>JBAIZL010000158.1:0-165000 GCA_036971475.1 Prosapia bicincta | reverse complement strand
GACGAAGGAACAGAGTTATTTTAATTAAGTGCATAACCCAAAAATAATAAATAAAATACATCTGAAAGTTAAAATGGACTACTTCAACTTCCCGTCAAGGCTAAAATATTTAATTAAAACTGATTTATTTCTAAATTTATTAATACCTTTTTTATCCTACCAGTGGTGTTCATTCCTCTTTTGTTAATGAATCTTATTGACTTCTCAGGAGATACACAATACATTTTATTTTGATTCTCTATCTGTTCCATTAGTTTTTTACGTTCGGACTAAACGATTTCGCCCTTTGTGACTTAATTCAACATTTCTTCTACCAGGATCTCTTTTCTTTCTTCCTTAGTTTTATTACCGTTTAATGTTTTACATAATCTGTGCAGGTGCAATCTAACATTGTTTATCCTTTCTATTTCTTCTTGTTTTCTCCTCGCATTCTCCTCTCTACCTCCTCGCATCCTACTCGCTTACTCCTCACATTCTCCTTACACTCATTTCCTCCTCGCATTCTACTCGTTTCTTCCTCACTTCCTTCTGGCATTCTCCTCTCACCTCCTCAGATTCTACTCGTTTCCTCCTCCCATCCTCAATTCACCTCCTCGGATTCTACTCGTTTCCCTCTCGCATCCCCGTCTTACCTCCTCGCTTCCTCCTAACTTCCTCCTCGCATCTTCCTTGCTTCCTCCTCATATCCTCCTCGCTTCCTTCTCGCATTCTCCTCTCTACCTCCTCGCATCCTACTCGCTTACTCCTCACATTCTCCTTGCACTCATTTCCTCCTCGCATTCTTCTCGTTTCTTCCTCACTTCCTTCTGGCATTCTCCTCTCACCTCCTCGGATTCTACTCGTTTCCTCCTCCCATCCTCAATTCACCTCCTCGGATTCTACTCGTTTCCCTCTCGCATCCCCGTCTTACCTCCTCGCTTCCTCCTAACTTCCTCCTCGCATCTTCCTTGCTTCCTCCTCATATCCTCCTCGCTTCCTTCTCGCATTCTCCTCTCACCTCCCTTCTTTTCTCGCATCCTCCTCGCATTTTCTCGTATTCTACTCGTTTTCTCCACGAATCCCCCTCTCACCTTCTCGCATTCTCCTCTCACCTCCCTTCTTTTCTCGCATCCTCCTCGCCTTTTCTCGTATTCTACTCGTTTTCTCCACGAATCCTCCTCTCACCTTCTCGCATTCTCCTCTCACCTCCCTTCTTTTCTCGCATCCTCCTCGCATTTTCTCGTATTCTACTCGTTTTCTTCACGAATCCTCCTCTCACCTTCTCGCATTCTCCTCTCACCTCCCTTCTTTTCTCGCATCCTCCTCGCATTTTCTCGTATTCTACTCGTTTTCTCCACGAATCCTCCTCTCACCTTCTCGCATTCTAATCTTTTCACCCTATCATCCTCCTCTCACTTCCGTACACTACTTATATTTTTTTCCATTGAACTACAGACCATTTCTTTAGTTTTCAGGTTATAGAAATGTATTAGCCGGGGTGAAAAACGAAGACACGCGCTAGCTGGCGGAGGAAACGGAAAATTATTATTTAAAATATTTATCAAAGCAAACACTAAGCACAGCAGCGTAAATTATTATTAACACAAACCACAAACATTTAAAACGGTTACAAAGCCTTTATATACATTTCGCAGCTTGAAACTGAACTGAACTGAATTGCTGTAATCTTTTGATGATGCTAACTGCCTTAGCGAAATATGTAAAAATATTTTGCTTACTGTTATCCTCTTTAAAATAATTACATCTTTACATGTAATTGAACCTTTACGACCTGATGGAAATAAATCGTAAACCTGTGTTTTATACAAGACAGTGGCGAGAAAATGTAAGTAAAATTATTTTACAACTTTATTTAATCGAGTGTATGTTCGTTGCTCCAGCGATTTTATGTATCTGTATTGAATCTATTTTATGGAGGCATTAAATCTACCCTCAATAATCCCCATCATAAACGGAATATCGATAAAATATTTGTAAATAGATCGATACTGAAACATACGATGTTGAAGGTAATAAATAACAACTACAGAATGACAAAGCACACGATATATCGACATATTTATAGTTTTGCTGTTATTTCTGAATATTTGTATCGACAAGTTCATTTTTTTTTATTTTAAAAAACATTTAAAAAAGTTTCGGTTTTCTATTTTATATCGAAACATAAAATAAAGTTTGATGTAACATAATAAAGATGATGTTATAGTTTTAGAGTTATAACGTTTTTCCGTAATTACTATAATTCTTGTACTTTACCCTGCTGTAAAACCCTCAAAGGACTCCATGTATTATAGAGGAATAGGCACTAGACAGTCTCAGATAAAATTACACATTGTAACTCCATCTGCACGTATCACCAGTACAAACCCTTATTTACAAGAAAGTAATAAAAACACAAATATTTCAACTCAATCAATCCGTATTAATCAAAAGTTTTTTAAACCATCTGGATGACTTATTCAATTTTTTCACTCTCCTTATAAATATATTTAACAAATTTTCAATTATTAATAAAATTCGTTTTTAATGATCAGTCAAGTGTAAATATATTTTTTTTAACCTGCAGAAGATGAGAATTAACGTTAACACAGTTTTTTAACTTGCAGAAGATGAGAATTAACGTTAATACAGTTTTTTAACCTGCAGAAGATGAGAATTAACGTTAATATAGTTTTTTAACCTGCAGAAGATGAGAATTAACGTTAATACAGTTTTTTAACCTGCAGAAGATGAGAAATAACGTTAATACAGTTGTTTAACCTGCAGAAGATGAGAATTAACGTAAATACAGTTTTTTAACCTGCAGAAGATGAGAATTAACGTTAATACAGTTTTTTAACCTGCAGAAGATGAGAATTAACGTTAATACAGTTTTTAACCTGCAGAAGATGAGAATTAACGTTAATACAGTTTTTTAACCTGCAGAAGATGAGAATTAACGTTAATACAGTTTTTCAACCTGCAGAAGATGAGAATTAACGTTAAAACAGTTTTTCAACCTGCAGAAGATGAGAATTAACGTTAATACAGTTTTTTAACCTGCAGAAGATGAGAATTAACGTTAATACAGTTTTTTAACCTGCAGAAGATGAGAATTAACGTTAATACAGTTTTTTAACCTGCAGAAGATGAGAATTAACGTTAATACAGGTTGTTTAACTTGCAGAAGATTAGAATTAACGTTAATACCGTTTTTTAACCTGCAGAAGATGAGAATTAACGTTAATAAAGTTTTTTAACCTGCAGAAGATGAGAATTAACGTTAATACAGTCTTTTAACCTGCAGAAGATGAGAATTAACGTTAATACAGTTTTTTAACCTGCAGAAGATGAGAATTAACGTTAATGCAGTTTTTTAACCTGCAGAAGATGAGAATTAACGTTAATACAGTTTTTTAACCTGCAGAAGATGAGAATTAACGTTAATACAGTGTTTTAACCTGCAGAAGATGAGAATTAACGTTAATACAGTTTTTTAACCTGCAGAAGATGAGAATTAACGTTAATACAGTTTTTTAACCTGCAGAAGATGAGAATTAACGTTAATACAGTTTTTTAACCTGCAGAAGATGAGAATTAACGTTAATACAGTTTTTTAACCTGCAGAAGATGAGAATTAACGTTAATACAGTTTTTTAACCTGCAGAAGATGGGAATTAACGTTAATACAGTTTTTTCAAATATTTTTTTAAAAATCAAATTTTAAAAACTTGATGTCTCGGTCGGATTAAAACTCAATTACTACATGCTCGAAATTCATCACTTTGTCACTGAGCCAACTTTACCTAGGTAGAAATATATGAAATTACATTTATCTATGAGAGAGAAAGGTTTCTTGCAATGATGCAGTATTATAAGCGATGAACAATATGAGAAATTATAGACCAACATCAGCTCCATTTTTTAGAAACTAAAAATGTGAACAGAATAAATAGTAACAAAAAGAAATAATAGTCCCCCATCATATACTGTATAGAAAGATAAATGGAAAATTGAAAAGAAATTCGCTTTCTATTTTGCCAACGAATATTGTGATCCTGTCATATTTATATACTTATTTGTATTAAATGTATTTATAAAAATGTGACTACATTGTACATTATAAAATCTGTCTTTGTTGACCGCATTAAGACGTAACTTTAAAAAACCTTTAAATAATTTGTTTTGTGTACTTGATTCAGTCAATGTTTTTGTAAAGTTATAAAAAGTTCATGAAAGTACACATTTACTACACAGCGGACATCAGAACAATTAAAGGTTAACTACTTTAGTAATAGTTCAGTTTTTGATTTAAGGGGAAAAGCTTATACGTGTAAAATCAGTGCCTAAAATTCTTTGACTTACATCAAAAGCTCCACCCAGGTAAACTTTATTCACAAGTGACTATACATCGCCTCTATTCTCCTAATTTGTTGAAACATTAAATAATGTGTAAGACATGTTTTTGGAAAGAATAGTAATTACCCACCCGTATTATACATGATAGCGTTACAACACAGAATATCGAGAGAGAAATTACTATTTGCTTGCTATAAGCAAATTATTGCCTGAATTCAGAAGAGAAACCCTAAATATCAATTAAATACCTTAGACAAATAGGGAATGTAATTTAAAAATTTAAATTCAAAGCAATATATTCCTTTTTTTAAATGTTGTGATAAAAGAAAAACCTAATACCAACAAACCGTGCCACTCACAACAAGATATTGCTTAGTTATGTTATGCATAAAGTTTTTGATTATTTTTGTAATACTATGAATGAACCATTTACAAACAAGAATGTAATTACTTACTTGAAAGGTATATAAGCTTTTCGCCTGTTATACTGTTAGCATTATCAAAGATTTGCGTTTGTTGGACATTCTTTTGAAAGCTTACAAGAGGTTCTTGTTTGAACTCTGTTCATTAATATGCAAAAACTATATGCACGCCCTCTCTCTCTCTCTCTCCCTCACTCTCAACACTCACACACAACCCGCACGCATGCACGTACGCACACATACGAGCGCGCATACACACACACACACACAAAGTAGATTACTTAACTTATCTTAGAAGATGGTTTTGTTCTCGCCTGCCAAGTACGACAGCCAGCCCTTCACTTACCTGAAACAAAAACACAATATAGAAGGATATATAATAACGCTACATGCTAAAGTATACAACAGAAAACTACAACACACTCTCTACTACTCTCTTTCACAGCAGCGTGAATGTTACGCGTTACTCCACCCATGTGAAGACGTGGAGAATGATTTAGTGCTACACTACTACGTTCTATGTATTTATTACTCCATCCTAAAACTAAAATTACTTGAGCTGTTACTTTCTCTAATATAATTTGTTTTTCCTTATACATGAGCGAGACAAAACCTAATCATGGGCTTTAGTTCAGCCTGTGATGTTTGAATATAATTTAATATCAAAGTATCCTTATAAACAAGTGCTCTACCTGAAACTACATTACAATATGGCAATACAGTACTTCATTTAATAAGGCTACAAAATATCCGGCTATGAAAGAAATAAAGTTTGTCTATAGACGGGGTAAATCGTTCAACAGTATAATACGGCCTCCTTGTAACTTAAGGCGACCCAATAACAACCCAAAATGTAAGGTAATTCACTTGTTAACGACTTATAAGCTTGTATATGTGGACGTGTGAGTGTGTGTGTTCGCATTAGCGCTTGCGTGCTTATTTTTCGGGCGACAGTATTTATTGTTTTTGAGAAATCTGTACATCATCTCGTAACGTATGTCTAACTGATAATTTCCTATATTTAATACTTTGTATTTTAAAGTCTAATTAAGAAGCAGACATGGGAATATTATGAAATGTGACTGATATTGAAAGACCGTGTTATTGGCTAAACTGAAAAACTCAAAAGCCCTTCCAATAGTGCTGTAATAAATTTATAATTATTTCTAAAAACATTTGAGAACAAAATATCTGTAATGCAAACAGATGCCAGCAGCTATAGACTTCCCGTGTCTCACGGCGCCCCTCCGGGCTTCTTCACTCACCTCACGTCCTGTAATAATACTATACACAAGTGCACTATACTTATTTATTAACAGCCATTTACACTAAGAATACTGTGTAGGGCAGCTCAACTAATTTTCTCTGAAAACCAGCGGAAATATAAATTCAAGAAAACATTAGTTTTTATCTGGCTTCAGTATCTTTCCGCACCGTTTAGTGTTGGCTGTATGTTAACTGACCTAATTTCCTTTGCTGGAAAACTAATTTCGTTAAACAACGGGAAAACGTTATAGTTTTATAAAATTCTGCAAACTCAGAAGTAATCTGCGAAAAGTATTTTATGGAAATTTCTAAAAGTGAATAAGCTTTTAGTAACAGGATATCCATTACAAGAAATGAAAATAGGAAAATTTCCCAATGGGTTATGCCAAAGTAAATAAATTAAAGTAATAAAAATAATTATGTTTTAAATCTTTTGTTCCCCTTGATTATTAAACTTTAAAACTTTATAGACACTTTAATCATCGGTAGAGATAGAGGAGGTAGAGCTTGTCTGAAACTTGTAAAGCTTGCCCGTTTGAAGCGTGAAGGAGAGTTCAGTAACTGTAGAGAAATTATACTACGATGAAGTCATATTAATAGAAAAAGTTGGTGGGAAACGCGTCATAAGACAATTAGATTCATATCAACAGGTATACAGAATGCATAAAGAAATAAAGACATACAAACATAACGCCTAATTAATACACATTTAATGCGCATCCACGACATAAACAATACTTACCCTCCTTGCAGAGGATATAGAGTAGAAGAGGCCATCACTGCTTGCCTGAAGCGGACTTACTCCCTACCCAGGTCATAAGATCTTCTCTCTTTATGTGGGCTTTAAAAAAAGAGAAGAAATACTAGATATGTGGAATTAGGAATGGCTGAGGGAAAAACATATTCCTCCCCAAAACTTGGAATTTGGAAGCGGGAGAGCAGGGTAGCTTCCTTATATTAGACTCCTCAACAGGGGCGAAAAGTGATGTTTACCCGATGTATCCCTATAGTACATCTATGTAGAAAGATTTATAGTGATAAATACATCTTATTTTTTGTTCCATTAAATAAAATATTTAGAAATACAACAAACAAAAACTTTTTCTTGTAATTTTATAAAATCAGAAATATTAAGAGAGAAATTTGATTATTTTAACATCTATTAAAAATTCTCAAATGTAATATGAGTAAGAAGGGATTATTGTTCTACACACCTGAATATAAATTATTTAAATGCGATAGCACGTTCAGACTCCTGAGTTTGGCGGGGATGGAAGGGGTGAATGATCAATTGTTGGGATTATAGTAGAAACAAGAAGCTCTCCAAGCCTTTAGTGTGGGGTAGAATTGTGACTGAAACGGTTGCATCGTCTAATTACATTCACTCTCTACCAGGGGCACAGATAAATGTTAGGGATTTAGCGGGGTAGATAAATATGGTTCCCAAGTAATACTCTACTGTTGAGGGTTAAAGATATTTCTCAATTTGTAATATTAGATCCCATTAATGTTATAATCACGAAGGTGGTTCGAAATGACGCCATTCAAAGCCACGTAAAACCTCCGTGTGTTTAAGGGCGGAAATATTTTAAAACACACATGATATTCAAAAATATCAAGATGTGTCCCTTAAGATACTCGATTACTATCTTAAGGGTAAATACTTTTTAGTCGTGAGAGAGAAATGTGGTAAATATATGTAACATGAACCTTCTATGACACGCGGTGAAATACGTTCAAAAGAGCAACAAACAAAGTTGTTTTACCTATGTACAGCTGAATTTTTTATTTCTTTAAACTTTGAAAGGGGAAACTAGCGCAGGTAGGGGCTAGTGATGCCTCAATAGGACCCTACCGGGACGTAGATTTTATTACTACCCACTTTCTGTAAATTTTTTTTTATAAAAGTGTAGCGGGAAATTTCAGTAGGTTTAGAATTCTCGTGTTTTAACAAAGTTAATAGAATTGTTTGGGTTTTAACAATACACGATTTATTTATATTTATTTAATAATACAATTCTGAAAACTACTTTCCACGTAAGGTCTGATCTTAGCTTATTCCTACCTTACTATACCCAAGTACTTTGTTTTGGGTGGGCCGCTCTTGCTCCAAATTCTCCAAAAACTAAATATACAGAGCTGAAGTTAGTGACGGAAATTGAAAATGTCTAACAAGTTCAGAGAAACAATCCAGCAACACGTCCTTCACAAAACGAATCGTCCCTTCTCTAGTAAGCGATGATGGTCATTTTGCTTAACCTCCTTAAAGTTATAACAAAATACCAATACAAGATTGGGCGATTTAAACTGGCCCAATGAACGCCTCACAAGCAAATCGACACTTTTCTGAAACTAGGTCGGAAAATATTTGATTTGATATAAAACTCCAGCGCAGATTTAGTTTTTAAATACTTATTATAAAATACACAAAAGTTTCATTCTCAAAAGGAAAGCATTAGAAAAGTATATCGACAGAATATATCTTGAAAAACTTTAAGCCATAAACCGATAACTACGTCTTTTGTCAATAAATGTTTTACTGGAGATAAAACCTTAACGGTAGGTTAACAACCCCGCTAAACAAGGGTGAAAACTACAGAGCTTTAACATTAAATCAGGCATTAAGAACGCCAGGAAGCAGATAAGGCAAAGATGCAAGATTCAGAGGCAATAACTCCAACGGTGCCAATGTACTTTTCTTAAGGCTCTGATCTCACAATATCAAATCCAGAACCAACATCCGTCAAATACAGAAATAAAACACTGATTTTATTGATATTTATAAATATTGTTCTGAACGAATAGTGTGTATATATTTATTTACTTGTTACTTTAAGCAACACTATGCATAATGCAAATAATATAAATTAAACAATTCTAACGTGTAAAATTAACGAGCGCATTCTGCAATCATTTTGACAAAAATAATATAGTCGCAATGATGTCATGCAAAAAGTACAAAAGAAGTATAATGCCAATAAACATATGTTTGAATTGTAGTACATATGGTTTAATGTTTGTAAAATATTTTGTTATATCATTGTTTTTCTTGATTAAGCTTATACTTATTTTACTGGCGAAAAGCTTTTTGAATAATATATATATATATATAGTTAATGAATAAAAATATTTCAAGTACAAGAAAATATCTAAATTGTAGCTACTCTCATACTAGAAATACTTCTACTAATTATATATATATATAGGCTATATATATAATTTATTTTTAATTTTGTAAAAATATGTTATTAGATAATTATTTTCCTGAAGATGCTGGTACTATTTTATCGGTGAAAAGCTTTGAATAAATATATTCATTAAAAGTATTCTTGTTTTGAAATATTTTTAATTTATTACAAAAAACATATCACCATATTTAATATATATATATATATATATATATATATATATATATATATATATATATATATATATAGTTATTGAATAAAAATATTTCAAGTACAAGAAAATATATAAATTATACCTATTCTTATACAGTACTAGAAATACTTCTACTAATTATATATTTGTGTCAATGAGGTTCATTAGAGTTCAATGAATTGGGTTAATTTCCTTTTGATTCAATCCAAACCTTTCTAGAATCAGCTATATAGTGTTATTTTCTATTCATCTAGGTCCTGTTAACATAAGTTATTACATATTATGGAATTATTATTTATATCCGGTTAAAGATGAAATTTTTCATTAACAAAATAAATGTGTTTAATTATTTCAGGAAACAATTTTAGGGTGGAAATTTCTAACGGTAAGCTATAGACGAGAGTACTGTGTGACGCCTTAGGACAATCGATTTGTTACACAGCGTAATGTTTGTTCGGGCTACATACCTGCTGTCAATGCCTGTAATTGATTTTACTTTCGGTGAGGTCAAACGGTGCGAGAGGGTGAGTGTGCGTGTTGAGGGTGGTTGCATACACATTAGTCCTCGGCGATTTCCCGCTTTGATTAATTATTACCCCTATTCATCTGTGTCCCACTTCCTGTCGCAGCGTATCTGTATTAGCAATACCTTCCGATATTGCGCCACTGCTGGCTAACAGAGTTGCAGGGGAAATATTCGCATACCTTCCGATATTGCGCCACTGCTGGCTAACAGAGTTGCAGGGGATATATTCGCATACCTTCCGATATTGCGCCACTGCTGGCTAACAGAGTTGCAGGGGATATATTCGCATACCTTCCGATATTGCGCCACTGCTGGCTAACAGAGTTGCAGGGGAAATATTCACATACCTTCCGATATTGCGCCACTGCTGGCTAACAGAGTTGCAGGGGAAATATTCACATACCTTCCGATATCGCGCCACTGCTGGCTAACAGAGTTGCAGGGGATATATTCGCATACCTTCCGATATTGCGCCACTGCTGGCTAACAGAGTTGCAGGGGAAATATTCGCATACCTTCCGATATTGCGCCACTGCTGGCTAACAGAGTTGCAGGGGATATATTCGCATACCTTCCGATATCGCGCCACTGCTGGCTAACAGAGTTGCAGGGGAAATATTCGCATACCTTCCGATATCGCGCCACTGCTGGCTAACAGAGTTGCAAGGGAAATATTCGCATACCTTCCGATATCGCGCCACTGCTGGCTAACAGAGTTGCAGGGGAAATATTCACATACCTTCCAATCCTATAGCGAACCCTTTATTTCTTAAAGGGGAATTTCTTTGTTTTATTTAAAAAGTATTTATTACAGAAGTTTGTCTGTATGTCTCTTCTCTGTTTCTCTCTCTCTAAGAATTTGATTCTTTATTATTCCTGATAATGTTGGTACTGTTTGTCAACGAAAAACTTTGAATTGTATGATTCAATAAATTAGTCTTGTATTTGTATTTCTCACATTTTTCAATAATACACAAGAATACATATTTTATTGTTTATATATATATATATATATATATATATATATATATATATATATATATATATATATATATATATATATATATATAGGGGAAGGTATGCGAATATTTCCCCTGCAACTCTGTTAGCCAGCAGTGGCGCAATATCGGAAGGTATGCGAATATTTCCCCTGCAACTCTGTTAGCCAGCAGTGGCGCAATATCGGAAGGTATGCGAATATTTCCCCTGCAACTCTGTTAGCCAGCAGTGGCGCAATATCGGAAGGTATTGCTAATACAGATACAGATGTCTCTTCTCTGTTTCTCTCTCTCTAAGAATTTGATTCTTTATTATTTCTGTTGATGTTGGTACTGTTTGTCAACGAAAAACATTGAATTGTATGATTCAATAAATTAGTCTTGTATTTGTATTTCTCACATTTTTCAATAATACACAAGAATACATATTTTATTGTTTATATATATATATATATATATATATATATATATATATATATATATATATATATATATATATATATAGGGGAAGGTATGCGAATATTTCCCCTGCAACTCTGTTAGCCAGCAGTGGCGCAATATCGGAAGGTATGCGAATATTTCCCCTGCAACTCTGTTAGCCAGCAGTGGCGCAATATCGGAAGGTATGCGAATATTTCCCTTGCAACTCTGTTAGTCAGCAGTGGCACAATATCGGAAGGTATGCGAATATTTCCCCTGCAACTCTGTTAGCCAGCAGTGGCGCAATATCGGAAGGTATGCGAATATTTTCCCTGCAACTCTGTTAGCCAGCAGTGGCGCAATATCGGAAGGTATGCGAATATTTCCCCTGCAACTCTGTTAGCCAGCAGTGGCGCAATATCGGAAGGTATGCGAATATTTCCCCTGCAACTCTGTTAGTCAGCAATGGCGCAATATCGGAAGGTATGCGAATATTTCCCCTGCAACTCTGTTAGCCAGCAGTGGCGCAATATCGGAAGGTATGCGAATATTTCCCCTGCAACTCTGTTAGTCAGCAATGGCGCAATATCGGAAGGTATGCGAATATTTTCCCTGCAACTCTGTTAGCCAGCAGTGGCGCAATATCGGAAGGTATGCGAATATTTCCCCTGCAACTCTGTTAGCCAGCAGTGGCGCAATATCGGAAGGTATGCGAATATTTTCCCTGCAACTCTGTTAGCCAGCAGTGGCGCAATATCGGAAGGTATGCGAATATTTCCCCTGCAACTCTGTTAGCCAGCAGTGGCGCAATATCGGAAGGTATGCGAATATTTCCCCTGCAACTCTGTTAGCCAGCAGTGGCGCAATATCGGAAGGTATGCGAATATTTCCCCTGCAACTCTGTTAGCCAGCAGTGGCGCAATATCGGAAGGTATGCGAATATATCCCCTGCAACTCTGTTAGTCAGCAATGGCGCAATATCGGGAGGTATGCGAATATATCCCCTGCAACTCTGTTAGCCAGCAGTGGCGCAATATCGGAAGGTATTGCTAATACAGATACAGATGTCTCTTCTCTGTTTCTCTCTCTCTCTAAGAATTTGATTCTTTATTATTTCTGTTGATGTTGGTACTGTTTGTCAACGAAAAACATTGAATTGTATGATTCAATAAATTAGTCTTGTATTTGTATTTCTCACATTTTTCAATAATACACAAGAATACATATTTTATTGTTTATATATATATATATATATATATATATATATATATATATATATATATATATATATATATATATATATATAAGGAGAGTATGACTCATAGTAGGAATTGAAAAATAATAAAATATCACCAACAGCTGGTTAATTTCAATCGATTTTATTAAATATTTGTTAAAAGGTAAGAGTGAAGAATATATCGGCAAAATGTAGAATAATGTAAAAATTAACGTAATACAATTTTGCATATTCTTCAAATTTCAGTAATTTGTTGCAGTCCACAAAACTAAAGTGTGGCCAGATTGAATTTTAAAAAAATAAATAAATACACACTAAGAATACGACAAAAATGAATATTTTACTTTTTCCTTAATTGATAAAGCGCAAAGAAAATATGTTGTGCCTATTGAAAAACATTTCTTTATAAAAATTTAACATGTTATTTAAAATAATATATAAAAATTATTAGCTTAGTTCTACCCTCTAATAAAAAAAAAACTGTTTAAAAATACAAGCGAGCGCAGAAAGTTCTACAGAAACTGTTGAAAGTAAATTATTTATTTTGAAAAGAATTTGAAATTAATTATAAAAGTTTTAACGTCGTATCTTGGAAGGGTTAAGTTTTAATTTTGGATAGACTTTAATAAAATGAGCGAATAATAAGCCTGGATCAGACGGGAAGCGTAGAGTCTACAACAAAGTAAATCCTGGGCAAATGGGACGATGCAACTACAGATGCCGCCACCTGTGCACGGAGAAACGCAATGTGAATATTAAAATGCAAAGTGTAATTATTGTTCCAAACTTTTCCAAATCTATATAATCTATTGTCAGTTGTCTATACGTTGACTCATTAGTATAGTGCGAAGTGGTCCAATCGTCATGTAACACGTTTATTGGTCCAACACGTATGACTCCACTACTGAAGTTAGCTCTTGAAGCGGGGTACTTGCCAATAGTAGCTCTTGGGGCAACTGATGATACTTCATAAATAAATTTACAATTAATGTTACTATTTATTTACAATTTTAAAAAAAGCTTATGGGTTTATCGATATCATTCTATACAAATTAATTGTAAGATAAAAATCACTATTGAACAAACCCGCTTGTAGTGGCATACTTTTACAAATAGTTTAGGACTTCGCTTAGGTTCTTTTATTTACTTTACGTGGTCTGTATGATACAATGGTGGGAATGAGTATCCTACATCATCTAGTAGACAAGAATAATTTCCCGTCTTCACAAAGTATATATTGTTGTATAATGGGCAACAATACACCAAACATTACATCACATTCTACGTCACTACGCGACGTACATCACTTCACAATGTACACCACTATACAACGTCCATTATTTCACAATCTACGTCACTATACAATGTACGTCACTACGTAATGTACATCACTACGCAAATCTACGTATCTACACAATGTACACCATTACACAACGTACATCACTTTACAATGTACACCACTACACAACGTACATTACTTCACAATGTACGTTACTACACAACGTACATCCCTTCACAATGTACTTCACTACACAACGTTTATCACTACACAATGTACACCAATACAAAATTTACATAACTTCTCAATGTACACCACTCCACAACGTACATGCAATCACAATTCGTATCACTTTTGAAATCGTATTTGCAGTGTCCCGGTTTGTGTTAAGAAAATAAAGACATAATCCATAATGTACGCTGAAAGTACCGTAAAAAAACACAAAACCCGTCAGCCTCCTTTGACTCTGACTTTAGGGCTTCCAGTCTACGTATGCGCCTTGCAACCTAATGTCCCGTCCCAAGCTCTGGCATTGTTAAATCGCTCTACATTGTGTTTTTACGACGTCCAAAATTCATTAATTTGTACGGAGCGCACAGTTAAACAATAGGTCGCAGAATATGTGCGCGGCATTATTATATTCTTCCCCTCCCCATTTAGGTTAACTCTTTCTTCACGGGCCATGTGAGGGTGGTCGGAGGGGAGATAAATTTTAAAAACCTCCAATGCAACTGCACATGCGGTGTACATGTGACACATTGCTGGCGATTACATCGCGTAAACATTGTAATATGCAGGTTATGCAGACAGCAATTTATCTTCCTTTCTTTGGAACTTTATTGTCCGATATGGCCATTTATTTATTTGCCTAAAGACTCTGCATTATTCAATTTCCGGCCCGTTGGTCTAGTCAGCAAATAAAATTTAAAACGAAGTATAACAGAATTATTTAAAATTTGATGATATATGTTGATGTGTGTGTGTGTGTGTTTGTGTTTGTGTGTGTGTGTGTGTGTGTGTGTGTGTGTGTGAGAGTGTGTGTGAGTGTGTGTGTGTGTGTGTGTGTGTGTGTGTGTGTGTGTGTGTGTGTGTGTGTGTGTGTGTGTGTGTGTGTGTGTGTGAGAGAGAGAGAGTGTGTGTGAGTGTGTGTGAGTGTGTGTGAGTGTGTGTGTGTGTGTGTGTGTGTGTGTGTGTGTGTGTGTGTGTGTGTGTGTGTGTGTGTGTGTGTGTGTGTGAGTGTGTGTGTGTGTGTGTGTGTGTGCGAGTGTGTGTGTTGCGACGGGTAGAATTCTGATTAGCAAATACCGTCGCAATAATATTGAAATTTCGTAAAGTAAAAATGTGAAAGCAAAGCCATTAGAAGGAATAAGGGGTTTTTGTATATTTTAAAAAACAAGTAAATTACATGGAAATGAGAGAAAACCTCAAAATACTCCTACAATCACCATCGACATTCGAGAAGATGCGGCTTGTCAAGAGGGAAAGAAGATGCCCTGTACCAAAATTCGCGAAAACGCCAAATAGAAGAGTTAGACCCAAATTAAAGAAACATAAAATATTTTGATCATTTTTGAGTGAGCTTGCTTTTTGTGCGAAAGCGGAAGCCCAGCGGAGGAAAAAGTCGCATGATGTCGTGACGTAGATTTTAGAAGCCACCCCGATTGGTTGACAAAACGTGGTACGATACGTCTCGTGGGAACGAGAAAGCCCAGCGGGGTTAAAATAAGCAGCGTTATTCGGGACTTCAAAGAGGGAGGACGTCGGTCCGGTCGCTCCAGGTGACAAGCCTTTGTTTCAGTTTGTGATCTGTAAATGACGACCATGAAAATGACGTGCTAAGCGCGAGACTGGTCGTCGCTAAAATGTAGTCGCGTGAGGATTGGAACCCTTTTGGAGGAGGTAACTTCTCCAAAAGTGGTCTCCAAAGTTTAACATCTATGTGGCGACGTTCTTAAGAAGTTTGTGTTTGTTAGAGGTGAACAATATGAAAAAGTATTAGAGTCAGTAAAGTAATTTATAAAGAACAGTGCTTCAAAATTTATATAAAACAGTGTACAGTGAAGAAATCCAAATTTAATTAAATGTCCATTTTTAAATCAACTTTTTATATATGAACAGTGAAAAATAAATAATTGAACAATAAGAACTTCAGAACTGAAAGAGGGAGAGCAAAATTTTATAAGTTTCAAAATCGGGATATTAAAATTCTATCACGGCATCGCAGCAGGGACGCCAACAGTCAAGATCGGTGACATCGCATACCAAGATGGCCACCCCAGAAACAAACGATCTCGAGGGAGAAGAAAGAAAAATCTACCAGGATTTATGAGTGACCCTGCGATTAAGGTCAGGTTAATTTCTCTCGTTTTCATTTAATTAAAAATTCTATATAGAACAATTTTTGAGGAAAGTTGACATTTTAAATATTTCAATTTCAAATAAAATTTCTTTTTGTAGTTGAAGAATTTCAAACAATGGCTTTGTTTAATTCATGAACTAGAGGGGGTAGTGGTTAGTGGGGGAAAGTTCCCACCACAAAATGGAGGAGTCCTCCAAACAAGTTTATAAATATGAAATAGAATTAAATTGTTAGTAAATTGGAAATTTTTTTAAATAGAGAAAGTTATAAATTGTCTTGGAAAGATATTAATTAAGTAAATGTTAGAAATTAAAGGCTTTTTAAATATAAAAAATTAGCGATAAATGAATAAAACTTAAACAGGTGTTAAGAAATTTGTTTATGAGTTTTGTGCAAAAGAAGTCAAATAAGACAGATGATTCAACAGAAAAGGTTTTTTTTTGTATTTTAGACCAACGTTAAATATTTAAATGTATTAAATGATAATCAAGTAAAATTATTAAATGAGAAAGAGTTAAAGTGAATTAATGAAAATTAATTAAAATTAATAAATAATAAGCAATTAAAATTAATTAATGAGAAAGGGTTACAATTATTAATGAGAATAAATTAAAATTAATTAATGAAAAATTAATTAACATTTATAAATCAGATTTAATTTAAATATAAAGGGGTTAAGGGTTTACAAAATTATTTGGAATTAAAATAAAATGGTTGTGAAATAGAAAAAAGGGGACAAAACTAAAATGTGAAACAATTTCTTTGATTTAAAGTAGACAATAAAAATAAAAAGTAAATATTCAGCAAAGATTATGTCTGTCTAGTAAATCAATTTTTAGGCTAAGCATTTCAAGTTAAGATGTAATATGTTTGTTTAATTAGTTATAGAAGTATAAAAAATTGTTGGTTGATATAACTTGGTTTTTTTAATATTAATTGTTTTAAATGGGATAAGATTGTTTAGTGGTATAACTTTTGTTTTTCAAAAAGTTTAATGGTGTTTTAAATGGGATAAGATTGTTTAGTGATATAACTTTTGTTTTTAAAAAAAGTTTAATGTTTTTTTAATGGGATAAAATTGTGTATTGGTAAAAGAAAGGGTTAACTGAGTAAAGAGTTACCACTGACATTGTAATGTGTATATTTTAGAATATAAAAGAAGAGATAATGTAATACGAAACAGAAATGAATTGTTAATATTTTAAAGAGCTAGTTAAAATAACAAAATTGCAAAATGTGCTGTAATTTCAAAATTAAGGGTAAAATAAAAATGTAATTTTTACTAACTTGCCAACAAAACAATAGTGTTTTTATTTAAAACAAATTTCTTACACACTCTTAAAACCAAAGGGTCATTTCGCCAAAAAGATGCCTTCAAAGAACTCATTCCCCCGGCAAATACGTACCCAAAGGGTTAAATTTCAGCAAGTTAGGTTTTTTATAATAAAGTCCAGTGACCTGTTCTCTGGCAGATTTTGGCGGGTCATTGCGCAGTATCCTAGTTTGGCTAGGATAGGCCCTGTCAGAATTCTGAGCTTGCGGTGGGGAGAGGGTGGAGGCGGCCGCGGCGATGTGGCTCGTGAGGGGCCGGACGGCCCGCGGGCGGCGCGGTGCGCGCTACGCTGCAGTGTGTGTGTGTGTGTGTGTGTGTGTGTGTGTGTGTGTGTGTGTGTGTGTGTGTGTGTGTGTGTGTGTGTGTGTGTGTGTGTGTGTGTGTGTGTGTGTGTGTGTGTGTGTGTGTGTGTGTGTGTGTGTGTGTGTGTGTGTGTGTGTGTGTGTGTGTGTGTGCGCGCGCGCGCGCGCGCGCGCGTGAGTAAAAGACAAAACGGAAGAGACAGAAGACGGAGGGTAAATATCAAGTCTAAAAAAAGATGCTTTTACAAGATATTTAAAGCTCTCAAACATGTAACCCACTTCAAAACCAAATATTTATAAATTAAGGTATTACAAATACAAAATCCCCCCCTTTTCCTTCATAATGTTGTAAAATACGTACTTTATTCTCGTTAGTTCTAAGTAAAAATACTGTTTAGTAACAATCAAGATTATTTATAAAGTATATAATTCACAAATAATTTAGAACTGCTTTTGAAAACGGTTTTATCGATTGTTAAAAATATATATTCTAAAAGCAAATATAAATATAACCTTATTAGAGTCGTAGATATTTTAACGTAAAAATATAGCATTAAAAATGAATTAACATAACCTATCATTTTTATAAAGCCTTCCTTATAGAATCACAATAAACATAAATTAGTAAAATTTACGATAGTTCTGAAATATATAGAATATATTTAAAAATGATTTAACCATAACCTCAAAGTAACCTCTAAGTGAAAAAACAGCTGTTTACTGAACGTTTATACTTTAAAAACCGCCAAAACATTTTATGCAACACCTACAAACTTTGTTTTGTAACTAAAAAGTAAATGTAGACAAAATTAAATTTAGTTATTAATCTCTAGATGAGTATGTGTAGATGAATATATATATATATATATATATTTCTTATCAGGAACTCTACATGAAAAACTTTTAATAAAAAGAGACTCTAGTTGTATAGTGGAGATCGAACAAGGACTACGATAGCTCAAGAGTGAATAGAGTGTCGTCACGTGTTTATAAACCTCGAATCTCTGACGCTGTTGCAGGACTAACCTAATAATGTAGATAAGCGTCCACATAGATAATTTACCACGTGTTCTACGACAAAAAAGTACAGAGAACATTGAGAAAAATAATAGCAAACAAAAGTTTTACTTTAAAGTTAGGCATCATAAACGCAAAGGATTCACGACGATACCACAGCATAAACGCAAAGGATTCATGACGACACCACAGCATAAACGCAAAGGATTCATGACGACACCACAGCATAAACGCAAAGGATTCATGACGACACCACAGCATAAACGCAAAGGATTCATGACGACACCACAGCATAAACGCAAAGGATTCATGACGACACCACAGCATAAACGCAAAGGATTCATGACGACACCACAGCATAAACGCAAAGGATTCATGACGACACCACAGCATAAACGCAAAGGATTCATGACGACACCACAGCATAAACGCAAAGGATTCATGACGACACCACAGCATAAACGCAAAGGATTCATGACGACACCACAGCATAAACGCAAAGGATTCATGACGACACCACAGCATAAACGCAAAGGATTCATGACGACACCACAGCATAAACGCAAAGGATTCATGACGACACCACAGCATAAACGCAAAGGATTCATGACGACACCACAGCATAAACGCAAAGGATTCATGACGACACCACAGCATAAACGCAAAGGATTCATGACGACACCACAGCATAAACGCAAAGGATTCATGACGACACCACAGCATAAACGCAAAGGATTCATGACGACACCACAGCATAAACGCAAAGGATTCATGACGACACCACAGCATAAACGCAAAGGATTCATGACGACACCACAGCATAAACGCAAAGGATTCATGACGACACCACAGCATCATTCTCCAAACACACTTAAATTTTGGTTACTGAGCTGGGAGGGTGGGCAGTGGAGGCAGCTAAGAAGTAACGGTTTCAAACTTTCGAAACTTTACGCATTAAGTTGAAACGATTAACTAAAATATTGTGGAAAGAGTCATTGGAGGTAGGAACTACAATAATGTGCTAGAGGTACGGGAAACAAATAGTGTTTGTTGGGTTATTGTAGCAGAACTCTCTGGTGTTCATTGGAACTTCAATTTATTTTTCATGGATAATTTTATAAGATATTTTAAAACTTGTTGTTATTAAGAAAACATTTTATTGTAATTGCTTTTTGGGGGGTTTTGCCGACTGTATGAATCTGTTTTATTAATTTCATTGTAATTTTAAAAACTCAAAAATAACTCAGCCTTGAAATACCTTAGAGTAACAAATAGTTTAATTAAGTGTAAGCGATAAAAGTACATTGTGCCCTTAAAAACGCAGCGGGAAAACAGATTTTCCACTGACACAACAACAATATTATTTTCCCAAAATTAATGTATTATTAAAAAAATTAATTTACCGAAATATTTGTTTTTTTTTTAAGAGAAGTCATAAGACGAAAACGTTTCCTCCAAGCGTAAGTTACCAATTTAACAACCTTTAGTTAACAAAACGTCTGGTTGCAAGTTATAGCAAAAGTGTAATAAGAAATTAATTTACCTAACTTATAAATAATATTCGAGCTGGTTTGAGTTAAAGTTATAAACAAAATAGATATACAAAACTTATAATTATAAAACTTTAATATCATACGGGTTTCGATGACTTATGTCAACATCATCAGTGATGCCACTACACACATATAACTTTAACTGTTAAAAATCATTATCCTTATAGAAAATTTTAAATTAGTGTTTTATATACTAATTAGAAATGCGTAACCAAGAAAACTAATTAAAATTAATAATAATATCATACTGTCTGAAGAATATATTATTTTCTTCTTTCAGTTTTGTAGGTGTTTCAGTAAAACACATAATACCGTATGACGCGTTGAGGATTATGCAAACCTAACAATAGATACTGAAACTAACAGCAATTATTTCCAGATAAAGCCAAGTTGTTTTGCAAGAATTAGGTTCGCATTGTAATTTTATTGCAACTGATTCGATTGATTTGAGAAAAAAGACTTGGTGCACTATATTTCTATTTGCAACTGAACGAACAATCGATGCGAAAGGAACCGGTAAAGCGATTACCTGAGTCGATTCTTCTTAGACAGGATTTAATGACAGTCGACAAATTACCTTGGAGACAAATCGAATTAGAACCCGGCTAAATTAAAATTCTGTCAATTTTGCAAACAGGCGAAATGATGAATGACGACTCCTGCTATGCTCGTTTAGTGTTTGACTGTATTTAAATATAATAGAAACGTTATAACGAATTTAGAACATTGTTTTCAATGTCCCAAATACACTCATCTTCACTTCTATTAGGAATATTTGTTTATATTCGAGTACATATTCTTGCTTTCCTAACATTACAAATTTTTCTTTCTTTACGCGTTTCGGAATCATTCCATTTTCAAAACTCAAATAGTACTTATTTAAGTAAGTGGTGAAGTGGTGTCATTCCGAAACGCGTCAACAAAACTCAAATAGTACTTATTTAAGTAAGTGGTGAAGTGGTGTCATTCCGAAACGCGTCAACAAAACTCAAATAGTACTTATTTAAGTAAGTGATGAAGTGGAGTCATTCCGAAACGCGTCAACAAAAGAAAAATATTTGTATATTAGAAATGATTTTAAAACGAATCAAATGTTCTAAATGCTACCCAAATTTTACTTTATAGACTTTACTGTACTTTGTAATCGCGCCCTTTTCTGATGTAGAGTTTATGACGTTTGCTGACTAAATTAGACTACTATGGGAATGCTGGAAATATATTTGAAAAGACTTTGAAAGTTTACGAAGATTACAAAACATTAATCGTAGCATAAGGAAGATATATCCTTTAACCAATAGCTCAAGGTAAGGGAGAGTCAGAAGGGTTGAAGATTCTACGCAAGGACGTCTGCGGATCTTTATGTAACTACGGCCACTGTCCCGAGAAGGAGTCTGTTTCAGAAGAAGAAAATGCTATTTAGTAGCTTGTAACTTAATCACTCTTTTTGTTGCTTTAGGCCGATTAGCAAAGCATGGCGGTAGAGGTAGCTACAAGACCCCAATCCAACCTCCATCCTTAATCCTTTAACCCACACACTTAACACATCCCAAACTGTGAAAGGTTAGGATGAGTGTTTGGGTAAGAATATCTTGTAGTTTTTCCAGCCAACTTGTCGCCGTCTCTAACCCTTAATCGTTTACAACTACCTTAACCCTTTAAACCACATCACAGCCCTTGAAGGGTTTAAGATAAGGGTTGAAATGAGGATATCACCAAGGTTTCTAGCTATCTTGTTGCCATCTCTAAAACAACTCACATCCTCAACCCTTCACCCTACCCTTAACGTTTAACCACCTCCAAACCTTGAATAGTTAGAGATGAGGGTTGGGGTGGGGTTAGCCTAAGAGTTTTCTAGGCATCCTGTCGGTATATCCAATACAACTCCCACTTATGACCCTTTACCTCACCCTTAACCCTTTAGCCCCCACGCAACCCTTAAGGGGTTTTAGCCTGACTATATTTAGCCACCGTATCGCTATCTCTACTTATGGCTATTATCGAATAAGGATAAGAGAAGATTATGCATATATAAAGGATCAGGATACGAAGATAAAAGCCTCTGGTACAGGATGTAAGTAGGATATTATATCGTGCAGACTCGAGATCCTTGAAGAAGACCTATCCTCCATCGGGGATTTAAATGTATAGTGACATAAGTATATGACACAATGATCGCCTTGTATAGAGGAATGTTATGACATCCCATGGGCAATGGTTGCTTGTATTCTTTTAGTTAGGGGGAAGAGATGTCTCTATTTGCTACCCCGCTTAGGGAAGGTCGTGACGAAAGGAGAAAGAAGTCGCAAGGAGAAACAGATTTTGGTTGAAGGATAGAATAGAATGGGCTGAAAGGATACCTACGAATCTGTTTAAAGGTTATGCTTCTAAAAGAAATAAGCGTGATAATATAATCACGAACTTCTTGAATGAGACAGTGTGAATATAATGCCACTTCCAAAAGTCGTTCGTTTTGAATCTAAAGCAATCATGACGTATTTAATGACAATATGTTTAGTAACCTTACGCGCTAGAATATATTTTGCCACATAAAAAATCGAAGTTGAATAAAACTTTAAATTGTTTCCATTTTTATACCACAAAACAGATTTGCTTTAAGATTGAAACTCCATTCTTCAGCTCAACGTTACACTTTTCTAAATTTCTTTGACAGGAACCCAATAAGCTCTAATATTACGCTATTATTAGGGCAACGTCAAACCTGCATAAATATTCCCAATTAAAAAAATCTTACACGTAAGATTGCACTTGTAGCTGCCCTAATAGCTTTGACAGTTTTCTAAACACCTTTAATAATCACAGAGATGTTCAGTTTTGATGTTTTAGTGGAGATTCTTGTGTTCCAAGAAATGTATAAAAGATAGTATTCAATGATTACAAACGTTTAACTAGACCAATCCACAGAAAAACACAAAGACTTATGATTTACATTTGGAGTTTAAAATATCGAGTTCAAATTACGTAAACATATTTGGTGTATGTTGAGTTTATTGCCGTAATCAAAGCCAACGCCGTAATCAGCGTAAAGGTGTATGATTGCGTCCATCTGATAAATTAAACTTACCGGATGAGTGCAATAAAAGTGGAATTGCAACGTAATTGAACGAAACTGCATCCAAGCTTCAATCTAATTTGCAGTCTAGTTAGAAATGCAGCAATACGGTCATATCTGCAGATTCAAATAGGGATTTCATACTTCGATATTAGTGTTTATATCATTATAAAATTAATTATTAAAAATATTATATATCCTTCTCTCTCTCCTCCTTTCTCTCTCTCTCTCTCTCTCTCTCTCTCTCTCTCTCTCACTCTGTCTCTCCAATACAATATAATTTAAATATTAGTCTCCACAAGATGTGTAATATTTAAATCAAGACACAAAAACAAGCTAGAGAACAATTTTGTGTCTTATCTTAACATATTGTAATAATCTTGAAAATATTACAAAAGTACTTATCACAAAAAAAGTTGGATCTTACACTCGGGGGGGGGGGGGTCGACAGAAGCGAAAAGCTTTATGACTACATCAACAGGAGATTTTGTTTGAGAAAAAGAAATTAATTTTGCGTAGTGAGAAATGACCTAAACATTTGTTGTCAGTCAAAAGAATGTTGTTTCAAATATTAGAGTAAAAATATATAATCTTATCTTTATAATGAATAAATTGTATTGAGATTTATTAAAATTTTAAAAATTTAATATATTTATTAACTGATCAAAACTACTTAACAATGACCCATTTCCCTAGCAATCTCAATAAATGAAGTAATATAACTTACGTGTAAAAGAGCTGTTCCACAACACAACCTGTTACTCAAAATAACTGTTATCATTTAATTAACTTTGAGGTGACTTGAGCGTAACCTGACGGAAATTATGTCCAAGCGTTAAGTTGTTGCTGGCGTCGCTATAGAAGTATTAAATTCAAAAAATGAATTCTCCTGATATCCGTATTAGGATAAAGCTATAACATCGCATATGTAGAATCACTTACCTACTCTCTTCCGGGAGTAAAGAGATGTGAACTCGTAATACCTCTGGTAGAAATATGATAACAATGAATGGATAGAATTAGGCAGGGTTAAAGAAGGATATAACGTTCTATTGATACTGGTAATAGGAGCTTCCCTACACTAATTGACCTACTCTCTAGCGGAGACGTAAAAAGATGTGAACTCGTTATACCTCCCGCAGAAATAGGATAACAACGAGTGGGTAGAATTTGACATGATTAAAGAAAAATATAACGTTCTCCTGATACTGGAAATAGGAGAGTCCCTACTCTACTGGACCTACTCTCTAGCGGGTACTTAAAGAGGATGTGAACCCGTTATACCTCTCGCAGAAATAGGATAACAACGAGTGGATAGAATTAGACAGGATTAAGGAAAGGATATAACGTTCTCCTGATACTGGAAATAGGAGAGTCCCTACACTAATTGACGTACTCTCCAGCAGGGACGTAAAAAGATGTGAACTCGTTATACCTCTCGCAGAAATAGGATAACAACGAGTGGATAGAATTAGACAGGATTAAGGAAAGGATATAACGTTCCCCTGATACTGGAAATAGGAGAGTCGCTACTCTACTGGACCTACTCTCTAGCGGGTACTTAAAGAGGATGTGAACCCGTTATACCTCTCGCAGAAATAGAACAACAACGAGTGGATAGAATTAGGCAGGGTTAAAGAAGGATATAACGTTCTCCTGATACTGGAAATAGGAGAGTCCCTACACTAATTGACGTACTCTCCAGCAGGGACGTAAAAAGATGTGAACTCGTTATACCTCTCGCAGAAATAGGATAACAACGAGTGGATAGAATTAGACAGGATTAAGGAAAGGATATAACGTTCCCCTGATACTGGAAATAGGAGAGTCGCTACTCTACTGGACCTACTCTCTAGCGGGTACTTAAAGAGGATGTGAACCCGTTATACCTCTCGCAGAATTAGGATAACAAAGAGTGGATAGAATTAGACAGGATTAAGGAAAGGATATAACGTTCTCCTGATACTGGAAATAGGAGAGTCCCTACTCTACTGGACCTACTCTCTTGCGGGTACTTAAAGAGGATGTGAACCCGTTACACCTCTCGCAGAATTAGGATAACAACGAGTGGATAGAATTAGACAGGATTAAGGAAAGGATATAACGTTCTCCTGATACTGGAAATAGGAGAGTCGCTACTCTACTGGACCTACTCTCTAGCGGGTACTTAAAGAGGATGTGAACCCGTTATACCTCTCGCAGAAATAGGATAACAACGAGTGGATAGAATTAGACAGGATTAAGGAAAGGATATAACGTTCTCCTGATACTGGAAATAGGAGAGTCCCTACTCTACTGGACCTACTCTCTAGCGGGTACTTAAAGAGGATGTGAACCCGTTATACCTCTCGCAGAATTAGGATAACAACGAGTGGATAGAATTAGACAGGATTAAGGAAAGGATATAACGTTCTCCTGATACTGGAAATAGGAGAGTCCCTACTCTACTGGACCTACTCTCTAGCGGGTACTTAAAGAAGACGTGAACCCGTTATACCTCTCGCAGAAATAGGATAACAACGAGTGGATAGAATTAGACAGGATTAAGGAAAGGATATAACGTTCTCCTGATACTGGAAATAGGAGTCCCTACTCTACTGGACCTACTCTCTAGCGGGGACGTAAAGAGGATGTGAACCCGTTACACCTCTCGCAGAATTAGGATAACAACGAGTGGATAGAATTAGACAGGATTAAGGAAAGGATATAACGTTCTCCTGATACTGGAAATAGGAGAGTCGCTACTCTACTGGACCTACTCTCTAGCGGGTACTTAAAGAGGATGTGAACCCGTTATACCTCTCGCAGAAATAGGATAACAACGAGTGGATAGAATTAGACAGGATTAAGGAAAGGATATAACGTTCTCCTGATACTGGAAATAGGAGAGTCCCTACTCTACTGGACCTACTCTCTAGCGGGGACGTACAGAGGATGTGAACCCGTTATACCTCTCGCAGAATTAGGATAACAACGAGTGGATAGAATTAGACAGGATTAAAGAAAGGATATAACGTTCTCCTGATACTGGAAATAGGAGAGTCGCTACTCTACTGGACCTACTCTCTAGCGGGTACTTAAAGAGGATGTGAACCCGTTATACCTCTCGCAGAATTAGGATAACAATGAGTGGATAGAATTAGACAGGATTAAGGAAAGGATATAACGTTCTCCTGATACTGGAAATAGGAGAGTCGCTACTCTACTGGACCTACTCTCTAGCGGGTACTTAAAGAGGATGTGAACCCGTTATACCTCTCGCAGAATTAGGATAACAACGAGTGGATAGAATTAGACAGGATTAAGGAAAGGATATAACGTTCTCCTGATACTGGAAATAGGAGAGTCCCTACTCTACTGGACCTACTCTCTAGCGGGTACTTAAAGAGGATGTGAACCCGTTATACCTCTCGCAGAATTAGGATAACAACGAGTGGATAGAATTAGACAGGATTAAGGAAAGGATATAACGTTCTCCTGATACTGGAAATAGGAGAGTCCCTACTCTACTGGACCTACTCTCTAGCGGGTACTTAAAGAAGATGTGAACTCGTTATACCTCTCGCAGAAATAGGATAACAACGAGTGGATAGAATTAGACAGGATTAAGGAAAGGATATAACGTTCTCCTGATACTGGAAATAGGAGAGTCCCTACTCTACTGGACCTACTCTCTAGCGGGGACGTACAGAGGATGTGAACCCGATATACCTCTCGCAGAATTAGGATAACAACGAGTGGATAGAATTAGACAGGATTAAGGAAAGGATATAACGTTCTCCTGATACTGGAAATAGGAGAGTCCCTACTCTACTGGACCTACTCTCTAGCGGGTACTTAAAGTAGACGTGAACCCGTTATACCTCTCGCAGAAATAGGATAACAACGAGTGGATAGAATTAGACAGGATTAAGGAAAGGATATAACGTTCTCCTGATACTGGAAATAGGAGTCCCTACTCTACTGGACCTACTCTCTAGCGGGGACGTAAAGAGGATGTGAACCCGTTACACCTCTCGCAGAATTAGGATAACAACGAGTGGATAGAATTAGACAGGATTAAGGAAAGGATATAACGTTCTCCTGATACTGGAAATAGGAGAGTCGCTACTCTACTGGACCTACTCTCTAGCGGGTACTTAAAGAGGATGTGAACCCGTTATACCTCTCGCAGAAATAGGATAACAACGAGTGGATAGAATTAGACAGGATTAAGGAAAGGATATAACGTTCTCCTGATACTGGAAATAGGAGAGTCCCTACTCTACTGGACCTACTCTCTAGCGGGGACGTACAGAGGATGTGAACCCGTTATACCTCTCGCAGAATTAGGATAACAACGAGTGGATAGAATTAGACAGGATTAAAGAAAGGATATAACGTTCTCCTGATACTGGAAATAGGAGAGTCGCTACTCTACTGGACCTACTCTCTAGCGGGTACTTAAAGAGGATGTGAACCCGTTATACCTCTCGCAGAATTAGGATAACAATGAGTGGATAGAATTAGACAGGATTAAGGAAAGGATATAACGTTCTCCTGATACTGGAAATAGGAGAGTCGCTACTCTACTGGACCTACTCTCTAGCGGGTACTTAAAGAGGATGTGAACCCGTTATACCTCTCGCAGAATTAGGATAACAACGAGTGGATAGAATTAGACAGGATTAAGGAAAGGATATAACGTTCTCCTGATACTGGAAATAGGAGAGTCGCTACTCTACTGGACCTACTCTCTAGCGGGTACTTAAAGAGGATGTGAACCCGTTATACCTCTCGCAGAAATAGGATAACAACGAGTGGATAGAATTAGACAGGATTAAGGAAAGGATATAACGTTCTCCTGATACTGGAAATAGGAGAGTCGCTACTCTACTGGACCTACTCTCTAGCGGGGACGTACAGAGGATGTGAACCCGATATACCTCTCGCAGAATTAGGATAACAACGAGTGGATAGAATTAGACAGGATTAAGGAAAGGATATAACGTTCTCCTGATACTGGAAATAGGAGAGTCCCTACTCTACTGGACCTACTCTCTAGCGGGGACGTAAAGAGGATGTGAACCCGTTACACCTCTCGCAGAATTAGGATAACAACGAGTGGATAGAATTAGACAGGATTAAGGAAAGGATATAACGTTCTCCTGATACTGGAAATAGGAGAGTCGCTACTCTACTGGACCTACTCTCTAGCGGGTACTTAAAGAGGATGTGAACCCGTTATACCTCTCGCAGAAATAGGATAACAACGAGTGGATAGAATTAGACAGGATTAAGGAAAGGATATAACGTTCTCCTGATACTGGAAATAGGAGAGTCCCTACTCTACTGGACCTACTCTCTAGCGTGGACGTACAGAGGATGTGAACCCGTTATACCTCTCGCAGAATTAGGATAACAACGAGTGGATAGAATTAGACAGGATTAAAGAAAGGATATAACGTTCTCCTGATACTGGAAATAGGAGAGTCGCTACTCTACTGGACCTACTCTCTAGCGGGTACTTAAAGAGGATGTGAACCCGTTATACCTCTCGCAGAATTAGGATAACAATGAGTGGATAGAATTAGACAGGATTAAGGAAAGGATATAACGTTCTCCTGATACTGGAAATAGGAGAGTCGCTACTCTACTGGACCTACTCTCTAGCGGGTACTTAAAGAGGATGTGAACCCGTTATACCTCTCGCAGAATTAGGATAACAACGAGTGGATAGAATTAGACAGGATTAAGGAAAGGATATAACGTTCTCCTGATACTGGAAATAGGAGAGTCCCTACTCTACTGGACCTACTCTCTAGCGGGTACTTAAAGAAGATGTGAACTCGTTATACCTCTCGCAGAAATAGGATAACAACGAGTGGATAGAATTAGACAGGATTAAGGAAAGGATATAACGTTCTCCTGATACTGGAAATAGGAGAGTCCCTACTCTACTGGACCTACTCTCTAGCGGGGACGTACAGAGGATGTGAACCCGATATACCTCTCGCAGAATTAGGATAACAACGAGTGGATAGAATTAGACAGGATTAAGGAAAGGATATAACGTTCTCCTGATACTGGAAATAGGAGAGTCGCTACTCTACTGGACCTACTCTCTAGCGGGTACTTAAAGAAGACGTGAACCCGTTATACCTCTCGCAGAAATAGGATAACAACGAGTGGATAGAATTAGACAGGATTAAGGAAAGGATATAACGTTCTCCTGATACTGGAAATAGGAGTCCCTACTCTACTGGACCTACTCTCTAGCGGGGACGTAAAGAGGATGTGAACCCGTTACACCTCTCGCAGAATTAGGATAACAACGAGTGGATAGAATTAGACAGGATTAAGGAAAGGATATAACGTTCTCCTGATACTGGAAATAGGAGAGTCGCTACTCTACTGGACCTACTCTCTAGCGGGTACTTAAAGAGGATGTGAACCCGTTATACCTCTCGCAGAAATAGGATAACAACGAGTGGATAGAATTAGACAGGATTAAGGAAAGGATATAACGTTCTCCTGATACTGGAAATAGGAGAGTCCCTACTCTACTGGACCTACTCTCTAGCGGGGACGTACAGAGGATGTGAACCCGTTATACCTCTCGCAGAATTAGGATAACAACGAGTGGATAGAATTAGACAGGATTAAAGAAAGGATATAACGTTCTCCTGATACTGGAAATAGGAGAGTCGCTACTCTACTGGACCTACTCTCTAGCGGGTACTTAAAGAGGATGTGAACCCGTTATACCTCTCGCAGAATTAGGATAACAATGAGTGGATAGAATTAGACAGGATTAAGGAAAGGATATAACGTTCTCCTGATACTGGAAATAGGAGAGTCGCTACTCTACTGGACCTACTCTCTAGCGGGTACTTAAAGAGGATGTGAACCCGTTATACCTCTCGCAGAATTAGGATAACAACGAGTGGATAGAATTAGACAGGATTAAGGAAAGGATATAACGTTCTCCTGATACTGGAAATAGGAGAGTCCCTACTCTACTGGACCTACTCTCTACTGGGAAGGGGGTGATCAAAAAGAGGGTCCTAAAGCGCCATTTCCATTTTACTATAAAAGAACGTAACACATATAAAATAACGTAATAGAGATTAGATTTTAAGTTATTTATAACGCATGTAGGATATAGAATAAAAAGTGAAAATGTGTAACAAAGAAACAAATAATTTTCAGATTTTCTTAAGGAACCTATTTGCTTTATTTTAAAAATACTCTACAGTATCTCTTCCCACTTGAACCGGACTAGCTTAGTTGGAAAATATTAATTTTCATCACAAAATAGCCACATTCATTATATGTAACGAAAGTGGGCCTTTCCAAGTCGGCCGCCAGTTGCGTTCGCAGTCTGTCCATGGACTACATGGGGTTTTGGAATCAGCTGTTCTTACTACTTACACTTACCATTCCTCTCTGAAGGAATTAGAATCAAACCAAACAGACCAAATCTGAAGACCAGCCATGTCAGTCAGTGAAGATTTACAAGTGAATAAAAATTAAAAAAATTCTTACAACAAAGACCAATACATTTCAAAAGTTCAGTGTTTTGAGACGCAACTCTTGTATTTTATGTCAACACAAAATGTTTACTCAATTTATTTTGGTGAAGCAACGACAACTGCTTCGTAGAACGCGAAGGAAGCAAAACATGGCTGCTGTTAGGGTCTATTAGATTTGCACTTTCTTCTATTTATATAGGCGGAAGGAAGTAGCATCTTGATTAAATACCCCCCCCCCAATCAGGTATACAGTAATTTATTTCATGTTTCTCAAGTCTGTTTATACATATATGAATATATATATATATATATATATATATATATATATATATATATATATATATACATGAAACTTAGCAACACAATTTTTTGGTTTTCACTTATCACTTATACTTACTTGTACCTAAGTAAGAATCTAACTTGGTGTATATATATATATATATATATATATATATATATATATATATATATATATATATTGTAACACATGAGCCTTTTTTTCCTGGGGTCAACAGAGTTGCGCATTTGTAACAGTTGAGCCTTTTCCTATGGGGTAAGTATTTATCAGGGCTTTATTAAAAATGTGCGTTAATTACTAATTAACAAATTAATTAACCTTACTTACCAGGGGCTCCTAGTTCTCCGTTTTCAGCCAGGCATAATAATGTCTTTCTGTAAACGATCTTCCGATATCTTCGGAAGGTAGAATTAGGTTACTTGGGAAATTAAGATATAAAGTTTGTAACGTTCTAGGTTACTTGTGAAATAGGAATTTTTATTTTTAAAATACAAAGTCATACAATTTATTAATCAGTGACAAATTACAAAAGAACAAATGACACCAATGTGTCGAGTAATTTACTTTTAAATACTGCTAATTATTCCATACATTTTAATTACTTATTATCTTTTAAAATTTATATATATCGACAAGATAGTAACATAAGTTTTCCAAATTAATTCTGAAATGAATATTCAAGGGACAATTTCTACCGTTCATGTGTTAACCGTTTATCAATTAAAAATTCTTCAACTTAGTTAACATTAAAATACATTTTCTTTATTATTATCTAAAACGTACCTGCTTGTGCACATTACTTATTTTTAAAACACATTAACACATATTAAACATTGCCCATGGCTTTTGGAATCACTAAACACTGCACATCGATCTTGCAAATCAGCGCACTTAAACAAAAATGATATTAACTTTTACTCATTTGAAATACATAAATATTCGCTTCTGACTTCTTCTTTAGCTGAGTTAAATAAATTTGGTACCGGCCTTGACATCTTAAAATTTGGAATACTGGAAGCTTACAAATTTCTAGGTTATGTCCGAAAGTGCCATTACGTCCGACTCGTTCAAAGACTTTTGGAGAACTGGGATCGTCTGAAGGGGCACGCCAACTGAATTTCCCCACCCTCATTTATCATTTTGAATATTCTGATTGGTCCGTCAGATCATGCGATATCAGACCATGCTTACGTCACATGACGTGATGTGGTAATTACCTTTACGTTACTTACTCGTACGATATTTTACATTTTTACCCGCTAGGGGCGCTACTATCTATGCTAGCTTCACAATGTGCACCCAGAAAACAAAAATTTTCTTTTATATTGGGACGATATAATTATTAAATAAAAATTAAATATATAAATGAATTTATATGTAACACCTTATTTTTAAGAGTGTTACAATATATATATATATATATATATATATATATATATATATATATATATATATATATATAAAGTCGACTATCGAGAGCTATTAACTACGTGCTCTCATTTCCACGCTTATTTAGAAGACTGACTATATCTTATAAGACTAAGACTGACTATATCTTGTAGTAGTGATAATTAAGTTGTCACGTGGTTTAAGGGTACAGTGCTGTTTTCTGTAGGTTAGTTTAGGCATTGCTTTGGGTTTATTTTTTTCTAATAAGGCAAATAGTTTATAATTTTTTTATTTTATTTGTACTTGTTTGTTTATTATAGGCTATTATTTTTGTGTTTATAAATTTGCTGTGGTTCCCAGATTGTTTTTATGTATTTTTGCTATTGTGGACAATGTGTGGCTATTTTTGTTGCCATGTGTAACTAGGCTATTACAAGAATCCAACAGGTTTCTAAATAAGCTTGACAATGAGAGAGCACTTAATAGTTCTCGAAAGTCGCGAATATACCAAGTAAGATTGTTTAAGTACATTATAGTATAAGTGGTATACGTTAATGTAAGTCACTACATTAAAGTGTAAGTGTGTTTGTGTGTATATATATATATTTGTAATAACAAATAGTGATTGTTCCTATTTTCCCAGACACCTTCTTCAGTAGCTGTTGCATTTATAGCAACACAAATCCATTATACATTGATTTCCTTAATCGTCCATTTCTCCTTTTGTCTCTTATGCTTATTACCCTCCATTCCACCAGGAAAGGTTCCCTCCCTCTCATAGTGTCTGCAAATACCCCTATATTTATTATTTCTCTGAACCAATTTATTCTTATGTGACCTTGTAGTGTGCATCTTCGTAAAACCAACGACTTTTTCTTACATTATTTGTTTTTTTCACGTTACAAGAATCTTACTTGGTATATTTGCCGGGTCGACGTTCGAGAACTGCTAATTACAGTGCTCTCATTTTCGAATTTTTTAAAGACTTTTCCCAAACCTTGATCTATAAAAATCCTCTAAAAAGCAAGAAATTGATATATAGATCAGAACTAATTCACACAACACATATTGACCCTAACTGAATCACCCACTACAAATATACAGCTTACTGACTGGGACATCTATACTCAATAAATTACGCTTTAAATCAAAGCCTTTCAGGGCGTCGTGTTATTGTTCTGCATTTGTTCAGACTTTTACCCGTTTTATTAAAATGGCTTCACATTGGATATAACATACATCTTTAATTTAAGCAAAGAAGGGGCCCCAAATGGAATGGGGAGGGGTAATAGCAATGCTCGCTTTGTTGTTTGACTATGGGGCTTTGTGAATACAAATATTTTGTCCGCCGCACGACCATAACACAGAGAGAACAATGGAAGACCTGCTTCGTAGGATGAATATGTAATGGGGCAAATACAGGAAAAGTATAAAACAGCGGGGTTGGACAAATTAATAGGTCAGACGAGAGATTATTACCACAGTAATAGAGACATAACAAAGAACTCATCATACCTAAAACATTCATATAAAACACTTTTGAATGCATCTCTTCGATTATCGTGTTCTTTATGAATAATTATTTATAATAATGTAATGAATCATAATTAGTCATCCAAGCCAAACTAAGGGAACGAACGCACAAGGCAATATGTAATATTAGAAATATTACTTTAAAAAATTATAACATAAAATTACGCATTACTAAAATAAAAGTCTTCTAAAACATTCGAAAATGAGAGCACCCTAATTATTAGTTCTAGAAAGTTGGCCCGCACTTACACCAAGTAAGATTCTTCTTTTAGTAAATTAAAATGTAAGTGTGGTGTGTGTGTGTGTGTGTGTGTGTGTGTGTGTGTGTGTATGTGTGTGTGTGTGTGTGTGTGTGTGTGTGTGTGTGTGTGTGTGTGTTTCTGATTCTATATGCGAAATATGTTTTATAAAATAATTTGTAAGTAAAACCCCTAGTTAGGGTGTGATGACATGATTTCTTTACACTATTTGATAATACGTAAATAATGTGGGGGAAAATATTTATATTCTTTTTGCTTTTTAATAAAACTAAAATAATACAAAAGTGACTCGAAAGAATATTGACATTATCTCTTGTGGGATACCCACGGCAAAGTTTTATGTAAATAGGTGTATTTCAGAACGTATACCGCTGTTAACGTCTCATTTCGTGCGATGCCTATGGTTTAAAAATAGGTAAAATATCGGCATTTACTGCATTTACCACTGATCTACATTTCTACATAGATATTCTAAAAAGCAGACGCTATAGGCCAGGGAACAGATAATATTCCGAGTCCAATCAGATAACAGCTGAAATACTCGTAGCCGCTAGGCAGCGTCGCGTCCGTGTCACAGATAACCCGCCATATCCAACAAAGTAACCAGCAATCTTCAAGTGCATGCTATAGAGACTCTTACTGATACCACTTCAGTTTCATAAATTTAGTTAGATTTTTTATTTATTTATATTATGATGAATTTCTTTGCAAATTTCTTTAATTGGGATTTATTTTTATTGAAAATATTTTTGGAAAAATTTACAGTTTATTAATTTAAGTACATCAAATTCAAAATAATTTCATCATAGAATATTTTTATAAAGAAATACTATTATTTTGTTATAACCTTTATAGCTTTGTATTACACAATGATGTAGAGGCATATAATTATTCATTTACTGTCCGCCGTTAAAAGAATGAAAATTAAACAATTTTAAGATGTTGGTACAGAGACATTATCTTCAATTACAATAAAATGAAAATATGAAATCTAAACCCATTCGGTGATTTTGCAGGAAAAAGTTCAAAAACGCATTCAACAAGAAGTTGTTGAGATTCCAGACGAAATTAATACGAGTAAACAAATACACCTAGTGATGCAGAAAGACTTCGAGGACGGGGGGAAATAATTTTTGTTAGTGCTGAAAGCCCACAAATTTAAAAGTTGTAAAATGGAATGAAATAACTTTGTAACACACAAAAAACGTTTTAAAGCCACATTTTTTTTGTGGTAGATCACTACTTTGCTCTACATTATAATATAGCTACAGTGTTTCTTAAAGGGTGACCAAAAAGGGGACCACTTCACTCGTCTAAAACTACCTGCATTATTTTAGCAAACATTTTTCATTTATAAGCCAATATAACAAAACTTGTTTCTATGTAGCTATAATCTAATGCAGTATAACATATGATATCCTCGGGCTCTGTCCGACAATCAAAAAGACATCGAATTGAAACATGTCATGCTTTGAAACAGCTTGAAACGATCTGCATTTTCAGTCAAAGGTCATTCCTGGTGATGAGTCTTGGTGCTATGGTTACGTCACAGGAACAAAGCAACAGTCAAGTCAATGGAAGACGTCATCGTCGTCCTGTCCCGTCAAGTCAAATCAAACATCAAAATAATTCTGCCAAGGGCGTAGTTCATTCAAAGTGTGTTCCCTCAGAAAAGACCGTCAATTAAACCTTTCATTTGGAGGTTTAAAAAGATTGTGCAACAGTGTTCGTCCATAAAGACCCGATTTATGGGAGAATAAACGGCTTTACTCACCACGCCAATGCACTTGCACACACAGCCATCTCTTGTCACACAGTTTTGGAATAACCATGGCAAGGCTAAGCTGCCCCACACACCTTAATCGTCTGAAGTAGCTCTGTGTTGCTTTTTATTGTTTCCAAGCATCAAAGCGGCACGAAGAGTCCCCGATTTGAAACCACTGAAGAAGTCAAGAAAAAAGCGAAGCAGGAGCTGACAGCCATTTCTAAAGATGACTACAAACAAAGTTTCGAACAATGAAATCTCTGGTGGCACAAATGTAAAAGTCTCATTGGTGACCACTTCTAAAGGGATAAGGTTGTTCTTGTAAAAAATATTGAAAATAAATATCTTTTAAAAACATTTTTTGGGTACCCCTCGTATATGAAACGTCGGTGGTTTTAAAATACCTTTTTGTTTTCTGATGTTATCTTGCAGTTTTTGGGTTGTATATCTTGAGTTTTTTATTTAATTATTTCTTGTTAATTCACCACTGGAAATGTACTGAATACACACTTAGTCAGTGCATTGTTCAACGATGTGAGTGTTAAACAAGTAGCAGAATTGAGGAAATGAATAAGTTTTGTAATTTTACAATTTTGGAGTGTCACCAGGTCCCCCCCCCTCGAACACTTTCTTCCTCACGCACTATATTGTTTCCAATAATTTCGATGACAGACTAATAGTTATACACATTTTTAACTACGTAACTTTAAAGTAAACAAACAACTCGAAATTACATTTTAAAGCTCCAATCAAATCGCTTACCACGAACAACTGCGGCTATAGCCATTCAATGCTTACACATGCACGCCAGAACACAAGGGCAATCCGGCGGGAATGCATTAGACACACATATTCCATGTATTGCTTATCACAACAATGACGAAAGCGAGCACAACAAAGTTATACTGAACAGAACGTTTGAGTGACGTCACTCTCTAATTACGACGTCGAACATGCTTTACCAATTACGCTCAGAGCCTAACATTTCCTCTCGGCTTTTATTCGTAATTACCTTCACTCGTTGTAGCCCAAGAAATACGTTGAGACTGTCCATATACTGTAATTATACATATACATTTTAGCATTATTTCATGAGAAATACTCTAATACTTTGTTTCAAGTTATTTTTAATAATTTTCATTTAACTGGAAAATTCATGTTTGTGGCAACCAGCTGTTTATAATCGGTTTCCTGCTGAATGCTGCTCTCCCGCGGTAACCCTTGAAACTAATAACTAGTTTTAGTTTACCTTTATCCATGTTTGGCGGGAATACAAAAAAAAAGTTACACTATACTGATGTAAGTTAAAATTAACGATTAAAAAATGTTAAGGTTATTGCAAAATATTTTTTTAAGGAGAAATCATAATAATACAGACCAGACATTAAGATTCTAAAGTGCACTCGTTCAAAATGTGATACATAACTAATATGTATCCTAGAATGTGCATCACGCCTTTCATCCCAAATTTATAGCGAGTATTTCTACCGAGGCGACGGATGTGCCACCTCTTGTGGCTAGTCAGAGATTAGTAGTCCTCAGGGCAACCATTATTACGGTTACCACATTTGGAAGTATTAGGGTTACTGTATTTTTCAGTGTGGATGTTACACTAAACTATCTAGCTTTCCTTTTTCCCCTTTTTCTGCTGCTGAGATACAAGCGGAGAAACCAAAGCACCGTATAGACAAAAGGTAGAGAAACGAGCTGTTATTGTTATGCTCTCGTCATGCAAATGCTTTTATAACTTTAACTGAATTGGGGTAAATTACGATACTAAATTCTACAAAAACTGCATCCACGATTGATTTTTGTAAGAAAAACTCTGGCCATAAACCGGAGACTCCAACTTTCGTGGCATTATTTTTCATGTTAAATATTAGGTTAAATTATATTATTAAATGAACCAATTTCCTAACGCAAGTATATTTTATTTCATTTGACATATAAAGCTTCCGTTGCCGAACAGTGTCATCATTTCTAAAACTTAGTACAGAGTTCTTTATGGTTCTGTCACTACATTAGGGCTGGCATCAGTTTTAATCCACTCATAGAGCTACAAAGAACTGAGTACAGAGTTCTTTATGGTTCTGTCACTACATTAGGGCTGGCATCAGTTTTAATCCACTCATAGAGCTACAAAGAACTGAGTACAGAGTTCTTTATGGTTCTGTCACTACATTAGGGCTGGCATCAGTTTTAATCCACTCATAGAGCTACAAAGAACTGAGTACAGAGTTCTTTATGGTTCTGTCACTACATTAGGGCTGGCATCAGTTTTAATCCACTCATAGAGCTACAAAGATCTGAGTTGTAAGTTTTAAAGAAGCTGATACAGTTCGGCAACGGAAGCTTTACATATAAGTCAAATAAAATAAAATATACTTACGTTAGGAAATTGGTGCACTTAAATATAGACAATTTACATTATATTTATATATTAAATATTGTAAAAATTATTTAATTTTTTATATCACTGTTTTTCCTAAATACATCTATTGGCGAAACGTTTTGAAAAATACACAGTTTAATACAATTATTGCATTTTTATTTATTAATTATATTTATAAATTTTAAGAAAAAATAAATAAATATATAAATACATATATCTGTAAATATATATATAAATATATAATATTATTTATTCTATAGTTATCTAGGGAATACATTGTATCTCTTTTTATATTATATTTTAATGAAAATAATCAGTTTGCATATTATTTTTGATCCCTAAAGTTAATATACAATATTTGCTAACAATAAATTAATATTATTACTATTACATAGCTAACACTAAGTAATAAAACTAACTACTGTGAAGAAGAAATAGACAAAAAGAGTTAAACAAAAATGTTAAAAAGGTCAAAACAATTAATGGAAGTAGTAATAAGAAAGTTAAGGTAGCACAACTGATGACATTTACTCAAGTGATTAGAAAATTTACGACTTGAAACATAACTTTCAGTGGAAACGATGCTAACTGGCAAGTTTCTTCGGAAGTACATTACTTGCTAAACACTAATGGAAGTTAAACTTGTCTTTACTCTCGTATTTCTGTTAACGAGAAACGAATAAACATTTTGTACTTAAGAAGAAACTTTCCTTTATTTCCGATTGCTGCTATCAAAAAGTTTAATTTCTTATTTCAGTCAACTTTCTAATGTTATTGAAAAGTTCTGATTTTTTTTAAACAACTTAAATTTTATTTCCATTATAAGATCTGTTTATAAAGAAAACCTGATGAGCATTACGATCTTCTTTATAATATAACGAGTACTACAAGGTACTGTGGGGTTACTCGTGAGACTTGTGGGGCAAAGAACTACTCTTCGTAAGTAAACCTCAACCCTGAATTGAGGTCACAGAATCTGAGGGAGTTCCAATACAAAACAGAAGATCTAGGTCCCCTGTGTCCAAGAGATGCGATGAGGACCAAGAGGAAAGCCCAATCCATGTACTCTGTGAGTGCCCTCCTTTGGGAGCTGCAAGAAGAAAGTGGTTTGGCTGGTAGGTATGTGTACACCAGAGGATATCAGAAGATTTAGCATCAGGTGGGTATTTGGTTTCCGCAAAAAAGTAGGTATCCACTAAGCTAGTCCTGTGGTAGGGATGGGAAGAGAGCACAAAGGCTCCAGCTAAGTACTTTACACCGTTAAGGTCCATTCGACTTTTAGCAATAATAGTATCACTTACTTCTTCTGTAACTAGGATGTATGTAAGTTTTCACACAATATATCTGTTACCTGTAATAAGTTTCTTAGTAAAAGGTTGCTCATGCCACTCAGTGACGAATTAAGGGAGGGTAGGCTTTAAGGTTCAACGCACCCCCCCCCCCCAGAAAAATATGGAAAAGTGGAAATTTTCCAACTATAAAGTAACACTGTAAATGTAAAACAAGTAATACAAAATAATTGAAGTAGATTTCTACTGAGATTAACAAAAAAATTATTTTAGTTACCCTAGAGACCTATTTATGATATTGCGTGGTAACCATGGCAACAGTTTAAGGTTGAACAATGGAGGTTTCGATAATCAGATAATGGCTGGAGAATTGATACACATCTTTGAGAAATATTTCTATGAATTGGAAAGTTGGGGCAGTGCCAAGAAGCACTAGACTTCGAACATGAAGATTCTCAATTCGAAACCGGCTGAACGCCACAAATTCTATAATTTAATTATTGAATAAATATTTAAAAAAACTGTATTAACATAAATTGTCATCCACTATATGATAAAGGAATTTTTAAATTTAAATTTAAAGGAATTTAAAAAATTGCATTCCCGATGTTTGCTTCCAGCCCTTCGTCCCTGATTCAAATCTACTTTTTGATTAGTATAATGTGTCTAAAAGACCTATAACAATCACTATTATCGCACCATAGTATTTAATTAATACGCCCACCCGCAATGTAATAATTAATTATTTTGTATTGTAAATATATAGTAAATGAGGCTAACTAATGACTGTGTAATGTCACAGAGTATGTCTATGACCATTTCCCTCTAAAAGAAAACCCTTAGAGTTTACGCTATAGCTACCATATTCCTTAAATATTCGGCCGGTGCATACCTTTCCTTCGACCTATCCCCCCCCGCTCCCCAAAAATATTTTTCTGGATCCACCACTGATGTAATTTATTTTCTTGAGCAAGTGTGGAATATAAAATCATTAAACACAATAAAACCCAATAACAACAAGAAAATTAATTTATGAACTATAAATAATATCAAAGAGAAAGGGCTTCCAGGGAAAGCCTCTGATTATTTTGGTTTTTGTGAACACGAGGTCGAACTGCGGCGTTGTATATAAAACTAATTTCTACGCCACATCTACATTTTATATTCCTCTTCTTGTCTCCCAAATGCTATTCTCTGTGGATTATTTCCTGCTGTGTCCCAGCCCTGGACTGGTTTTGTTTTATACATTTCAGACAGGCTTTATTTCAAGGCATTATTTGTATTCAGAAATATTTGTACTATTTAGTAGCTAATCCTTCTGAATTTACGTTAATTTAGATTTAATTTAATACAAATGTATTTTAACAAAATTAGTAAATTTAAAAAGGCAATTTTCTCAGAACAATTACTTTTTGACTCTAATGTCTGGGAAAAAAACATTAGTTTACTCCAATAAATTATACGAGAATCTTAATACTGCATTAGTTTTAGTAATTATTTAGATCAGCGACTACCGCTTCGATCGGCGAAATTTCTTTCCTGATCAATTTGAACTTGCTGAACACGAATCTGAAATTATTTTTAACGGCAAACACCTAAGAAAACCAGGTCAGGTAAGGTTAGGTTTGGTTATTATTTTTTAATGAGTTTGATATATCTTGTCACCTATTTCTATAATTATAGATGAATCTATAAAGGTTATGCAACTTGTAAAGGACATGCTGACCAATCGATGTGGAGGAAGTTTTACAATGGGTTGTTAAATTATGTTTTAATTTCTGGGCGTAATATAAATCACCCACAAGAAACTAATTGATTTTATATTATTTGAGTGTCACCTTCTGCCTCTTCTAATATTAAAACGTTGTTTTTTGTTCACGCTACATTTTTTATAGTGAAAGCGTGTAGTTAATGTTTTAAAAATTGAGACATTCCGAAAAGCGTCACAAAACAGAACGTTTTAATGTTAGGAAAGACAGAAGAAGACACTCAAATGTTTGCCAGTATTCCTAACGGTAAAGAATATGATTTTATATTTGTATTTATGTTACTTTTACACTAAAATACACAAGACTATGCCTGTAAAATATTTGATATTATTACATTTTTTAAAACCAATTTTAACCTGCATTATTCGTTGCTTTAGTTCTTATATTACAAGTAGTATGCTTCAAAAATGTATTCAATGTTTTTTATTAAATCATACCGATTATTGTATATGTTGTAAAACATACAATTTATGTTAAATCTTATGTTTGTGCTTGTCTGAGTTTCATGTTTTGGATTTTACTTTGGGTTTATTTATCTTGTACGTTGCTCATTGTTAATTTATTAAATAAGAATCTTTTATCAGACAAGCATAGCAATTGTTTGTTAAGTGTTTTTTTTCTGGCGGAAAACTGAAATTTGGTTACCACCACCAAGACACAAAAAAATACACTAAAATAAAATTTTGTTCAATGTAACAATTGATCACCTTGTAAACTTCGTTTTTAATGTTTTATGTCATCTTTGTGTGTTTTTAATAAATAATCAGTGTGTTTTTGTGTTTTATCTAATTGTTTTGATGTGTTGACTGTTTATTTATTGAATAAGTTAACGTTATATGCACGTATGATCAATTTTGTTCATCTTGTGTTGTAGATGTATGTTATATGCTGTGAGTTGTAATTATTTATATTATAGTTTGAGTTTGCTTTATATCTGTATATGCACCATGCCATATTGTTTGCGTCGTATGCTTTATGTATATTGTACTGTATACTGCTTATTTTATGTGCTTCTATGGTGTATGTTATGTGCAATATATAACACTTTGCATCAGGATTCTAGCCTACTGTTATATGCCAGCTTAATTCAAGTTTTCGGTGTAAAAAAAATATAAACCCGAACCTTAAAAAAACAGAAATCTCTAAAGAAAGGACGAAAAAATATGGGGAAGGGTCGTAAGGTGCTCAGCCCTCGCACGTCACTTAAGCCTGCGCCCAATTTGTGTCGTGCTTTTTAGGGCTGTTTTTTCTGTGCTACGGAATGTACGATTCGAGTTTGCTAACTCAAAACAGACCTCCTTGTAAAATAACTATATTAATGGAACCTATACCAACCGTATCTAGTAACATATTCTTATACCACGTTTATAAAAATTATCATTAAACCTATTTCTAATTAGGTAATATAAAAAAAAGTAAATTTGTACTTAGGACAACAAAAATAAATGTATTTTATTTACTTTTTATTAAATAATTAGGGAATAGGCCCTAGAGCTCTAGAGCTCTTATGGATTGTATTTATACAACATGTGATAAAATCAAAATATTAGGTGCCAAAATTAAAAAAAAAAATATTTATTAAATTTCATTAATTCAATATTATTTGAAAATAACTATATTAAGAACAAGTGTCATCCTCTATAACAGCGGTTCTCAACCTGGGGGGCGTGCCCCCCTGGGGGGGCGTAAAAGAATTCCAGGGGAGGCGTGAACAAATTTTTTAAAAAATTGAATTTGATGTTGGACACAAACACACAATCATTGAAATTTTTTTATAGCTTAATAGAGCTATAAAGCTCTATTTCTTTACTCAACAAACTTTTCTTCCTTTCCAAAATCTCGTCGATGATACCCAAAGTCTTCCAAAAGACCTAGTAAATGAAATGAAGGACCTAATATCTGAGCATTTGTTGTCCCTGAAGAACAAAATCGGAGCCTATTTCCCAAATATAAGCTCGGAAAACTGGGAATTCAAGTTAACAAGAGACCCCTTTCAAATCAACATTGATATACCTCCTGATCACATTCAAGAACAAACAATTGACTTGCAATGTAATTCCAAAGCTAAATTGGATTTCCCAAACATGGATCTCGAAGATTTCTGGCTACTATATCTTCCTGTTTACCCAGAAGTAGCAATGGAGGCAGTCAAGTTGCTTGTACAATTTTCATCAACTTATCTATGCGAGACAGGATTTCCAGCCCTGGCTAATATAAAATCTAAATATCGAGCCAGACTAGATGTGGAAAGTGACCTGCGGTGTTCTTTGTCAAAATTTCATCCAAACATACAAAAAATAGTTAACGAGAAACAGTGCCAGCCCTCACACTAGCACTACAAAAGTAGCGAACATTTTTCTGGTTATTACTTAAACATATTGTAAGTAAATTTATCATATATAAGTCTAAATTAACTTAATCCGTGAAGGGAGGCGTGACCTCACACCAAAGTGTGAAGGGGGGCTCAGAGCCTAAAAGGTTGAGAACCCCTGCTCTATAACTAAATAAAAATTATTTGAACTTGAGTAGATGAATAAGAGGTATTTCATTAACGACTGAAAATTTGGTTCAATTCTGTTTTCGAAAACTTCTTTAATAAATTTTAAAGAATTGCACTAAGTATTAGGAGGAATGTACAGAAACGAAATAAAAACAAACTAAAAAACCATTAAAACTTTATGCCTCCAATTTCTAATTACATTTTCGTGTAAATATATATATATATATATATATATATATATATATATATATATATATATATATATATATACATACATACATATGTGTGTGAATGTGAAGATTTTGGGTGTCAGCTTAATAATGTTAGAATCTTATAACTAAACTCATGAATTCCAACTAATAGAAAATAATACATACAAGTTTCAGCTTGGCTACAATACCTGTCCCAAGATATTGCCAAAGTCTTAACTTCTCAGTAAACTTTATTGAAACTCCCTCGACCTCCTAACCTTGAAATTTTTAATAATATATTTATATATTATATGTCTAAATATTATATTATATTTATATATTTATAACACACACATAATACCTAATACGCACGCACGTACACACACACACACACACACATTTGTGTATGTATGTGTGTGTGTGTTTATATATATAACATATACATATACATATGTATATACATATACATATATATACATATATATATATATATATATATATATATATATATATATATATATATATATGTATATATATATATATCGCATTATGTATTCTTGTGTATTAATAAAGAACTAAGTCAAAATACAAATACAAGAATTATAATTGAATTTACAATTCAAAGCTTTTCGTTGGCTAACAGTACCATCATCATCAGGAATATTAAACAATTAAAATTAACATATGTGCAAATTAGATCAAATAAAGAGCTATGCCAAATCAATTACAATGTTGTTAACTTTTTTTTATTTTTCTGCCCTAACATTACAAACACTGAATATATTATCAAATTTAGATTTTACTTGTATTTGTTCATTTATCAACTCATTATTAGTATTATATTTATGTATTTCTAAAGCCTCATAAATATTCATTCTCAGGCCTTTGTTAACATAGATAATATGATACTTGTAAAAGAAATTAACTTGAAATTAATTTGATAATATATTCAGTGTTTGTAATGTTAGGGCAGCAAAATAAAAAATTGTTTAACAACATTGTAATTGATTTGGCATAGCTATTTATTTGATCTAATTTGCACATATGTTAATTTTAATTGTTTAATATTCCTGATGATGTTGGTACTGTTAGCCAACGAAAAGCTTTGAATTGTAAATTCAATTATAATTCTTGTATTTGTATTTTGACTTAGTTCTTATATATATATATATATATATATATATATATATATATATATATATATATATATATATATATATATATATATATAATAAATTAAAAATATTTTAAAAACAAGAATACTTTTAATGAATATATTTATTCAAAGCTTTTCGCCTATAAAATAGTACCAGCATCTTCAGGAAAATAATTATCTAATAAAATATTTTTACAAAATTAAATCATATGTGCTACCTATGATATAATAGGTAGCACATATTATTTAATTTTGTAAAATATTTTATTAGGTAATTATTTTCCTGAAGATGCTGGTATTTTTTATCGGCGAAAAGCTTTGAATAAATATATTCATTAAAAGTATTCTTGTTTTTGAAATATTTTTAATTTATTAACTATATTACAAGAAAACATATCACCATAATTAATATTATATATATGCCCTTTTCCCAGTAGCGTCAAAGAGTTTTTGTAAGGTTTTTTGTAACCTAGGTTATGTGAATGATGGTGGTGTAAACAAAGTCACTTTTACTGTAGGTTTGTAAGCATTTAAACTCTCATTTTAATACAACATTACAATACATTTGAGTACATTATCTGGCTTTCCTCTCATTAAAAAATATTTCTTAAACCCGTTTCGAAATAACTCCATTCTCGAAACTTTTATAAACCCCCTCTTTAATATATAAGTATTGTTAAAGTTTTGAGAATGGAGTTATTCCGAAACGCCTCAACAAACAACAATATGCTAACGTTAGTAAAGGAGGCAGAAAATATACGGAAATGTGTGCAAATATTCGCGACACAAGTTAAGACGACTAAGTCTATATTAAGCATTACTAGGATATAAGTTTGGGAAAATTCAATTAACATTTAGGCTGTTTGTTACATAAGAGTTTAATTTTATAAAATGTGAACAAAATTTTACAAATATAATATTTCATGATTCCATGTCAAGGCTGTAGTAACTACGTAAGTTTTAATAATTCCTATCCAGCACATTTTACAGCGCAATAGAGTTGGAAACGTTTAACGCTTTTAAAAAATCATGTAATAGGGACTAATAAAAATCCAGAATGTACGATTTATGCGATCAAATAAATAACGAAACCCGTTTTGTAAAATATAACAGCATAAAGTACAACGCTGTTCATGTTACAAAGAATAGGGTTAATGTTACCTAGGGGTAGGGGGTTGTAAATCCCGCTCAAGTGGGGTTGTAAAGCGTTTCCTGTAAATATAAATCACACTTTAAAGTTTACCTTTATTCCTTTACTCGTTCATATAGATGGCGAACCTTGCTAGGCGGAACGGGAGCACGTAATACCTATAATTACGTGTAAAGCGGTCATTCTGTGATTTACTTTCCTACAAAGTCGACTCAACAATCAGTTAACTTGTACAGTCTGTTACCTTTAGCCATTGCAAGACATTGATTCACTTCAACACAAAGTCGACTCAACAATCAGTTAACTTGTACAGTCTGTTTCCTTTAATCATTGATTCACTTCAACACAAAGTCGACTCAACAATCAGTTAACATTTACAGTCTATTTCGTTTAACCATTGTAAACCATTTGAACAGTTGAGCCATTCGTGCAATTACCAACTTCGGGCCGTAAAGAAAGCAGTTATTTTGTCATCTCCAAAATCATAACCTAACTTGTCTTCTACAATGCTAAAAGTTCTAGTTATATTTATTTAGGTAAAACTAATATTTAAAAAAAAATTGTAATTAGTTGAACCAGGTTGTCTTAGCTGAAGAAATGATGATGATAAATATTTTGTTAGAAAACTAGGGAGAAAATTAAACAAATATCGCCTGGAAAGTAATACTGACAAAACATAATACAGAGAAGTAGGATGTGCAGGACAGGATGTAAACATTGATGGAAACATAGAAAATACTAAAGAATTCAAATATTTGGCAGTAACATTCACTAAGGATAGAATCTATAGGAAAGGCATGTTGCAGAAAATGTGGAGAGGACGAAATATTACAACTAAATTAATTATTATGGAATAAGGACCTAAAGAAAAGAACAAAAAGACACCTATTTAAAACACTGGGGGAAGGTACAGTGACGCACGGCTCTGAAGACTGGACTGAGAACAAGAACAAACAGAAGCGCATAAATGCAGTGGAAAAAAGTTTCTAGAGATGTTGTAGATATACATTACAGAGTTGTATAAGAACAAGGAAATAATGAATGTAGAAACATCAATAACAGACACCACAGAAAGAAAGCAACTCTCCTGTTGCGGTTTTACGAGAAGAATGATGAATGATAGATTGTGATTAAAACTTGGAAATGGAACCTGAATATGTGTGTGGTGTGTGGTGTGTGGTGTGTGGTGTGTGGTGTGTGGTGTGTGGTGTGTGGTGTGTGGTGTGTGGTGTGTGGTGTGTGGTGTGTGGTGTGTGGTGTGTGGTGTGTGGTGTGTGGTGTGTGGTGTGTGCTGTGTGCTGTGTGCTGTGTGCTGTGTGCTGTGTGCTGTGTGCTGTGTGCTGTGTGCTGTGTGCTGTGTGCTGTGTGCTGTGTGCTGTGTGCTGTGTGCTGTGTGCTGTGTGCTGTGTGCTGTGTGCTGTGTGCTGTGTGCTGTGTGCTGTGTGCTGTGTGCTGTGTGCTGTGTGCTGTGTGGTGTGTGGTGTGTGGTGTGTGGTGTGTGGTGTGTGGTGTGTGGTGTGTGGTGTGTGGTGTGTGGTGTGTGGTGTGTGGTGTGTGGTGTGTGGTGTGTGGTGTGTGGTGTGTGGTGTGTGGTGTGTGGTGTGTGGTGTGTGGTGTGTGGTGTGTGGTGTGTGGTGTGTGGTGTGTGGTGTGTGGTGTGTGGTGTGTGGTGTGTGGTGTGTGGTGTGTGGTGTGTGGTGTGTGGTGTGTGGTGTGTGGTGTGTGGTGTGTGGTGTGTGGTGTGTGGTGTGTGGTGTGTGGTGTGTGGTGTGTGGTGTGTGGTGTGTGGTGTGTGGTGTGTGGTGTGTGGTGTGTGGTGTGTGGTGTGTGGTGTGTGGTGTGTGGTGTGTGGTGTGTGGTGTGTGGTGTGTGGTGTGTGTGTGTGTGTGTGTGTGTGTGTGTGTGTGTGTGTGTGTGTGTGTGTGTGTGTGTGTGTGTGTGTGTGTGTGTGTGTGTGTGTGTGTGTGTGTGTGTGTGTGTGTGTGTGTGTGTGTGTGTGTGTGTGTGTGTGTGTGTGTGTGTGTGTGTGTGTGTGTGTGTGTGTGTGTGTGTGTGTGTGTGTGTGTGTGTGTGTGTGTGTGTGTGTGTGTGTGTGTGTGTGTGTGTGTGTGTGTGTGTGTGTGTGTGTGTGTGTGTGTGTGTGTGTGTGTGTGTGTGTGTGTGTGTGTGTGTGTGTGTGTGTGTGTGTGTGTGTGTGTGTGTGTGTGTGTGTGTGTGTGTGTGTGTGTGTGTGTGTGTGTGTGTGTGTGTGTGTGTGTGTGTGTGTGTGTGTGTGTGTGTGTGTGTGTGTGTGTGTGTGTGTGTGTGTGTGTGTGTGTGTGTGTGTGTGTGTGTGTGTGTGTGTGTGTGTGTGTGTGTGTGTGTGTGTGTGTGTGTGTGTGTGTGTGTGTGTGTGTGTGTGTGTGTGTGTGTGTGTGTGTGTGTGTGTGTGTGTGTGTGTGTGTGTGTGTGTGTGTGTGTGTGTGTGTGTGTGTGTGTGTGTGTGTGTGTGTGTGTGTGTGTGTGTGTGTGTGTGTGTGTGTGTGTGTGTGTGTGTGTGTGTGTGTGTGTGTGTGTGTGTGTGTGTGTGTGTGTGTGTGTGTGTGTGTGTGTGTGTGTGTGTGTGTGTGTGTGTGTGTGTGTGTGTGTGTGTGTGTGTGTGTGTGTGTGTGTGTGTGTGTGTGTGTGTGTGTGTGTGTGTGTGTGTGTGTGTGTGTGTGTGTGTGTGTGTGTGTGTGTGTGTGTGTGTGTGTGTGTGTGTGTGTGTGTGTGTGTGTGTGTGTGTGTGTGTGTGTGTGTGTGTGTGTGTGTGTGTGTGTGTGTGTGTGTGTGTGTGTGTGTGTGTGTGTGTGTGTGTGTGTGTGTGTGTGTGTGTGTGTGTGTGTGTGTGTGTGTGTGTGTGTGTGTGTGTGTGTGTGTGTGTGTGTGTGTGTGTGTGTGTGTGTGTGTGTGTGTGTGTGTGTGTGTGTGTGTGTGTGTGTGTGTGTGTGTGTGTGTGTGTGTGTGTGTGTGTGTGTGTGTGTGTGTGTGTGTGTGTGTGTGTGTGTGTGTGTGTGTGTGTGTGTCTTAGTAACAGTATTAGAATATTTAACATATCAGCAAATTGAATTAGGTACAATATTCAAGATACTGCAAGACTGATAAAAGAATGATGTAAATTTAATATAAAAGGAGGGTATCTTGTTTGAGGCTAGAAAAGGGATGTTTTCTTATCTGATGCGGACAAGGCTCTTGGTAAAAGAAATTTAAATTTTTAGTGTGTTGATGTTGTTTATGCAGTACATGAGACAACATAACTTACTATGAAGGTATTTTATATAAATTTAACAATATATAGTTTTCACATACAATACATGTTTAATTTAGGGCACGACAAATATATTATAATGAATGAAGTGTTCAGAGAATATCAGTGAGGGAAATTTGTCGAGTTACGTGAAATACATATTCTTGTTCAAGACATAGTTAGAAAAATTCTTGTTCTGAATGTTTATCAAGGGAACTATCATATAAGGAAATTATGCATACAGTGTATGCGCGCGTGTGTTTGTGGATTTTACATAAAAACCCTTATCTAAATGAAACCACCTAAATATCAAACTAACCAATACAAACAAATGTATTAAATATTATTAACCCATGAAAACATTTCATTAATTAATTTCCTCAATATATAAAAATGTTTATATGCTTTAACGTAATATTTAATTTATAGACTATACTGTCAAAATAAATCTTATGGAATTTACCTTTATTGTATAAATTATATATAAATTGCAATAAAACGTGAATAATATCTGATTTACTGTTTCATAGAAACATTGTCGGATATAGAAGAACTGTTTACAGAGAAATGTATTCACAGAAGGTGACTAATTAGCAGGTTAGTTTAAGCTTGCCTATAACGAGACACATTCTCTCACCTGAAGTAATTTGGAATGTTATTTCTGTAGCGTATTTTGTAATTATTTTGCCTTAGTATGAAAACGTAACTGGTAGCACTGTAGCCTGTCATATTATTATTGTTTCACCTCGCATTTAGGTCAATACCTTCTCCTGTTTTCTTTTCACACAATATTAATTTCATATATTTCTTATGTCCCCGTTTTATTTAACAATGATTGCATTATAATTTTTAAATTGGTTTATATTCAACTTACCCCCTAATATTTCATGAAATACTGGAAACTATTCCATCTGGGCCGGATTTACTTTTTAAATATCACTTTTCACTTCGTACAAGACCTGCAGCACTATATAGCATCTTTGCACAAATCCAGGGACGAGGCCTTCACGTAACAGTATTGAAGCAGCAACCTTTATTACCTGTCTCTGAATGTACAGACAAATTATATTTTATATGACTACATACGATTTATTTATTTTAGTTTTAATATGCGTCTCATGAATTCATAAAATCTGCGTAAAATTGTGTGTGTGTGTGTATGTAGGCTCTCTCCCTCCCTCTCTCTCTCTCTCTTCCTCTCTCTCTCTACTCTCTATTCCTCTCTCTCTCTCTCCCCCCTCTCTCTCTCTCTCCTCTCTCTCTCTCTCTCTCTCTCTCTCTCTCTCTCTCTCTCTCTCTCTCTCTCTCTCTCTCTCATCTCTCCTCTCTCTTCATGTTATAATAATAACGCAAAATGAGGTTTAATCTTTGAAAGTAACAAAAGTTATAAAAGAAACTATAGAAGTTATAGAAGAAATAAATTATCGAAAGAAAACGAACAAACAATGTAGTAAAACCAGTAGCAATTAGTTAAGACATTTTACGACCTAATATATAAATTTCCGAAAATACGTTTTAGGGAGTTGTTTCAGCTTCCGAAGTGCATCAGTTTCCAAACACTAATGTTACTTTAACTTGTCTTTACCCCCCAATTCCTTGAGAAAGGAATAATCATTTGTCACACACAGAGAAACTCCACTTTATTCCTAATAGCTGTAAACATCACACAGAGTTGTGGGTATCTGTTTATGTTCATCGAATACACATACACACACACACACACACACACACACACACACACACACACACACACAGAGACACTCATGCCACCCACCCTCTCACACACACGAATGCACATCCACAAATATATATATATTCTTGATATTTTACATTATCCATTGTTTTTTCCGTTGCACTGACTTTATGAAGTTAATATATTACTATTGTAAGTAATTTTATCCACCATTAAGTGCAATGATTTTACCTTGAGTGATGAGGCACCTTTCGATCACTTGACCATTGTCGAATCACTATGTGATTCATGAGTGATTCGACAATGGTCAAGTGACCGAAAGGTGTCTCATCACTCAAGGTAAAATCATTGCACTTAATGGTGGATAAAATTACTTACAATAGTAATATATTAACTTCATATATATATATATATATATATATATATATATATATATATATATATACAGAAAGTGAAATAAAAATAAAAATTTAGACTACGTAGGTGTTTTAGAGGATGGCTTACATATAATTTTTATAAAATTAGTGAGGGATTTTTTAAAATGAAAATAATATTGTATCAGTCCAATTGTTCCGAAGTAGAACTGAGTAAATGTTGAAGTATTATGCCAAGAACTCACAGGACGGAGTGACATTTCTCTGAACTCAGTAACTAAGTCTAATGGAATAATCCGTTGTGTGCTTTCCCGTCACGTCTTTATTAGCCTGCAACGACGTTGCTATGCAACCCACGTTTTGACTTCCGGTCAAGATAATGTCCGCACTTAACTTTCATTCGTTTTATCTCTTGAGTCATGTGTCCTACAAATCCTAATATTTGCCTGGGGCCGTATTGGCCGTCCCGTGTCTCGTCTAAACCATACAACGTTACATGAGAAGCAGTATACGTTTGAATATAGTAAGATAAAAACCTCCTCTCTCTCTCTCTCTCTCTCTCTCTCTGTCAAATTTATTTAGATAAAATAAACCACAACCTCTCTCTCTCTCTCTCTCTCTCTCTCTCTTTCCCTCTCTCTGTCATATATAATTAGATAAAATTAATCTCAACCTCTCTCTCTCTTTCTCACTCACGCACTTTCACACAAAAATTCTTCAATTTTAATCAAATGAGTTCTTTATTCTTCAATGCCTTTATAAAAATAGTTTTCTTTGCGTTATACGTCTTCATACAGCTATGATACAGAGGCGTACACTTTAGGGAAATGAAATTACACAAAAGTACTCGAGATATTTATGAGAAACAGAAGCGGATATACTTCTCTTTGTGGAAAACATAACTCACATTCCTCACTAATTCAATTCCTTCTGTTGTTTCACACTCTCCTTATATATATATATATATATATATATATATATATATATCTTGTTCAAATTTTCACTCATTAATAAAAAATACTTTTTATTCATCCAATTAAGTTCATATAAATTTGTTTTAAACTTTTTTTTCAAATATAAATTCATTAATATTTAATGAAATAATTTTAGTTTTATAAAGAGGGAAAACGTTGTACAAAAGGGGCAAGGTATGCATTATAGTTACTTAAAATACAGTCATATTTGGCTTAATATAAGTAATAAGACGTGATTTCATAAAACAGCTGATTTTATGTTGTAGGTTAAGTGTTAGAACAGTTGTTTTAACACAAAGGTTATGTTGCTTTATTTATATTAATTGCACCAATTATTTAATAAAAATGTACTAAAACAGCATTTAATTTTATTGGTCTATGGAATCAATTTTTAAAAAAAATGGTTTATATTATTTGTCTTAATTTATAAGCACAAGATCAGTAAACTCAAAATAACAATGGTTGTTAGTTTCAAGTGCAACCAGTACTAACCACCTGCTAAGGCGAAATGTAAGCAGGCTTAAGGAACATACCCTCGGTACTGGGTGTGGACATATCATGGCATGAGTGTGCAGTGTCGAGTAAGTGAGGTAGACGTTTTCCCTACCGACGTTATAAAGAGGTATGTACTCGTGATGGGTCTAATCCTTGAGTAAAGTAGTAGTAGAACTAAAACTAACTTTAAATGTGCCTTAATGCTTAAACCTAAGAGGTAATGTGTGAAGGCAGAAGAATTGAAATTACGGGTAGGAAAGGAGTTATGGCGGATCGAGGAAAACCTTAGGACGGCCGGAAGATGGGAGTGATATGGAAATGCTTAAAGGCATTAGAGCAGACAAGCGTTGGTAATATGGAGAACCGACTGTAAGCTCACATTGGCTTCTAAAATCAAGAAACTAATTAAAATAGAATAAAAGGCCACTTAAATCGACCTTTCGAGAAAAATGATTCCAGTGCAAGCTAATGTAAAATGTTTTTGTTGGAAAATATTTAAAAATTGTCCAGGAGATCAACTCTATTCTTCAATATACAAGCTTCATGTAAGAAAAGTACATGCATGTACTATATGATGTAAACCATGTAGTTAACTTAAGATGGATTTAAGGTACAAAACAAAAGCCATAATTGGACATCGGAAGAGAAACAGTGAAGTTCAGATCCTCGAGATTGGAGACATAAGCGTGATTTATTCAAAGTGGGTCCCCAGCTTACACACGTACAGATAACGCATCCTTACTGTCCAAATGTAACGGCATTCATTGTCAAAAACCGGAAATGTTTTATTGCCTTTCCCTTGGATCGTCACTTGAGGCAATTACTTTGTGGAAAATGAAAGAAGGAGTAATAAATCTTCTTTCTAAGTTAAAAGCGGAACCAGGTTCTAATTATTTGAAGCTGTTGGAAACATCATTACAAACCTAAATATACTGCGATGAGAGGTCGCCTTGATTTAGACTGAAAGTGTTACTTTTGTTTACCATTGGTGTATTTTGTAATGGTAATTCATAGTATAACTGCAATGCTCCCCATAATGTAACGTTATCTCATTGGTCATACCTAATGGCATTACCCTTTCTTGTTCTTCCTCACTCCTCTTTGTGACCCCATTAGATGTCTACTTCAGATAGGCATCCCTATCCCCAGAACTGCAATGCTCCCCATAATGTAACGTTATCTCATTGGTCATACCTAATTGCATTACCCTTTCTTGCTCTTCCTCACTCCTCTTTGTGACCCCGTTAGATGTCTAATTTAGATAGTCATCCCTATCCCCAGAACTGCAATGCTCCCCATAATGTAACGTTATCTCATTGGTCATACCTAATTGCATTACCCTTTCTTGTTCTTCCTCACTCCTCTTTGTGACCCCGTTAGATGTCTACTTCAGATAGGCATCCCTATCCCCAGAGCTGCAATGCTCCCCATAATGTAACGTTATCTCTTTGGTCATACCTAATGGCATTACCCTTTCTTGTTCTTCCTCACTCCTCTTTGTGACCCCGTTAGATGTCCCCTTTAGATAGGCATCCCTATCCCCAGAACTGCAATGCTCCCCATAATGTAACGTTATCTCATTGGTCATACCTAATTGCATTACCCTTTCTTGTTCTTCCTCACTCCTCTTTGTGACCCCATTAGATGTCTACTTCAGATAGGCATCCCTATCCCCAGAACTGCAATGCTCCCCATAATGTAACGTTATCTCATTGGTCATACCTAATTGCATTACCCTTTCTTGTTCTTCCTCACTCCTCTTTGTGACCCCATTAGATGTCTACTTCAGATAGGCATCCCTATCCCCAGAACTGCAATGCTCCCCATAATGTAACGTTATCTCATTGGTCATACCTAATTGCATTACCCTTTCTTGTTCTTCCTCACTCCTCTTTGTGACCCCGTTAGATGTCTACTTCAGATAGGCATCCCTATCCCTAGAACTGCAATGCTCCCCATAATGTAACGTTATCTCATTGGTCATACCTAATTGCATTACCCTTTCTTGTTCTTCCTCACTCCTCTTTGTGACCCCATTAGATGTCTACTTCAGATAGGCATCCCTATCCCCAGAACTGCAATGCTCCCCATAATGTAACGTTATCTCATTGGTCATACCTAATTGCATTACCCTTTCTTGTTCTTCCTCACTCCCCTTTGTGACCCCATTAGATGTCTACTTCAGATAGGCATCCCTATCCCCAGAACTGCAATGCTCCCCATAATGTAACGTTATCTCATTGGTCATACCTAATTGCATTACCCTTTCTTGTTCTTCCTCACTCCTCTTTGTGACCCCGTTAGATGTCTCCTTTAGATAGGCATCACTATCCCCAGAACTGCAATGCTCCCTATAATGTAACGTTATCTCATTGGTCATACCTAATTGCATTACCCTTTCTTGTTCTTCCTCACTCCTCTTTGTGACCCCGTTAGATGTCTACTTCAGATAGGCATCCCTATCCCCAGAACTGCAATGCTCCCCATAATGTAACGTTATCTCATTGGTCATACCTAATTGCATTACCCTTTCTTGTTCTTCCTTACTCCTCTTTGTGACGCCGTTAGATGTCTACTTCAGATAGGCATCCCTATCCCCAGAGCTGCAATGCTCCCCATAATGTAACGTTATCTCATTGGTCATACCTAATTGCATTACCCTTTCTTGTTCTTCCTTACTCCTCTTTGTGACGCCGTTAGAAGTCTACTTCAGATAGGCATCCCTATCCCCAGAACTGCAATGCTCCCCATAATGTAACGTTATCTCATTGGTCATACCTAATTGCATTACCCTTTCTTGTTCTTCCTTACTCCTCTTTGTGACGCCGTTAGATGTCTACTTCAGATAGGCATCCCTATCCCCAGAACTGCAATGCTCCCCATAATGTAACGTTATCTCATTGGTCATACCTAATTGCATTACCCTTTCTTGTTCTTCCTCACTCCTCTTTGTGACCCCGTTAGATGTCTCCTTTAGATAGGCATCCCTATCCCCAGAACTGCAATGCTCCCCATAATGTAACGTTATCTCATTGGTTATACCTAATTGCATTACCCTTTCTTGTTCTTCCTCACTCCTGTTTGTGACCCCGTTAGATGTCTACTTCAGATAGGCATCCCTATCCCCAGAACTGCAATGCTCCCCATAATGTAACGTTATCTCATTGGTCATACCTAATTGCATTACCCTTTCTTGTTCTTCCTCACTCCTCTTTGTGACCCCGTTAGATGTCTCCTTTAGATAGGCATCCCTATCCCCAGAACTGCAATATTCCCTATGACGTAACGTTATCTCATTGGTCATACCTATTTGCATTACCCTTTCTTGTTCTTCCTTACTCCTCTTTGTGACGCCGTTAGATGTCTACTTCAGATAGGCATCCCTATCCCCAGAACTGCAATGCTCCCCATAATGTAACGTTATCTCATAGGTTATACCTAATTGCATTACCCTTTCTTGTTCTTCCTCACTCCTCTTTGTGACCCCGTTAGATGTCTACTTCAGATAGGCATCCCTATCCCCAGAACTGCAATGCTCCCCATAATGTAACGTTATCTCATTGGTCATACCTAATGGCATTACCCTTTCTTGTTCTTCCTTACTCCTCTTTGTGACGCCGTTAGATGTCTACTTCAGATAGGCATCCCTATCCCCAGAACTGCAATATTCCCTATGACGTAACGTTATCTCATTGGTCATACCTAATTGCATTACCCTTTCTTGTTCTTCCTCACTCCTTTTTGTGACCCCGTTAGATGTCTCCTTTAGATAGGCATGTCTATCCCCAGAACTGCAATGTTCCCCATGACGTAACGTTATCTCATTGGTCATACCTAATTGCATTACCCTTTCTTGTTCTTCCTCACTCCTCTTTGTGACCCCGTTAGATGTCTACTTCAGATAGGCATCCCTATCCCCAGAACTGCAATGCTCCCCATAATGTAACGTTATCTCATTGGTCATACCTAATTGCATTACCCTTTCTTGTTCTTCCTCACTCCTCTTTGTGACCCCGTTAGATGTCTACTTCAGATAGGCATCCCTATCCCCAGAACTGCAATGCTCCCCATAATGTAACGTTATCTCATTGGTCATACCTAATTGCATTACCCTTTCTTGTTCTTCCTCACTCCTCTTTGTGACCCCGTTAGATGTCTCCTTTAGATAGGCATCCCTATCCCCAGAACTGCAATATTCCCTATGACGTAACGTTATCTCATTGGTCATACCTAATTGCATTACCCTTTCTTGTTCTTCCTCACTCCTCTTTGTGACCCCGTTAGATGTCTACTTCAGATAGGCATGTCTATCCCCAGAACTGCAATGCTCCCCATAATGTAACGTTATCTCATTGGTCATACCTAATTGCATTACCCTTTCTTGTTCTTCCTCACTCCTCTTTGTGACCCCGTTAGATGTCTCCTTTAGATAGGCATCCCTATCCCCAGAACTGCAATATTCCCTATGACGTAACGTTATCTCATTGGTCATACCTAATTGCATTACCCTTTCTTGTTCTTCCTCACTCCTCTTTGTGACCCCGTTAGATGTCTACTTCAGATAGGCATCCCTATTCCCAGAACTGCAATGCTCCCCATAATGTAACGTTATCTCATTCGTCATACCTAATGGCATTACCCTTTCTTGTTCTTCCTCACTCCTCTTTGTGACCCCGTTAGATGTCTACTTCAGATAGGCATCCCTATTCCCAGAACTGCAATGTTCCCCATGACGTAACGTTATCTCATTGGTCATACCTAATGGCATTACCCTTTCTTGTTCTTCCTCGTACAAGGAGGTCACTCCTTTTTGTGACCCCGTTAGATGTCTCCTTCAGATAGGCATCCCTATTCCCAGAACTGCAATGCTCCCCATAATGTAACGTTATCTCATTGGTCATACCTAATTGCATTACCCTTTCTTGTTCTTCCTCACTCCTCTTTGTGACCCCGTTAGATGTCTCCTTTAGATAGGCATCCCTATTCCCAGAACTGCAATGCTCCCCATAATGTAACGTTATCTCATTGGTCATACCTAATTGCATTACCCTTTCTTGTTCTTCCTCACTCCTCTTTGTGACCCCGTTAGATGTCTCCTTTAGATAGGCATGTCTATCCCCAGAACTGCAATGCTCCCCATAATGTAACGTTATCTCATTGGTTATACCTAATGGCATTACCCTTTCTTGTTCTTCCTCACTCCTCTTTGTGACCCCGTTAGATGTCTCCTTTAGATAGGCATGTCTATCCCCAGAACTGCAATGCTCCCCATAATGTAACGTTATCTCATTGGTCATACCTAATTGCATTACCCTTTCTTGTTCTTCCTCACTCCTCTTTGTGACCCCGTTAGATGTCTCCTTTAGATAGGCATGTCTATCCCCAGAACTGCAATGCTCCCCATAATGTAACGTTATCTCATTGGTTATACCTAATGGCATTACCCTTTCTTGTTCTTCCTCACTCCTCTTTGTGACCCCGTTAGATGTCTCCTTTAGATAGGCATCCCTATCCCCAGAACTGCAATGCTCCCCATAATGTAACGTTATCTCATTGGTCATACCTAATTGCATTACCCTTTCTTGTTCTTCCTCACTCCTCTTTGTGACCCCGTTAGATGTCTCCTTTAGATAGGCATGGCTATCCCCAGAACTGCAATGCTCCCCATAATGTAACGTTATCTCATTGGTCATACCTAATTGCATTACCCTTTCTTGTTCTTCCTCGTACAGAAGGTCACTCCTCTTTGTGACCCCGTTAGATGTCTCCTTTAGATAGGCATGTCTATCCCCAGAACTGCAATGCTCCCCATAATGTAACGTTATCTCATTGGTCATACCTAATTGCATTACCCTTTCTTGTTCTTCCTCACTCCTCTTTGTGACCCCGTTAGATGTCTCCTTTAGATAGGCATCCCTATCCCCAGAACTGCAATGCTCCCCATAATGTAACGTTATCTCATTGGTCATACCTAATTGCATTACCCTTTCTTGTTCTTCCTCACTCCTCTTTGTGACCCCGTTAGATGTCTCCTTTAGATAGGCATGTCTATCCCCAGAACTGCAATGCTCCCCATAATGTAACGTTATCTCATTGGTTATACCTAATTGCATTACCCTTTCTTGTTCTTCCTCACTCCTCTTTGTGACCCCGTTAGATGTCTCCTTTAGATAGGCATCCCTATACCCAGAACTGCAATGCTCCCCATGACGTGACGTTATCTCATTGGTTATACCTAATGGCATTACCCTTTCTTGTTCTTCCTCACTCCTCTTTGTGACCCCGTTAGATGTCCCCTTTAGATAGGCATCCCTATCCCCAGAACTGCAATGCTCCCCATAATGTAACGTTATCTCATTGGTCATACCTAATGGCATTACCCTTTCTTGTTCTTCCTCACTCCTCTTTGTGACCCGGTTAGATGTCTCCTTTAGATAGGCATGTCTATCCCCAGAACTGCAATGTTCCCCATGACGTAACGTTATCTCATTTTTTATACCTAATGGCATTACCCTTTCTTGTTCTTCCTCACTCCTCTTTGTGACCCCGTTAGATGTCTCCTTTAGATAGGCATGTCTATCCCCAGAACTGCAATGCTCCCCATAATGTAACGTTATCTCATTGGTCATACCTAATGGCATTACCCTTTCTTGTTCTTCCTCACTCCTCTTTGTGACCCCGTTAGATGTCTCCTTTAGATAGGCATCCCTATCCCCAGAACTGCAATGCTCCCCATAATGTAACGTTATCTCATTGGTCATACCTAATTGCATTACCCTTTCTTGTTCTTCCTCGTACAGAAGGTCACTCCTCTTTGTGACCCCGTTAGATGTCTCCTTTAGATAGGCATCCCTATCCCCAGAACTGCAATGTTCCCCATAATGTAACGTTATCTCATTGGTTATACCTAATGGCATTACCCTTTCTTGTTCTTCCTCACTCCTCTTTGTGACCCCGTTAGATGTCTCCTTTAGATAGGCATCCCTATTCCCAGAACTGCAATGCTCCCCATAATGTAACGTTATCTCATTGGTCATACCTAATTGCATTACCCTTTCTTGTTCTTCCTCACTCCTCTTTGTGACCCTGTTAGATGTCTCCTTTAGATAGGCATCCCTATCCCCAGAACTGCAATGCTCCCCACAATGTAACGTTATCTCTTTGGTCATACCTATTGGCATTACCCTTTCTTGTTCTTCCTCACTCCTCTTTGTGACCCCGTTAGATGTCTACTTCAGATAGGCATCCCTATCCCCAGAACTGCAATGCTCCCCATAATGTAACGTTATCTCATTGGTTATACCTAATTGCATTACCCTTTCTTGTTCTTCCTCACTCCTCTTTGTGACCCCGTTAGATGTCCCCTTTAGATAGGCATCCCTATCCCCAGAACTGCAATGCTCCCCACAATGTAACGTTATCTCATTGGTTATACCTAATTGCATTACCCTTTCTTGTTCTTCCTCACTCCTCTTTGTGACCCCGTTAGATGTCTCCTTTAGATAGGCATCCCTATCCCCAGAACTGCAATGCTCCCCACAATGTAACGTTATCTCTTTGGTTATACCTAATTGCATTACCCTTTCTTGTTCTTCCTCACTCCTCTTTGTGACCCCGTTAGATGTCCCCTTTAGATAGGCATCCCTATCCCCAGAACTGCAATGCTCCCCACAATGTAACGTTATCTCTTTGGTCATACCTAATGGCATTACCCTTTCTTGTTCTTCCTCACTCCTCTTTGTGACCCCGTTAGATGTCTCCTTTAGATAGGCATCCCTATTCCCAGAACTGCAATGCTCCCCATAATGTAACGTTATCTCATTGGTCATACCTAATTGCATTACCCTTTCTTGTTCTTCCTCACTCCTCTTTGTGACCCCGTTAGATGTCTCCTTTAGATAGGCATCCCTATCCCCAGAACTGCAATGCTCCCCACAATGTAACGTTATCTCTTTGGTCATACCTAATGGCATTACCCTTTCTTGTTCTTCCTCACTCCTCTTTGTGACCCCGTTAGATGTCTCCTTTAGATAGGCATGTCTATCCCCAGAACTGCAATGTTCCCCATAATGTAACGTTATCTCATTGGTCATACCTAATTGCATTACCCTTTCTTGTTCTTCCTCACTGCTCTTTGTGACCCCGTTAGATGTCTCCTTTAGATAGGCATCCCTATCCCCAGAACTGCAATGTTCCCCATGACGTAACGTTATCTCATTGGTCATACCTAATTGCATTACCCTTTCTTGTTCTTCCTCGTACAAGGAGGTCACTCCTCTTTGTGACCCCGTTAGATGTCTACTTCAGATAGGCATCCCTATTCCCCGAACTGCAATGCTCCCCATAATGTAACGTTATCTCTTTGGTCATACCTAATTGCATTACCCTTTCTTGTTCTTCCTCACTCCTCTTTGTGACCCCGTTAGATGTCCCCTTTAGATAGGCATCCCTATCCCCAGAACTGCAATGCTCCCCATAATGTAACGTTATCTCTTTGGTCATACCTAATTGCATTACCCTTTCTTGTTCTTCCTCACTCCTCTTTGTGACCCCGTTAGATGTCCCCTTTAGATAGGCATCCCTATCCCCAGAACTGCAATGCTCCCCATAATGTAACGTTATCTCTTTGGTCATACCTAATTGCATTACCCTTTCTTGTTCTTCCTCGTACAGAAGGTCACTCCTCTTTGTGACCCCGTTAGATGTCTCCTTTAGATAGTCATCCCTATCCCCAGAACTGCAATGCTCCCCATAATGTAACGTTATCTCATTGGTCATACCTATTTGCATTACCCTTTCTTGTTCTTCCTCGTACAGAAGGTCACTCCTCTTTGTGACCCCGTTAGATGTCTCCTTTAGATAGTCATCCCTATCCCCAGAACTGCAATGCTCCCCATAATGTAACGTTATCTCATTGGTCATACCTAATTGCATTACCCTTTCTTGCTCTTCCTCACTCCTCTTTGTGACCCCGTTAGATGTCTCCTTTAGATAGGCATCCCTATCCCCAGAACTGCAATGCTCCCCATGGCGTAACGTTATCTCATTGGTCATACCTAATGGCATTACCCTTTCTTGTTCTTCCTCACTCCTCTTTGTGACCCCGTTAGATGTCTACTTCAGATAGGCATCCCTATCCCCAGAACTGCAATGCTCCCCACAATGTAACGTTATCTCTTTGGTCATACCTAATTGCATTACCCTTTCTTGTTCTTCCTCACTCCTCTTTGTGACCCCGTTAGATGTCTACTTCAGATAGGCATCCCTATCCCCAGAACTGCAATGCTCCCCACAATGTAACGTTATCTCTTTGGTCATACCTAATTGCATTACCCTTTCTTGTTCTTCCTCACTCCTCTTTGTGACCCCGTTAGATGTCTACTTCAGATAGGCATGTCTATCCCCAGAACTGCAATGTTCCCCATGACGTAACGTTATCTCTTTGGTCATACCTAATTGCATTACCCTTTCTTGTTCTTCCTCACTCCTTTTTGTGACCCCGTTAGATGTCCCCTTTAGATAGGCATCCCTATCCCCAGAACTGCAATGCTCCCCACAATGTAACGTTATCTCTTTGGTCATACCTAATTGCATTACCCTTTCTTGTTCTTCCTCACTCCTCTTTGTGACCCCGTTAGATGTCTACTTCAGATAGGCATCCCTATCCCCAGAACTGCAATGCTCCCCACAATGTAACGTTATCTCTTTGGTCATACCTAATTGCATTACCCTTTCTTGTTCTTCCTCACTCCTCTTTGTGACCCCGTTAGATGTCCCCTTTAGATAGGCATCCCTATCCCCAGAACTGCAATGTTCCCCATGACGTAACGTTATCATATTGGTCATACCTATTTGCATTACCCTTTCTTGTTCTTCCTCACTCCTCTTTGTGACCCCGTTAGAGAGAACGTTCCGGTACCGCACAAGTGATATCACGACGCCCACTGTCCCCTCTAACAAACGGTTTTATGACGATCACTATATTATACGTATTCACAATAACTGTTTACCTTTTAGATGATAGCTGTAAGAATGACTGAACGGTATAAAACTACAAACAAACATTATTTGTCATAAGTTACTACCAATTTATTCTGCAGTGCTTTTAACGTAAATAAATTACTATATTTTCTGTTATTAATTTTAAATAAAAAAATGTAAAATATTTTTCTGTAAAAATAAGTTATCAAACTCATTAAAACTTATATCTTCAGGTTCGTAAAAACTTTGTAGTCAAACTTGGCAGAGTTATCGAGCACGTCTCTGTATAAACGGAAAGAAAACGCCTTGTTTGGAACTGCCAAGAGTTTAGAATGAAGTTAAGTGGAAAACAATTGTATTACGTGCAATTTAATTTCATATTTACAAGAATGTTAAATTTAAATAATTATAACGTTGAATCTAGAAGGGTTATCGAAGACAATGTATTAAAACATAATATCAATATCTTTGCGTTAGGGTACAGCTGGTTCAAACCACATAATTAACAAACCGCATTTATACCGCCGGGGGTTGGGGTTTATAGACCCACACAGCGTGTTTAGCTTCAGTTTAAAACTTTCAGTAGGCTTTGCAAACATTAAACACACGGTCTATACCATCCACCTATAATAGGGAATCACAGCTGCAAGTTATGTCCACAACGGTTCGCTTATATCTACAGCACCAACATATATTTTGTAAACTCGCTTTACAAGTATTTCATAAATAGAAAAATTTAATCTTGTACTTCATGACGTCACTGATTGATTATTTTTAATTAACAGTAATGAAAAAATTGCTATAAGAAATATTCGTAAACATTGTTCATCGAAATTTGTACACAAGTATTGAAATGAAATTGTTAGTAAAACATACACCATTGGGCATTTTTGATTACACGAAAATACATGTACAAATGTACAGTTCACAAACGTGATATCTTCATGTATGTTTAATTGCATATTATTATAAGAATAAACCAAACAAATATAATATTGTTGTGATACTAAAGTAGTGTAATAAAATATACTGGTGGAAATACTAATGAATAATGAGATTACAGCAATCATATTTTGAGCATACGCTTCCCTAAAACATTGGTTTTATGCCCAATGGACTGAGTGAACAGTTGCCCTATTTATTTAGGGAATCGAAGTTACAAAATCTCCGAGGTATAATAAAAATGAAAAATAACAGGTTGTAACACATTCACTAGAGTTTACGCAGTGGCCCTGCTTAAACATTGTACGTAGTCCTGACAACAAGAGATGTAATAAGTAATGGGAAATTGCATTAATGATCTGGTTAGCACAACAACCGAAGCCCTAACATCTAAAACGTTACTCATATGTTGAGAAACCGTAAATGTATGTTAAATCTAGACATTGTCCTCCTATAACTTAAAAACGGCAGACTTACTCATGATTTATTTGTTTAGATTGACTAATGTGTCACTTCTATTACCCCAATACTGTTAGAGTGTGAGAACCAGAGAAGGTTCCTTATCAACACAACTACCGCCTCCGTGAAGATCTTTATCGTAAACAGATATATCCTCTTTGGGACACTTCATTCGTTCTTTGTGATTTATTTCCGTGAATATTGTAAGTTACTTTCTACAGCGAGACTTTTAAACGGATTTCCAAACAAATAAGTTGCAGAAACTCCGGTTAGATTTTTTTACTGTTTCAATATTCTGGGATTTGTAAACAATTTTAACACTGAACTTGACCAAATTACATTCAATCGACCGGTGATACTGTTGCTTGTTTAGTATCAACTCAAAACGTTTCACTTACATTCCAGCTTTCTGATTCAACGCACACTTTCCACTGAAGATGGGAAAATATTTTGGAAGAAGATCAAATAATTTAACCGGATTTTTTAAATGCAATTTATAAACCCAAACAGTATTTTTTTACAACGTTAGGCTATATTTTAAGAATAAATTAGATTTAGTGAAGTACCCTATGACTAAAACATTCGTTTTTAATTACATTAATTCAATTAAAGTTATTAAAATTTTAAAATGATATTTTTTAATTTCATAAATCCATAACTGATATACAGGTCTTTATTACTCAGTAAAATGTTAGATCTACCCTGTAGAAACTTTAGTAACGAGATTATAAAGTTAAGGGAGATTCTCAAATCAAGAATTCATTTACTGACGGCTAACTAAAATTATAAATAACACACACGCGCACGCACGCGCGCGCACACACACACACACACACACACACACACACACACACACACACACACACACACACACACACACACACACACCATAAGGAACCGACTTAATTTGCAAACACTGGAAGAAGTAAAAAAGTATGGTATCCCGTGAGCTAAACAGATCTACCAGTAACCATGCTGACAACCTGTTTATGCAATACACCTGATGTAAACGTCGAGGGGTACAATGTTTAGTTAACACCTAAAAAAGATTCATCGTCCCGTTAGTCATGAAGAAAATCTTTATATTTACAAAATACAAAAGAAACCATTAAAAATTACAACGACTCTAACATTAGGAATGCCCATTAATCTTAGAACAGATAATAACACAGTTTTCTAAGTCATCAACTGTTTAACGTTATATAAACTAACCACACTGATACTATACTTAAAATTACAAGAAAATATTACAATATTTTATTAAGAAAAGTGATATAATTTTAACTTCATGAGGTTTTAACATTAAAATACCAGGTTTTAAACATGATATTGTAACAAGCCAGGTATTTAAGGAACACATAAAAATTTCAGGAATGTACGTGATAGCAGTTACAAATTGCAGTGCAACTGTTAAGGTCAAAGGGCGTAACAGCTCGTACATTTATAATGTATGGATGCTAAGTCGCTGGACCACTGCAACCATATTGGTTAACTTTAAACCACTGTACTCTAACCACATGTTTGCTTATTCAGGTATTTAACATTAAGTACGTGTTTTAAAGCAATACTTACGACTTCTATAAGAGATATAATCAGCTTGAGTAAATATTCTAATTTCCAGTAAACATTAGGAATAAGGTTAGCCTTACAGTGGCAGAAACAAACCCGTCCCTTTATCTCCAAAACACCTTGACCTCTTGAAGCAAGTAACGATTCTCCTACGCATAAAGTGTCAAGGCAAGGAGATGGATTGCTGATTTACAGAATGATCAAGACATCTCAGTAGTTATTCGAATCTAAGTGAATTATGTAAGAGCGAACACTATGGATAGTGAATTTTCTCACACGCGTTTCAACGTTAAAGTCATCTTCATCAGCGTATATAAGGATGATTCTCTAAAATAATGTTTATAATCGCAACTACAACTCTAAGTTATACTTTAGAATTTGTATAGTTATACTCACTGATGATGATGAGTTTGTTATAGAAACGCGATTGAGAAAAAATATAGATTACGTATTAGGTGCTGGTTAGTACTCAATTCACCTTTGTTCCATGGTATAAGGTAACATTTCCGTATATATTGTTAATTGTCTGTTAATTATTTGTAATTAATGTTAATTTTATAGATTGTTTAATAAATAACATCAGAACTATATCCGCAATGTGAAAATCGTAGCATTCGGATAAACAAACTGTGGCATACACACTGAATACAAAAAGAAAGGAACTAGTATTTTAGAAACTTTAGCAAAAACAAGTAATATAAAAAAAAGAGTTTCAAAGTCAATTGCTTCTAAAGACAAGAAAGAAATTTTATTATAGCTACTTTTTATTAAATATTTACAATAAATATAAATAAACCTATCGGTCGAAACAGCTGTTCTAGCACATAACCTTTAACATAAAATCAGCTGCTTTAAGAAATCATATGTTATCACTTATTTTATGCCAAATGGGACGAAATAACTTTATTCCATATCTTGTCCTTTGGGATAAATGTTTCTCCTATTTAAACTGAAATTAATTAAATTTAATTATTGCATTAATATTTCAAAAAACTGTATTACATCAAGTGGCATCCACTACTAGTTTAGGTTAATATATTTGAACTTGAGTAGAGGAATAAAAAGTATTTTATCAACGGTTGAAAATTTGAACAAGATGTATATATATATATATATATATATATATATATATATATATATATATATATATATAGGGAGAGTGTGAGCTAATAAAACAAAATGTATAACGTACAAAAAAAGAAATTATATAAGATATAAGAAATTGTTTGTTTATTATCCTTGTTTACTTTTTACAACATATAAATTACTAAACGATACTTCAGAGCCCCTTTGGTAATAGAGCTTGCAGGACGTCCTGATGAGTCTTAAGGGAGGTTGCAAGAACAGACTTCATGTTAAACCTTTTCATAAGCTGGTATTGAGGTATTTATAGTAAATAATACCTTTATTTATTATATTTATTTAATAAATTTTATTTATCTTTTAATGCCATTTTGCATAATTTAACGTATTAATTATAAAAATTAAAATTATAGTTACGGTGGCACCAAGTTGATTGTTTATAAAGACTTTATTCAAAGGCGTATTCAAAATGGGAACAAGGGGCAGGTTAACTCCCCCCCCCCCCAAGGCAGTAAAAAGTTGTACCTAATACAATTGCATTATTTCAAAGTAAATGTGTACTTAAAAGATTATTTATAGGTCTATTTACTTGTCAAATAAGACTGGAATGTTTAAAGATAAGGTTGTACTTGGAACTTTACAATAGGTATTTCATTACGTAAATGTTGCCAATACAATCTATATACAATTATTCGTTACAAATAATCAGATTTATAAAAATAAAATTATTTTTAAAAACCTATTGTGTAAGACAAAAAACATAACTTATAAGAATTATTTCACTTTATATAAGCTGATTATAAAGTGCCTTTATTTGACAAATTTATCTTATGCTTCAAGGTAAACAGGTTTTTCGTCAGCAAAACTGCTTCAATTCTAAACAGATTTAGTATAAGCCTGATATATTTTGCATGGCAAGTGTTCACAAAAGGCGTGCTCCCATTGTCTGTGTTGGCATACAGGGACAAAGCGGCTTACTGGTGGACGGGACGGGCTGTGACGTCATTCGTGTGCCTCAAGTGGGGCAGTCTGTAAAAGTTTAGCCTAGTTTCTGTACAGTGTATAATTCCCTGTAATTATTTCCGTAACTTGAGTGACTTAATCAAGGATCCTTTTATGCATATATGTAATCTGATGTATATAATGCTACTAACAAATTTACCTCTAATTGACTATTTAGGACAAGTAGTTTTGTGACTAAATTATTAGCAACTTTTAAACTGTATACAGGAAAACCTCAAAGACCAACTTCCAGATTAAAATTATATTCCAAACAGATTAACAAAATTTCAAAAGAATAATAGATATAAAACAGAATTTAAAATGTGTGTTATTGATAAGCCTCCCCTACAATAGACCTACAATAGTTTATCAATTCTTTTACAGCGTAAAACTAACATTGATTTTACATTGTGTTTAAATACAAAAATTTATTGTATTTTTCAATTCGTTCTACTAGTTTACACTCGTGTGTGTGTGTGTGTGTGTGCGTGCGTGCATGCGTATGCGTGTCCTTCATGTTACAGTTTTCCTAAATATTTCTTATTTAATTAAATTTAAAAAAGTTTGTTTTAAAGTTGGATTCGAACTGAATGACTATATGTTTGAAATTCAGGAATTGAGTGGATTATATACGAGTAGCAGTTGAATGTATATTAAAATATATAGTATAAATTTTGTTTAATGGTTTAATTGTAATTATTTAATAAAAAGTATGAAATTGTATTTTCTTTGTTGACTATAATAGGAATTTACTTAAATTTTTGTCACTACTTGTTGAAGTATTAGACTTACAATTCTAAATGTTTTCCGGAATTTATGTGTTATTTCTGTCTTTAGAATTACCCTAGGGGTTAATACGTTATAGTTTAGAGTTTGTGTAGTTATTTTCACTGATGATGATGGTTCATGAGAAAAATAATTATTTATTATGAGTTTATGTTTTTATTACTGAAATATTACCTTTATTTAGCTTGAAGTACCTCACCTATAGCTATTACAGAATTGCGATTTTAACAACTGCAATAAATAAATTTTTAAATTTATTTAAATTATTTTATATTTTATTTATAGCATATAATAGTGAATGTATAGGCCCTAAAATCGTTTATATCGCTATACTCTACACGACGAACGCCCAACCATAAACAGCGAACTGATTATTGGCTTATTCCGCACCACAAATCCGTTTATTCCCTCCTCACTATATTCTATTCTACCAACAAAATATAATTTATTGTTCACACTGATCAGGAGAACAACCGTCAAGGCACAGTATTGGACTCTGCTAACGGAAATGACAGTTGTATGGATCGGTTGATTTATAGGGAACCACATGACACCACGTGATATTAGTGCAAATATTCTGACCAACAATAATGCTATCTGTTTTTACCTATAGTAAAATTTCTAAACTTTTGTAATGTGAAAAAATATAAAATTAATCTTAAAACTATTTATCATTCTTTATAAATAAATAAACCTCTTAAAAAAACTACCTGATGTACATTTCTATTCCAAAGGAATAGTAGTACTACATGACTGTAGTTTGTAGTCTTGTACAAAACTGGTCTTGGAGTAATTTTCTCTAAAGATGCTTTGCAATCGAAATGTACATTAGGACATAAATAAAACGTCTTTCAATTGAAGAGGTTTTATTTATTTATTTATTTATAAAAGTGAAAATTTCACCACAGTTGTTTCTAGTTATTATTTCCTATTACTTTTATATAATAATAATAATAATTTATATGATATTAACCTTTTTAATAATTTATTGTGGTTTAACATTAATAAACAATATACACAAATTCTAAACACACATACTTTTATTCTAGTATTATGTACATTTTATTTACAAAGTAACCATCCTGAGGATACGGATAATACATACCTCTGTACAGTACTAGAGTATGTATTCTCGTTTTTCTGAGGATGGTTACTTTGTACCGAAATATACAAGACTAGAATAAAAGTATGTGTAGTTAGAAGTTGTGTATATTATTTATGATAACAACCTATTTATTACAAATAAAAAATTGCCAAAATATAAAAAATTTAATGTATTTTTTCTTAAATTACATGCTACAGTTTGTACGATTTAGAGCAACACGGTGCAAGAGGACAAAACTTTTGAATTCAGGCAAAACCGGCGTATTCCAGTTTATTACAATTAAGTATCTCGTGAAGACGAAATACACAATTCTTATTAATTAATGTAAATAATCTAAATGTATTACTCTTAATGAAATATACACTATACACAATACTAGATAATATATTGTAATATAGAGACAAAACTTAACACGCCTATGTACACGAATTCAAGTACAAACTAGGAGTTCAATAATTTGCTAATGTTAAAGTTTGGAACGTGGCATAGCTTGTAGCAAGGGCATTCTTGGGCAGAAATGTGTTAAAATGTTTGACCACATGTTGTACGTCTAGACAAGTAGTTCTTGCTACAGATGGGATTTGTTATAGAGAAGTGGCTAAAATACAGTGTAAAGTATTTAACTCCCATTGGTTAAGGTAACTATCCAATGGTTGAAAAACTATCTAATTAGTTGAGGTGTTGTAAGCAAGCTTCTTATTGGTAGAAGCAATTGATATACAACTGCATATCCACGAAACTTGAGCAACGGGCATTTAGTGTATCATGGATTTACAAATATAGTGTACATTTTATTATAAATAAATAAACCTCTTAAACGCATAAAGATTTTATGAATGTCCTGATGTACATTTCGATTGTAAAGCTATCATCTTCAGAGGAGATATAAGTCATAATACTTTTTCAGAGTCGTGTAGCAATTTCCTCTGAAGACGATTGCTTTAAAATCGAAATATAAATCAAGATTTAAATAGTATTTTATGTGGTTTTACTTACTTCAGAATAATAAATTAAGAGTAAAGTAGAATCACGTTGTGAAGAATAACTTCGCGAAAGTAGCTGAGAGGGGAATTCGGTTTGGAGTGGGGAATCTAGTATAGGCTTCCACAAGGACGTGATACTAGTCGGGCTGCTTACATTCGGCTGGCTGATGATAGAGTCTGGAGTATAATCATAAATAGAAACTAAAAAATTACGAAACTGAAAAAACTATTATAAATCAAACATAGAAGACTGAAATTATAAACTAAAAATTGAATAACTTTTCAGTATACAACATTATAGCTAATGTTTTCAGAACGAACTCAGTGTCCGACACCAGAGAGTTTTGTGATAAACTGAAGTCTCCAAGGAGGGTGTCGTCTCCTGGCGTATGCGTAGAAGTGACTGTCCAACGCGCAAACAACCTAACGATTTTTCTTATAGTGGTTTTCCTATCCCCACACTGGCGAGTTAAACAGACAAGTGGTGTGTTTTAAAGGAGAGTTAAGTTCTAAATATTAGCGATTGTTCAAGGAGTAGTGTTAACTATAAAGTAGCCAGGCTTAAATATATAATGATTTAAATATAGTGGCGTCAGCTTTTGTTTTAGTATTTAATAATTATTTAATTAAAGTTATGGATATAATTTGAGATACACCTAGAGAGGAAGAAGCTGGCTATTACTAAAAGAGATTGACTACTGGGATTTCAAGAATGCAGCAAAGTTTTACAGAGGGTCAAACCTCCCAGCGTCCACATGAAGCGCCACACTCGACAGAGAAGTGCTACAAGTAAAGCGGAATTTGCATTAGATAATATTAATCTCTGAAGCTAGAGAGCCATATATGCTTTATATATTTAGAGTCATATTTATATAATATTAAAAATAATTCCAATACAAATGAACGAGTTGAATCATAGAATTACTAAATTCTATTAATATAAAAATGTCTGTACGTGCGTGCGCGCGCGCTGTGTGTGTATGTCTGTGTGTGTGTGTCTGTCTGTGTTGTTAAAACTGATTTACAAACGTTAAAGTACAAGAATATTTACTCAGAATAAAATAAGTGCACAGCCAAATCGCCAAGGCAACGATAGGACGTGTTGAGGTATAGGCCTTACAACAGTGTCTCGAGGATAGAATAAAGTGGATGTAGACATGAACATTAACGTGAAATCCCGTCGTCAGTAATCTTGTCGGTGCCTTTACACTGACGATCACACTCAGCCAATTTATATGAAAATGCATCCATGCTAGCCCAGAGGGGTAGATCACTGCTTTGATCTTGTATATTGCCGGATGATTGATGTTTAATTAAGACAAAGGTTATAAGGAAAAAGATTCTGATACTTAAAAGTTCAGACTAAAACGTTTAAATATGTAGACAATACATAAATGTAGACAATTATATGTAACTGTGTCATTTTTATTACATGTCATTTATTGTAATAATAATAATAATATGTAAACAATAATTGCAGCCGTATAGTTAGAAAAACGAATAGACATGCAAGGTAATAAAATTCTTGGTTTTTCATTTGTTTCCGGCAAGATTACAACAGAATTACGTGCTGCCAAACATACTGGTGACAGTAGTAAATATAGTTGTATCAAGAAATTTTAGTATAACCCGTAATAATTAAAACAATTCGGCCTTTTATTACGAAAGCAAATTTTAAACACTTGGTAATAACTAGTAATTACTTATAAAGGAAAATAACCTTCAAAGTAATAAGATGATTCTATAGAAGTTAACTGAAATAAGAAATGATTTATTCATAACTTACTTGTAGATGTTGAGCCAAAATATCGCACATTTATTGTACAATTTTAGTTTTAGGATTTACGTGTTGCGTAATCTTCTGTGACGCGCATGAATATTCGCTTGATCTGTGTTCTCATATGAATCTAATCTACTACGTATTGTATGCATCTATGATAAATGATCGTATGATGCCTGTGATTAGTGAAAAATAATATTTTTATCAATAGAAGAACACCGCTTTCTATTTGCACTGATATTGTAAGTTATCTAAATGCCAATACAGACGAAAACAAATAAACTGTGGCTGTTCATTTAGAGTTTGTGTAAAAATAAATACTTACATAATTGCATTCTTTTTTATACTTCAACTTCTTCAGGAAATAATTTGACTTACCTGAAAAATATACAATACACAGTTAATATTACATACATAATACATTTTAAAATATTTATTTCAAATAGATGTAGTGCTAGCAACATTACGTTTTATAAAATAAATATGTGTGATTTTTAATAATTTTTTTGCAAATTGAAATAAATTAAACTTTTTACTTTTTTATTTTTAATTTTCGACATGGAAAAAAGTGTTTAACATCACTGATTAGCAAACATTAAATTCAGATGACCTCACATTAACAAAATTTTAGCCAATGTTAAGCGTGTATGGTTGTGATATTGGACGTTACCAGCATATACCATTCAATGCATTATGACGTTTTTAGGGATTTTCCAACATCCCTTAAGGATCGAGCTATAAGGCTGCGCCCTCCGTAATGTCCTACTACAAAGCTATTGATTAATTTCCCATTAATGCTAGCATTCTACTGGAAAACCTTAAACATGTTAAAATTAATTACAAAGATAAAATTTCAAGAGAATTTAAAATAAAAATTGGATTATCTAGGCCAATGAGCTAAATGGAAGCGCTAGACACCCTTACCGACCTTTGCGCTTAAAGAATACATACTTGCCCACTGCAACCATTTCGGATTATGGTTGTAACTGGGGCTCAAGAATAACTCAGGCTATATTAGAAATGTTACTTAGAAAGGGCCTTTCTTTGTGGGTATAAGGGAATCAGTTGGTATGGTTTAAGTATTAGTCTCAAGGGATTACTAGGAAGTGTAGTGATTACAGGAAGGGACATGAGGTATATACATTTGGGCCCTAGCCTCTATACACTTAGCAGAGGAAACATCGCTCCATGGCTGCAGGGTATGAAGGTTATGTCTGTTAAGGGTCTTAAATATCTGTAAACCCATTAAACCGTTTAGTAAAACGAAACATAAGAAAGGGTCGAGGAAATCGGGCAGAGGTACTTGGAAAGGTGGAAAATTAGGGCAAACTGGGAAAACGTCTAGGAAATATAACTATGGAGTGGTTGTTCTCCAAATTAAATTGATAAGAAGGTCAAGATATACAGCACAACAATCAAAAGATATATTTATTTATTTATTTATTAAACAAGTTAATACTACCGTCATATTGATTTGTACTTGAAGTAAACGAAAATTAAGTTAATAAAATTGGTTGATTTCATTGTTTTATAATTATTGTTTCTCGAACTATTTAAAAAACTACTAATACCGGGTTGGATGCATAGGATTTGTTACTGCGTACATGGGGTTGGTTCTGGCAGGGTTATAGTTGATATAAATTTAAAAAATACCATTACATGTAATGTATACCCGTTACACCGTTATGTAAGAAACAAAGATAAGAAGGTTGGGTCGGAGCAATCAGGTAGGAGGACGAATAATGATTTTACTGAAATGGGAAAAGAGAAAATTAGGGCGTGCTCTCAATAAGCTTAGGACATCGAAAAGCGATATATCGGAGATGGACTGCAGATATTTTCACCGATATTTTCATATCCGGTGTAACGGAAGCATCGATATTTCAAGGAGATATGGACTTTATAGAAACTAAAAATTATTTTTAGTTGTATCTTGACGATAAAGCTGCTAAGAAAACACGGAACACAGATAGGTTTAGCCTTGATTTCCACAAGCATAGTAAAGCTAAATGCAAACGAAATTTGCGACATAAATAAGTTAATAAAGCGTTAAGCGCCTGATACTAACAGATGTTATTCTTATAAAATTTAGGGTGAGCAAAAACATGTTCTATGTGTCATACAAACATGCATCACTATCCATACCGGGAGGGGTTTCGACTTTCGAGATTGTTCGAGAGAATCGAGTTGAAAGGATCAACACTTTCGAAATCTCCAATTGAAACAGTTGATGGGGGGGATTGAAAAGTTAGGGACGTTTAGGGGATAATCCATTCAAGATTTGGAAGGATATTTCACAACCAATGTAGTACCTACAGCAATTGACTAGATATTATCTGCCAATTGTTGGATCATTTGTTCCAGATGAGAAGTTTATCTCGAAAGCTGGCGGTGTTTTATCGATAGAAAGAAGCACACTAAAACCCAATCATTCAAATATGCTGAAATTCTTGAGTTCTCTGGAAAGAGAATTTTGAAGAAAATAATTTTCATTTTATAAAAAAAATGTATATATTTGTAAACGTAACTTTTAATTTTTATTCCTTGAAAATTTATTTTAAAAATTAATAGTATAATTATTCGAATTCTCTTCATAGGGTTACTGATTATAATATTCTTACTAACATCCCTTAATAATAAATGGAAATTTTATTATTCTGTACCGATATATCGATAAATCGATTGGTTTTAACGATTATATCTAGACTGATTCACTGATAGTTTAATTGATAATTTTGATTATCGATATTTTGTTCGATGACCCAACCGGCTTGAACGGTAACTGCCCGTTACACGAGCTGCTGCACTTTCTCTGAAAACCATTGAAAAACTAAAATAAATTGTTTATTGCAACTGAATATGTTTAACAAAATACTTACAAACACCCAAACAGACAAAGAGATTCGATCTCAATGTTTAACTAGTAAATCAGAAATTTCGCAAGATGTATGACTTTCTACCAATGTGAAATGGTTACCGATAGATTTAATTTGAAAATACATAAAAATATTTATTAGGCAACGTTATCTTTATACGGGGAGGATACTAGGTGGGCGATAATTTAATCTCATTTTTTCTTGCTTCCAGCAAAGTGTTTTCTGGGAGAACAGTGTAATTAATTACAAACAAGACGTAAACGTGAAACAGGCCTAATTCCCTCGGGATGTGCGTGCAGTCAGGTATCAGGAGAGCACTTCAAAGAACATAAATAAACCCGGACGAGATGGAGTTTTCTTGAAACAAACCGTGTAAATTTCCACCCAGGAGAAGTTGTGCCAACTTTACACGACTAATTCACAAAACACCTCCGTCCCACTATTAATTCATCAAGGATGCCTTTTTTTGCCGTTTACAACTTTCTGTATCTAGTGATATTAACAATCTAAAATTAAGAATTAAAAGATTTGTATTTAATTTTTTTCATGCTGTATAAACTTACACGAGATAATAAAAGACCATTCATAACATTTATGCGAAATTTAACCTAAAAGTGTAAGAAAACTAATAGCTAAACTAAATAATAATAACTAAATATTTGTCGACACTCCTATCTTCAGGAACTGTTAAGTTAGCTTGGTTAAGGTTGAAGTATCCTACCCTCTATATAATAACTGAACTATCAAAAGAAAAATTAATCTCTGTTTACGGTTTCATGTATATATGTATATAACATGGAATAATATATGTATTGAAAGTATTTTTGTTTTTTTAAATATTTTAAAATAGTTATTATATATATTTTTACTCGTGTATATATATATATATACAGTACACTCCCGATTATCCATGGGCGGATTAACCGGTTTGCGGATTATCCAGGGTCTGCTATTGTTTTACAAATATCCAATTTTTATTCCAACCAGATTCATGTGTTTAAATTTCTAAATGGTGAATTACGATGTAAATACATATAAGGCTTAATAGAAGATAAGATGAAGGGAATAGATATGTAAATATGTACGTACTAATTTTTACATTGAAAGGGAAGCATCCCGATGCGGGCCAGCGAAATAAAAGGGCGAGCAGATTACTGTATATAGGAGACAATGACAAAATGCTTGGACGCCCGAAAACCTAATGAGTATCATAAGATTGTAAACAAATGTCAGCTAATCTCGGCTATAAATAGTCTAGGACGTGACATATGCATTATCCATGTCTGTCATATACATTATCAATCTTTATGGCTTTGTGACACACGTGACACAAGTAGACACTGTGCGACAAAATGGTTCTCAAGAAACGTAGATCACACATTAAAGCTAAATCAATGCTCACAAAAAACAATAAAAAGTGATAGATTTTTTTGTTAAAAAGTAAAAGTATTATGTGTAAAGGAAATTACATATGTACGTACATACTTACGTTTGACATATACTTATGTACGTATTGTAAATAGTTAGACATATAAATGTACATGTATAATCCGTCAAATACATCGACATTTTAAATTATTTTCTGTATTTATTTTGTCCTCTGAAGATTATTTGTGAATTGCATTAACCGGGGTCATTATTTGTGTAACTTATGGTATAATAATCGATTATCGATCGTTTCTTTGTTCATAGCGGATTATCCGGGGAATAAGGTATCCGGAGTTGCCGGGCCACCCTATTCCACGGATAATCGGAAGTTTACTATACATAAATAAATATAAAATAAGTTTCCTTGTTTCATAATTTAAAACAACATAGGTTATTCAAATACAAGAATATTTATTAATTTATATCCAAAGCTTTTCGTTGGTAAACAGTACCAACATCATCAGGAATGAAAATTACAATAATGTAAGCTATATGCCTAAAACATATGTTTAATTAGAAATAGAATTGTTGCTAAATTTATACAAATTTCCAAATTTATTTTGTTGTTGTAACATTATAGACATTGAATATAGTATCAAATTTAGAATGTATTTGTATTTGTCCTTTTATTAATTTGTTATTATTATTGTGTTTATATATTTCGAATGCTTCATATATATTCATTCTTAATCCCTTATTAATTTCTTTTATAAGTCTCATATTTTCTATATTTGGAAATTGGTGCTTATTATTAATACAATGATTTGCGAAATTTGATTTATATATTTCTGGATTAATATAGACATTTAAATGTTCTTTATATCTTTCTTTTAATTTTTTCTTGGTTTGACCTATATAAGCTTTATTACAATTTTCGCATTCTAATTTATAAACACCACCTTTTTCATGCACATTAATTGTTTTATTATTGTTATTTATTAAGTTTATTATTTTGTTATTAGTTTTGTATGCAATTTTGATATTTGTATTTTTAAATAATTTGGTGATATTTTTTATTTCATGGCCTATAAATAAAAATGAAGTCCATATTGTTTTATTGCAAATTAAATTATTATTTTGTTTATTAAAAATATTATAATTAAGTTTGTCAACAGTTTTCTTTTTATAACCGTTTTCTAATGCAATTCGTTTACTCGTGTTCCAATTTAGATTTTATAATTTCAAGAGTTTCTTTTATAGGTATGTTTGTATACATATTTTTTATATCTAATGATATTAATTTTGTATTTTCATTAATTTTAATTGCATTTAGTTTTTCAATAAGATTAATAGAATTTATGATAGTATGATTATTATTTAGTTCTATTTTATCTTTAAGAATATTTACCATAACCTTTGATATTTTATAAAATGGAGCATTTATAAAATTTATTAATGGTCTTATTGGTTTATCTATTTTATGTAATTTCACAAGTCCATTCAATATTGGAGTTTTGGGATTATCATTTATATAGTTGCTAATTTTATTTTTATTGAACAATTTATATGAACATTTTAAAATATTTTTTATTTTATTTTGAAATTTATTTGTATGATCTTTATATATTTGACAAAATTGATTATCAATAACATATTATTCTGTTTTTGTTATATGCTCATTTTTATCAATAATGACAATAGCATTACTTTTATCTGCCTTTACTGTAATAAGATTATTATTTTGTAATTTTTGTTTTAAATATTTTATTTATGAATATTGTTTCTTATGTGTTTTATTAACTCTATTATTTTTAATCAATTTTTTAATTTCATAAGCTGCTTCGATTCTGGTATTTTCTTGTAAGCTTGTATTTAGTTAACTAATAGCTACTTCTGTATATAATATTATAATTATTATTATTTATATCTGTTTTTATATTGGTTTTATTGTTTTCAAGTAGTTTTATTTCATTATTATTAAATCCAGTATTTGATAGATTAACTACATTAGGGTGAAAATTATGATATTTAATTCCAGGTACATCTTTTATTTGTTTTTCTAACTTCAAATTTTCAAGTTTTTTGTTTATTCTATTTATTTTTATATTTCTAATTTTATTTATAAATAAATTGATTTTATTACATTTTTCTTTACATTTTATATTATGCATAATAGAAGCTAATTTTATATGCAGTTTATATATTTCAATCGTTAAAGTATTTTTCTTTTGATACAAGTTTTTAATTTCATTCTTAACCCATAATTTTTCAGCTTTTTTACATGTTTTTGAGCTATATTATATTTGTTTTTTATTGTAATTTTTGCGTATTTTGGAATTATATTATTTATAATACATCATTTATTAAAGTATATATTACAGTTTGTATTCATTAGTTGAATTTCAAGTTTTTCAAATAAATTAATGGCTTTTGTTAAGGCAACATTACAATTATTATTAGAAATCATTTTAAAATATATTAGTATAAAATAGACTGTATTATATTGTAAATATCTGCTTCTAGTTGTATATTATAAAACATTTGTTTGATCCAGTATCAACTTGTAAAGATGAAAATCTTCAGTATAATTACTTTAGAAATGATAAAAATTATATATCTTGAGTTGTTTAAAATATCTTTTTCAAATATATGTAATAATACACACAATTCTAGATATTTAATCGATTAATCAGTAAGTTAAATATTAAATATGTTATCAATATTTTTTTTGAATTAATAATCAAGTCTCAAATCTAACCTACAATTATAACACTTACATTGATTGCACAAGACTTTTTATATAACCCTATAAGGTTAATACAATGAAAAAATTTATAAACAAGAAGATGGTCTTGCTATGGGCTCGCCATTATCAAATATATTATTTTGAAATATTTTTGCAACAATTAGAAAATAAAATAAATGAAATTATAAAAATATATGATAAAAATGGTTATTGGGTTCGCTATGTAGATGATGGAATATATATATATATATATATATATATATATATATATATCAAAAAATAATAATATAGATTTAACAAATATTTTGGATAAAATAAATAAAATTAATAATAAAATGAAATTAATTATGAAATTGAAACAAATAACAAAATAAATTTTCTAGATTTAACAATAATAAGAAAAAATGAAAAATTTGAATATATGATATACCGTAAACCAACTTTGACAAACCAAATTATACCAAATAATTCTAATCATCCATATAATCAAAAAATGGCTGCTTTATATAACTTATTATATAGAATGCATAAAATACCCATGAATGAATTAAATAAAATAAGAGAAAAAAACATATTTTATCAAATTGCATTAGAAAACGGTTATAAAAAGAAAACTGTTGACAAACTTAATTATAATATTTTTAATAAACAAAATAATAATTTAATTTGCAAGAATAATAACACAATATGGACTTCATTTTTATTTATAGGCCATGAATAAAAAAATATCATCAAAATATTTAAAAGTACAAATATCAAAATTGCATACAAAACTAATAACAAAATAATAAACTTAATAAATAACAATAATAAAACAATTAATATGCATGAAAAAGGTGGTGTTTATAAATTAGAATGCGAAAATTGTAATAAAGCTTACATAGGTCAAACCAAGAAAAAATTAAAAGAAAGATATAAAGAACATTTAAATGCCTATATTAATCCAGAAATATATAAATGAAATTTCGCAAATCATTGTATTAATAATAAGCACCAATTTCCAAATATAGAAAATATGAAACTTGTAAAAGAAATTAATAATTGATTAAGAATGAATATATATGTAGCATTCGAAATATATAAACACAATAATAATAACAAATTAATAAAAGAACAAATACAAATACATTCTAAATTTGATACTATATTCAATGTCTATAATGTTACAGCAACAAAATAAATTTGGCAATTTGTATAAATTTAGGAACAATTCTATTTCTAAATAAACATATGTTTTAGGCCTATAGCTTACATTATTGTAATTTTCATTCATTAATAAAATACCTTTTATTCATCCACTCAAGTTCAAATACATTTTTTTTAACTTTCAACGGATAGCACTTGATGTTTGTACAGTTTTTTCAAATATTAATTCATTAAAATAAATTGAATTATGTATTAACTTTAGCTTGATATAGGGGAAAGGCTTTACAAAATAGAGCAAGCTATGCAATATAGTTATGTCACCTCGTTTGGCTTAAAATAAGTGATAGCACATGGTTTCATAAAACAGCTGATTTTATTTTGTAGGTTATGTGGTAGAACAGGTGTTTTAATGCATATGTTATATTTATTAATATTAAATGTAACTTTGTAATAAAAAGTAACTAAAATACATTTTTTTCCTTGACTTGAGTAGGTTTGTCTTTAAAAACGTTTTTTTATATTAGCTGTAGTTTTTTTTCGAAACGTTTGAACCATTACTAATAACGGACTGGCAATTTATGCGTGCGACTTGGTTAAAATGACATCGACAATGATTCGTTTATTTCGTTCTATACAACATCTATTTACTAAAGTTGTATACATAGACGTTATTAAGGTTTTCTAGTTCAGATAACGATCCGTTATGTTACAATGTTTTGTTCCGAAAATCTGTTTATAAATCACACAACTTATATAAACCATAAATCCCTTGTCAGGAAGCAGCAGAAATATGTCAACGCCTGGCTGTCGTGGTGGTGCGGGCAGCACACCCTGGATACACGCGATAAAACCTGTAACATTTCGCGCGCCGTGTGGGTGAATGCAGTGGTTGAAACTTGTGCTGGGAAAAGTGTGAGTAGACGAGACGCGTACAAACTGTACAACTGGAATGTTAAAGCGATTTATGTACATTGTGTTGTCTCAACGACATTTGGTCAACAATATCTTCAAAATGTGTTTTCATCCTTATGAGATGGATTTCTAAAGCTGACATAATTATGGACAGACAGACTCTCCTCGAGAACCGACTATTAGGCGGTATTCCACTACTACTAACAGTATAGCACGCCATGCCCGTACTACTGTTATGATTCAAGGAAGCATGTACCAATAGTTACCAATACGTTCTCATTCGATTAGCGAAGGACGACATTTGGTCAGCAAAACTGAAACAATATCTTCAAAATGTGTTTTCATCCTTATGAGATGGATTTCTATAGCTGACATAATTATGGACAGACAGACTCTCCTCGAGAACCGACTATTAGGCGGTATTCCACTACTACTAACAGTATAGCACGCCATGCCCGTACTACTGTTATGCTTCAAGGAAGCATGTACCAATAGTTACCAATACGTTCTCATTCGATTAGCGAAGGACGACATTTGGTCAGCAAAACTGAAACAATATCTTCAAAATGTGTTTTCATCCTTATGAGATGGGTTTCTATAGCTGACATAATTATGGACAGACAGACTCTCCTCGAGAACCGACTATTAGGGGGTATTCCACTACTACTAACAGTATAGCACGCCATGCCCATACTACTGTTATGTTTCAAGGATGTACTAAGCATAATCTAACTACAATTTACTTAAAGGTAATTACCTCTGATTTCTTAACCTGAAAGTGTGAAGAACAACGAGGAGTGAATTTGTTGAAGAAACTCTTGCCTCTGTTTTCGTTAACAAGTAATATACAGAAAAAAAAAATTTAAGTCAATATCTACTTTGGTCAACCAAGAAAATCTGTATTTTAGTTACTTTTTATTAAATAATTGCAATTATATAAATAAAGTAAAATAATCTTTGAGTTAAAATAGCTGTTGCACCTCATAACCTATCAGCTCATTTATGAAATAATATGTTATCACTTATTTTAATCGAAATAGGACAAAATAGCTATATTGCATACCTTGTTCCCAGGTTTTTCACCCATATAAAAGAAGATTAATTCATTATATTTAAATAATGAATTACTATTTGGAAAAACTACATTAACATCAAGTGTCATCCACTACAATTAAAAAAATCTATTTGAACTCGAATGGACGAATAAAAAGTATTTTATTAATGATTAAAATTGTGAACTATATATATATATATATATAAAGAAATAAGACAAATACAAGAATAACTTATAAGAATAATTTTTAATAAATACAAACAATTAATTATTCTGTCTTACTTCTTTATTAATACATATTGCGGTATATATATATATATATATATATATATATATATATAAAGAAATAAGACAAATACAAGAATAACGTATAAGAATAAATTTTAATAAATACAAACAATTAATTATTCTGTCTTACTTCTTTATTAATACATATTGCGGTGTATATATATATATATATATATATATATATATATATATATATATATATAAAGAAATAAGACAAATACAAGAATAACTTATAAGAATAAATTTTAATAAATAGAAACAATTAATTATTCTGTCTTACTTCTTTATTAATACATATTGCGGTATATATATATATATATATATGTATATATATATATATATATATATATATATATACATATATATAAGGAGAGTGTGGACTAATAGAAGGAATTGAAAAATATATCTCACTTATTTATTATTTTACTTGGCGAAATACCCCATGCTTACTGACATTTTTCTTTAGAGAGTCGAAGAATTCACAGCTTAGTATGAAACGGACCTGATAAATATCCATAACTTTTTTATCCTAAATACATTAATAAATTAGTGCTTATAAAAAACCCTGAAGACGTAAGCCAACTATTGCTATTTTGAGAAATACCTGGCTATAAAACATTTCTATGAAAACAACATTCACTATGTGCGAGTATCTCTGGTAAATACATTACACCTACAAGCATTGTTATAAACAGACCTACTCCTTGTGTTAATAAACCGTTGTAATCAAGTGTCTAAACAAACTGCACTTTGTGTAAATGTGAAAGCTTCAGAATGCACGGCACGCCACTTCTTCTTTGTTACAAGTGTTTTCATTTAATCATCTCCAGCTACTCCTCCATGAAGCATTTCAGTGTCTAGAATACACACACGCGTACAAATTCAATACGCAAAACACTATAGTTAGTAAAATATTGTAAATTAATAGCAACGAATAGTTGTGTTGTAGCAATGGTTATAGTGCAGCATTACTGCACCAATGGTAAGCTACAATATGGTTAGGGTGCCGTAACAGTTATGGTGCAGTAACGATAAACATCCAGTACACTTATGGCGCAGTAATGATTTTGGTGCAGTAACAGTTATGGTGCAGCAACAGTAGGTATCAAGTAACGGTTAAGGTGCAGCAACAGTAGGTATCAAGTAACGGTTAAGGTGCAGCAACAGTAGGTATCAAGTAACGGTTAAGGTGCAGCAACAGTAGGTATCAAGTAACAGTTATGGTGCAGCAACAGTAGGTATCAAGTAACGGTTAAGGTGCAGCAACAGTAGGTATCAAGTAACGGTTAAGGTGCAGCAACAGTAGGTATCAAGTAACAGTTATGGTGCAGCAACAGTAGGTATCAAGTAACGGTTAAGGTGCAGCAACAGTAGGTATCAAGTAACAGTTATGGTGCAGCAACAGTAGGTATCAAGTAACGGTTAAGGTGCAGCAACAGTAGGTATCAAGTAACGGTTAAGGTGCAGCAACAGTAGGTATCAAGTAACGGTTAAGGTGCAGCAACAGTAGGTATCAAGTAACGGTTAAGGTGCAGCAACAGTAGGTATCAAGTAACAGTTATGGTGCAGCAACAGTAGGTATCAAGTAACGGTTAAGGTGCAGCAACAGTAGGTATCAAGTAACAGTTATGGTGCAGCAACAGTAGGTATCAAGTAACGGTTAAGGTGCAGCAACAGTAGGTATCAAGTAACGGTTAAGGTGCAGCAACAGTAGGTATCAAGTAACAGTTATGGTGCAGCAACAGTAGGTATCAAGTAACGGTTAAGGTGCAGCAACAGTAGGTATCAAGTAACAGTTATGGTGCAGCAACAGTAGGTATCAAGTAACGGTTAAGGTGCAGCAACAGTAGGTATCAAGTAACGGTTAAGGTGCAGCAACAGTAGGTATCAAGTAACAGTTATGGTGCAGCAACAGTAGGTATCAAGTAACGGTTAAGGTGCAGCAACAGTAGGTATCAAGTAACAGTTATGGTGCAGCAACAGTAGGTATCAAGTAACGGTTAAGGTGCAGCAACAGTAGGTATCAAGTAACGGTTAAGGTGCAGCAACAGTAGGTATCAAGTAACGGTTAAGGTGCAGCAACAGTAGGTATCAAGTAACAGTTATGGTGCAGCAACAGTAGGTATCAAGTAACGGTTAAGGTGCAGCAACAGTAGGTATCAAGTAACGGTTAAGGTGCAGCAACAGTAGGTATCAAGTAACGGTTAAGGTGCGGCAACAGTAGGTATCCAGTAACGGTTAAGGTGCAGCAACAGTAGGTATCAAGTAACGGTTAAGGTGCAGCAACAGTAGGTATCAAGTAACGGTTAAGGTGCAGCAACAGTAGGTATCAAGTAACGGTTAAGGTGCAGCAACAGTAGGTATCAAGTAACGGTTAAGGTGCAGCAACAGTAGGTATCCAGTAACGGTTAAGGTGCAGCAACAGTAGGTATCCAGTAACGGTTAAGGTGCAGCAACAGTAGGTATCAAGTAACGGTTAAGGTGCAGCAACAGTAGGTATCAAGTAACGGTTAAGGTGCAGCAACAGTAGGTATCAAGTAACGGTTAAGGTGCAGTAACAGTAGGTATCAAGTAACGGTTAAGGTGCAGCAACAGTAGGTATCCAGTAACGGTTAAGGTGCAGCAACAGTAGGTATCAAGTAACGGTTAAGATGAAGCAACAGTAGGTATCCAGTAACGGTTAAGGTGCAGCAACAGTAGGTATCCAGTAACGGTTAAGGTGCAGCAACAGTAGGTATCAAGTAACGGTTAAGGTGCAGCAACAGTAGGTATCAAGTAACGGTTAAGGTGCAGCAACAGTAGGTATCAAGTAACGGTTAAGGTGCAGCAACAGTAGGTATCAAGTAACGGTTAAGGTGCAGCAACAGTAGGTATCAAGTAATGGTTAAGGTGCAGCAACAGTAGGTATCCAGTAACGGTTAAGGTGCAGCATCAGTAGGTATCAAGTAACGGTTAAGGTGCAGCAACAGTAGGTATCAAGTAACGGTTAAGGTGCAGCAACAGTAGGTATCAAGTAACGGTTAAGGTGCAGCAACAGTAGGTATCAAGTAACGGTTAAGGTGCAGCAACAGTAGGTATCAAGTAACGGTTAAGGTGCAGCAACAGTAGGTATCAAGTAACGGTTAAGGTGCAGCAACAGTAGGTATCAAGTAACGGTTAAGGTGCAGCAACAGTAGGTATCAAGTAACGGTTAAGGTGCAGCAACAGTAGGTATCAAGTAACGGTTAAGATGAAGCAACAGTAGGTGGTTATCGTGGAGTAATGTTTATGGCACAGCAATAGTTATGGTGCAATAATAGTTATGGTATACTAAGGGTCATAGTGCAGTAATGGTTATGGTACACTAATGGTCATACTGCGGTAATGGTTATGGTGCAGTGATGGTTATGGTGCAGTGATGGTCATGGAATACTAATGGTCATAGTGCAGTAATGGTTATGGTACACTAATGGCCATACTACGGTAATGGTTATACTGCGGTAATGGCAGTGATGGTTTATGGTGCAGTGATGGTAATGGTGCAGTAATGGTTATGGTACAGCGGATTTGGAATCCACTCTCGTACCTTTCGGGACCATGTATCTCCTGTCATCCTCTTTAGATATCCAAGCCATGATAATTGCCTTCTCTCTTAATCTACTGCCTTCTACTTTTGTCCATTTCGTTATAAATCGTTCATTTCTGACTCTTTCAAGTCTCGATTTATTGCAGGTTCGTCGTAAACTGTCGAACTACATCGTCATTAAATTCTTAATATTATCATAACAATATATGATAAGTTACAAAAATAAATCGTGGAATAACTACAAAGGTTCTGCCGATGCTCCTTAAACCCCTTCTTGTATTAGTGTTTAGGCAAGGAACTTAAACCAGGAACACATACAATACAACTAAAATACAGTTACTTAACTGAGAATCCTTCCTGTAAGTTGGTAGCCCTAGAGACGTTGCCAAGAGAAATACTGTATCTAGAAGACAGTGTTATGCAGTAGCCAGTCGGGCGCAGGACGTGACTCAATCTTTCAGATATTTGCTTCAAATACACTTTCAATAAAGGAATACTCGTTTTAAAGAAAAGTTGTGTTTCAATAAAATATGCATCGCCATAAAACTATCTTATTTCATATTATTTTTCAATTTCTTCTATTTCTTCACACTCTCCTTATACACTTCTTCAAATTTCAAAAATACTTTTTATTTATCTACTCAAGTTTAAATACATTTTTTTTTAAATATTGTAGTAGATGACAACTGATATAAGTAAAGTTTTAAAAAAATGTTCATTCATTTATTAAATTTATTAATAAATTAATTTTAGTTTTATATGGAAAAAACTTTTCACAAATGGGGCAAGGTATGCAATATTGTTATTTCGTCCCATTTGGCTTAAAATAAGTGATATCATATGATTTCATAAAACAGCTGATTTTATGTTATAGGTTATATGGTAGAACAGCTTTTTTATAGGTTGTGTTACTTTATTTATATTGAATGTAATAATATAATAAAAAGTAACTAAAAATAAATTTTTCTTTGATGGCCTACGTAAAGAATTGATTTAATTATTTTAATATATTACTTGCTTTATAAATAGCAATGTGTTTATTATCGTATATATTATTAAAAGAATTAATTATAAATAAAAGTAATCCAATTGGCTAATGGTTGCGTGTTGTTTACTGGGACAATTAAATTCAGCAAGCACATTCGATGTTTACGACGACTCTGTGGAAGCAGCGCATAAAACATCCATAACCTCATCGAAATGTCAATACTTGGGATGGCGGTGGAATAAATATCACCGAGGCCACGGCCGTGTTTCCGAAAAATAAACTCACTTCTCGTAGAATGTAAATAAACGTCGACAGCATTTCGGGTCGGTTTTAATTAAGCATTTCGATTAGAATACCTGCACTTAGTGACGCGTAGTAACTCCTGTGCAAAGGGCTTTTAAAGCTTCTAGTTTCGTCACGAATATGCGACGAATGTACGAATATTAAGGGTTAAGTTGTAACGCCTGTTATCGCGTTTCTAGAAATTATAATAAGGCAATTTTATTACAATATAAACAAAATTGTTCCAGAAGTTTGTAATAACTTATTTTCCCAGAATTTCCAAACACAATCGTTCCCCAAGTTTCTGCACAAAATTGGGGGTGGAGCTCGTAACCGAATTCACAACTCATTTTAGTTATTAATTCAGTAATTAAAAATATCGTTTTAGTTTCTAGTTTCTTGGTTCAAAACATAATTTTAACTTTAGTTCTGTGGTTCATAGCACAATGTTTTTTTTTTTCAGTTCCATGGTTCAAAACATCTTTTAGTTTCTAGATCCTTGGTTTATAACATCATTTTAGTTTTTATTCATTGGTTGCCAAACATCATTTTACTTCTTATTCATTAGTTTAGAACATCGCTTTTATGTTTTATTTCTATGGTGCAAAAACAATTTCAGTTTTTAGTACCATGGATCAAAAATCATTTCAGTTTATATTTCTGTATCATGGCTAAAATCATGTTTTAATTGTTAGTTCCATGGTTTAAAACATTATTTTAGTTTTTAGTTCCGTGGTTCAAAAGATCATTTTAGCTTTTAGTTCCATTGTTCAAAACATCATTCAGTTTTTAATTCCATGATTAAAAACATCATTTAATTTTTAGTTCTACGTTACAAAACATCTTTTAGTTTTTACTTTCATGGCTCAAGACATCTTTTAGTGTTTAATTCTATATTTAAAAACTCACCTTAATTTGTTTCCGTCTATTGTTACTTTTTTTAAAAATCAAGTTATAAACGTCACTGGCGTTTTTTAAAAACATTTTTGTGGCTACAACACATTCATTCTAGATTTTAGTTTCATAGTACAAACAATCATTTAGTTACAGTTTCATGGTTACGTCAAATTATTTTTTTTGTTTCAAAGTAAAAACATGATTATATTTTGTTTAATTCCGTGGATGCACCACATCGTCCTAGTTTTCTACTTTATAAGTTACTAACGATATTGTGGTTGAGTTTAATGTTTACAATGAGCATTGATTTTTTTTTTATTTCCAAACTACAAAATATTTGTAGCTTTTTGTTAAAATGTAGCAAACATCATTGTGGTATTTAGAACCAGCAGATAAGGAGATAATTTTAGTGTAAACACATTTTTCTAAATTTTTAGTTTTAATTTTCCTGGTTATAACTCATCGCTCCAGTTGTTTCAGCTTCATATTGTGATATCATTTTGTTATTTTTGTTTTCATAGTTGCACACATCATCGTGGTTTTTTATTTTTGTAATTATAAACGCTATTATAGTTTCTAGTTTCACTGTTTCAAACAATGTTGTAGATGTAGTTTCGCCTGTACAAGAACAATAGATAATTGTCATAGTTACAGACATAATTGTATCATGAAACGAAAATAGGCTCAGAACCACGTTCTAACAAATAATTACGTGTAACCAAAGACTACAGTTTTACAACAGTAAACATTCAGTTCAATACAACAAACAAATACAATATTTTGGTGGTAATTGCTATCACAAGTTTATAAATATATACCAAAATGCCAACCTATCGTACGTTAATGCGACCATACTATGGTTATTTTACCTAAATATATTTCGAGTATTAACCGCACGACAATTCGACACGTAGCCAAGCAGAACGCAAGACAAACTGAAATTAATTTCATCAGACTCACTCGCAGAGGTTACTCTGTCAGAACAGAGGCCTACGAGATATTTCTTGTACAAACGTGATGAATTCAATGCTTCAAATGCAGCAGTTATATAAATGGCCGACATGAGGGAATTAAGATTAAATTGCGGGGACATTTATCCCGTATTTATCAAATGCTCACTTTTTACGACCGCTACGAGACAATATATGTCAACCCGCAGTCTCTCATTCTCTCGTCATTTTAATAAAATGTGTTCGTTGAATGAGATTTATTCGACGAGAGTCATTCTTTACTCGCTAAATTCAAATATTTCCGCGTTTGTTCTAACAGCAACATGTGCGATAACAGATTGGCACGACACTGACCAGTAAAAGTTTAGCTATGGTTAGGCCAAGAATTTTTTTCATTAATGGTGAAACGAGGAAAATCTATTTACAAAACATATTGTAGAAGCCCGCTGAGCCAAGTAGGTAGAGCAAATGATTTTTAACCTTAATCTATTGAGTTTCGTCAAGGGTAGAGCTAAAGAAATTTTGTTTTTTCAGGCTCAGATTGGCTCACCCAGTAAATCAGTGTTAGGGGCCAAGCGTTTTGGTAGGCTTAGTAACTTGGCCAACTATGACGTAATTTTTATTAATAGATAGATAAAACCGCTTAAGCCACAAAAACTGTTTATTTATGTTCTATTGCAAAACAATCATCTTCAGTGAACATTACTACAAGACTAACTCCTTGTATAAGTTAGGATAGTAGACATTTCCTCTGAAGATGATGGCTTTGCAATCGAGATGTACATCGGGAGATAAATGAAACGCGTTTGTGATTTAGGAGGCTTTATTTATGTACACCTTTGGTAGGACGATTAGATGAATCATAGTGCTGGCCATATTAGCTTCCTTTAATGTAATACCATTTCGCCCTCTATACTTTACCATACCAACTGTAAGCTAAAGACAGATAAAATATATATAGAGTATTTAAATCCAACTTGCCCGCCATCTATCGGCAGTTTTATATTTTCAGGCAAGAAGTTAGTGCACGAAATTTCTAAAAGTTATAATAAATGTCCAAATGTTTCTTTTAATATTAAAGAGGTTATGGTATGTACAAGGAGGCGTTACTATCAACTTACACGAGCGTCATGATATTTATGGAAATTTGTACTGAAGAAGACAGAAACCACTAAATGAAACCAGATAGATCTTGGAACGACGGTTTGTTCGTTTTTAGGGGAAACTAGCCCCGAATGGTAGAGATCATTGCTAAAATATCCGACATAAGCTAAATACCAACAAATGCAATCGACCAATAAGAGCATGCATCGACCAATACCTGCATTCAAAGATCACAAGAGGGGCCAAATGATAGGCGTGAAATAAAATCTTAATCAAATACATATATATATAGTATATATTACTTAAAGACACATGACATTAGTCTTTAAAGACAAAGCTACATTTGGTAGCTTGAAGTAAATACAAACATTAAAATTCATTTAAAGTTAAACTAATTCTAAATAAAGCTAATTCAAAATCGAACACGAATATTATTACATTTTAGCAATGGAGAGGGTGATGACATGGTCAATAGCCCTTGCACCGTCTCTTAACCTTTTAAACATTTTGTAGTAACCTATTTTTCGAAAGTTGTAACTCTCATAAACTCTGGTCCCTGCTATATATATATATATATATATATATATATATATATATAGAGAGAGAGAGAGAGAGACAGACAGACAGACAGACAGACAGACAGACAGAGATAGAATGAGAGAGATAGGTAAATATACTTATAAAAGACACAAGTACTTAAAATGCATGTTTCATAAAAAAACACATTTTAAACAAACTCATAAAAAAAACATTGCAACACATAATGTAATGAATATGCACGCACGAACTCAAGCACACACGCACGCACACACACTCACATACAAATACACAATCACACACACATACACACAAAAACTCACCCTAAAACACTCACTCACAAATACTTATACGTACACACTCATTATATGTATTTATATACCATGTGTTGGATTTCAACTAACAAATTACAGCTTATTGTATGTTTGGCTTCGTTGAAAATATAATAAAACAAAAACATTTGCAAAGACTATGGGGCGTTATATAGAAACCCGATGCAGAAACTATAAAGGAATGTAAAGCAACACTGTACGGGTATTTTCTGACATTTACAAATCGCCGGGCAGAAATGATATCAGATAAAACGTTTATCTGACGTTGTGTAATAATAACAGAATACATTTTCGCTTCAGCGACCGACTTTCGCCACCAGAAGGCGCTATGGAACGTTCGCATTTCGTTACAAACGATGCAATGACGGATTACATAAGTGAAAGCAATAACGTGGACTTTGCTTAGACATTAGAGAATTTATAAACCTAATTGTGTAATTCTCAAATATTATGCGCGTTAATGGGTTGCCATTCAAATTACGTTCCTTTTCTTTTAAGAGGTTATGTACATGTTTTTAAATTCATGAATACATTAAACTAAAGGAAAATATTAGTGGAGAAAGAATACTTGAACGGGGAGTAAAATAACCAACGTAACTTTTAATTGCAAAAAACGCGATCTAGAACTTAAAATTCCAATTAATCACTTCTGCTGAAAATATTTCTATACATCTGGACATATTTTTCTCACTTTAATAACTTTAAAATATTTTTTTTAAAGAGTATTATTATAAAGTTTTCATAATAGTACACAATATCAAGAGCACAGTGGTACAATATATTACAATAAAAATATTGAAAAGAACCCCAATACCACAAAAATAATCAAAAATAACAAATAAGACAAGTTACTTAAGATTAAACCCTTATGTACATTTCGATGACCATGTCATCATCATCAGAGGGTCTAGTTACAAAACACAATCTAGCACACAAGAAGTTACAAACTAGAATGATCATCATCCTAGTTTGTAACTTCTTGTGTGCTAGATTGTGTTTTGTAACTAGACCCTCTGATGATGATGACATGGTCATCGAAATGTACATAAGGGTTTAATCTTAAGTAACTTGTCTTATTTGTTATTTTTGATTATTTTTGTGGTATTGGGGTTCTTTTCAATATTTTTATTGTTTTCATAATAGTGTTATTCCAAAACGCATAAAAAAATGTTTTAGCGTTAAGAAAGAAAGAAATAAGTGTTAAATTATAAAAAATATTTAATTTCTTATAAAAGCACATTAAAAAAAATTTAAAACTCTACTTATTATTATAATTTACAAGGTTAAATAATAAAATTGTTTAAATATCAAAAACTGTTTATGCGACCAGGCAGCCATTTATACACATAAGTACGCGTACGCACACACACACACACACACACACACACACGCTCGCGCGCGCGCGAGCGCACATAAACACACACACATTTCGAAAAAGGTAAAAGAAAATTTAACAAATTATAAAAATTAATAAAATCTATATTTGTTTCTTTACGTAAAAGTAAAGGATTTTTGTTAATAGTTTTATTACATTTTAATAACGCACAGTTCTAACATAATGTATAAGTATTGTAATAGTTCAGGCTGCCTAAACTCTCTTCAGTATTCACATATGTTTGTCGTAAAAGCGAAAGTAAGACACCACGGCTATAATAGATATAGTTTAGTAGTGTATGTTCTCCATACGAAATGGAAATGTCAAGGCTGGATGTAAAGGCTTTAACTTCACGAACAAATGGAGCTGAATAACAATAAAAGCACACTTAAACGAAACAAAACAAATGTCGTTTTGACATTTTATTTCCTGAAAGGTCACATTTACAAAAGGACGTTATGCGACGGGTTAAGGAACTGGTTCAGCGACAATTCTCACGTCACGACTGTTCTGTAAATGTAGCAGCGAAAATATTATTCGTCTGTTGTTCCAAAAACATCTTTTTACAGGAAAATCAAGTAGGAAGAGAGATGTTATGTTTTAAAATTTGTTGTGAAATTGTGTCGACAGTTTTATTTTTCAAATTAAATTTAAGGTGGTAGATTTTAACGAAGTAACGTATATTGCAAACAAACCTTTTCTATCATAGTTTCGGGTAGCAGGCGGTGGAACCTCTACGTACCTCTCATCACTGGTGAGATTAGGTCTAATTCAGTTAAAAGACCTTGTCCTTGCGATTCCTGCAATTCGCAGTTCCAGAGGATCTTTGTTGTTCCCTTAGACTTTCCTGACTGAATCTACCCTCCCTTATAATAGTTTCTACAGGTGTAAAAAAGTTTCTGCAGGTACCTAAGAATGACTCCAACATAGAATAAGAGTACTTCAGGCATGCAATGGTATAAGGTTTCTCTAATCTAAACACCAAGGAATCTCTATGTCCTTCCTTTAGCTCTACCTAACTTCAACTGTCCTTCCATATTCTTCTCCTAAGAAGGTTTTGTTTATGACTGTCCTTCCATATCCCTCTCCTAAGAAGGTTTTGTTTATGACTGTCCTTCCATATTCTTCTCCTAAGAAGGTTTTGTTTATGACTGCCCTTCCATATTCTTCTCCTAAGAAGGTTTTGTTTATGACTGCCCTTCCATATTCTTCTCCTAAGAAGGTTTTGTTTATGACTGTCCTTCCATATTCTTCTCCTAAGAAGGTTTTTTTATGACTGTCCTTCCATATTCTTCTCCTAAGAAGGTTTTGTTTATGACTGTCCATCCATATTCTTCTCCTAAGAAGCTTTTGTTTATGACTGTCCATCCATATGCTTCTCCTAAGAAGGTTTTGTTTATGACTGTCCTTCCATATTCTTCTCCTAAGAAGGTTTTGTTTATGACTGTCCTTCCATATTCTTCTCCTAAGAAGGTTTTGTTTATGACTGTCCTTCCATATTCTTCTCCTAAGAAGGTTTTGTTTATGACTGTCCTTCTTTATTCTTCTCCTAAGAAGGTTTTGTTTATGACTGTCCTTCCATATTCTTCTCCTAAGAAGGTTTTGTTTATGACTGTCCTTCCATATTCTTCTCCTGAGAAGGTTTTGTTTATGACTGTCTTTCCATATTCTTCTCCTAAGAAGGTTTTGTTTATGACTGTCCTTCCATATTCTTCTCCTAAGAAGGTTTTGTTTATGACTCCTACAGATGTGCTATTGGTTCCCCACACTGCCCACACGATGCCATAATTTCCTATCACGCCCAGCATCTTCCCTTAGTCCCACCCAGGTACATCTGACTTATCCTACGCCTTACAAGGAGCTGTAAGAAGTTGATAAGGGTAAATAAAAAACTAATCACAGACTAAAAAGTTGAACAAGATATATAAATAGCCTACATACAGGGAGTGTGTCATGTAATAGTTGCAAAAGATGGAATAAATAAAGAATAATCAATTATAAACTCAATAAAATAGAAACATTAGTTTATCATTATATTTGGAGTACTGATTTCCTTATAGTGAGTTCTTACATATCTTACAGCTAATACCTATATACAAGGATATATATATATATACAAGGATATATATATATATATATATATATATATATATATATATATGTGTATATATATATAATACACACACGCGCGCACGCGCGCACACATACACAAAAATTGAAATTATTTACCATTGATATACACTTTATCAGTTTTATCTTGAATTAGTTTTTTATGGAGGTAAAAACCTTTTTATATAAAACAAAAACATTTTTAAATGCATCTTTAAAAGAATATTTTATAAACTATTATGAATAACTACATTAATATAGCTTAAAATATAACTTATATATAATACCACTTATATATAACTTATTGTTACAATACAAGCTGTAACACACAACATTTATTAGAGCCTAACTAAACAGAAGCCATGTTATAGGGACTTTGTTGTATTTGTGGGAAGCTGTGAGATCCGTGCAACGACGTAACGGCAATGAGACGGACAACTTAAACCACAGTATCAGTTATAATGTGAAGGCCGAAAGGAAAAGTGAACAACCTGTTGGCGACCTTGTCCCGTAACGGAACTGAGTTGATAAATGTAACGGTGACTGTGCCAATGTAGAGTATTTATGTAGAATGAAACCCTTTGCGAAAAGATCTAATGTAAGCAATGCTAAATAACGGTTACACTCTATCACGACCATAGAACGACGATTCGGTTTTCTGAGAGTTAGAAGAAACACAACCAATAGTTTATATCAAGAAAAATACAGTTGATAAAATGAGTAAATTAAAGTTAATTTGAATATAAGAAGTAATATTTTTTTTTAATTTATAATAAATTATTACTATTAATATGAACATACATATGACAGAATCACAATATTAAGTTGCAAAATAAAAAAAAGTAATTATTAAAATTAATTATTCTATTTTATTAATGATTTATTATTCGAAAAAACTGTAATAACATCAAGTTTCACTCACTAAAAGTTTAAAGAATGAATTTCAACTTGAATGGATTGTTAAAAATATTTTATTAACGATTGAAAATGTATACAGGTTATACGAGTATAAAGGGAGTGTGAACTAATTAAGGAATTGAAAAATAGGTATTTACAACGCCAACTTGTATCCCTAAGAATAGATAGGGGAATATACACACACAAACACACATACCCATATATATATATATATATATATATATATATATATATATATATATATGTAGAATATCAAATATGTTTTCCTGTTAGAATTATTTTTAAGGTTAAATAATATACACTAATTACAGGAATAATTTATTGAATAATACACTCAAAGCTTTTCGTTGGTTGACATTACCAACATCCTCAGGAATTACAATACTAAGAATGACAAAAGAACTGTCTAACAAATATGAAGTTACTAGATAAAACATTACACAGTTGCCAAATCTATTACAATATTGCCAAACCTATTCCACTGCTGCCACAACATTTTATACATTGAATATAGTATGGAATTTAGAATGTATTTGAATTCGTTCATCTATTAATTTGTTATCAATATTATGCTTATACATTTCAAAAGCTTCACCTACGTTCATTTTTATTCCTTTATTTATTTCTTTTATAATTTTCATATTATTTATATTAGGAAACATATGATTATTATTAATACAATGGGTAGCGAAATTAGACTTATAAATATTTGGTTTTAAAAAAGCATTACAATGTTCTTTATACCTTTCTTTCAATTTTTTCTTTGTTTGTCCTATATAAACTTTATTACAAAATTCACATTCTAATTATACACTCCATTTTTCTCATGTATAGGCCTACTATTTATATTATTATTATGGTTAATTAATTTATTATTCTATTATTGGTTCTATATGCAATTTTTATGTTTTTATTAGTAAATAATTTGGAAATATTTTTTATTTTAAAACCAGTGTAAGTAAAAGTACTCCATACAGTATTATTATTATTACTACTATTGTAATGAATATTATTTTTTATTTGTTTTTGTAATATATTATAATTTAATTTATCTACCGTTTTCTTTTTGTAACCATTTTCTACGGCTATCTGGTATATTATGTTTTTTCCCCTCATTTTATTTTCAATGCTCATAGGAATTTTATTCATTCTATAAAGAAGATTATATAAAGCAACCCATTTTCTGATATATTGATGGTTGGAATAATTAGGTATTATTTGATTGGTTTGTGTAGGTTTACGATAAATCATATATTCTAAACTCGTTTCATTTCTAATTATTGTGATATGTAGGAAATTTATTTTATCTTTATTTTCCATTTCATATGTAAAATCAATATTATTAATAATTTTATTTATTTCATCTAATATATTTACTAAATTAATATTATTATTATTTGATACATATAACCCATCATCCACATACCTAGACCAATGACCATTTATATCATATTTTTTATAATTGAATCTTTTTTTTTTAATTGCATATAGAACTAATAATAGAATAATAAATATAATTAACTATAATAATAATATAAATAGTAGGCCTATACATGAGAAAAATGGAGTTTATAAATTATAATGTGACTTTTGTAATAACGTTTATATAGGACAAACAAAGAAAAAATTGAAAGAAAGATATAAAGAACATTTTAATGCTTTTTTAAAACCAAATATATATACGTCTAACTTCTCTACCCATTGTATTAATAATAATCAAATGTTTTCTAACATAAATCATATGAAAATTATAAAAGAAGTAAATAAAGGAATAAAAATGAACGTATGTGAAGCTTTTGAAATTTATAAGCATAATATTGATAACAAATTGATAGATGAACGAATTCAAATACATTCTAAATTCCATACTATATTCAATGTATATAATGTTGTGGCAGCAGTGGAATAGGTTTGGCAATATTGTAATAGATTTGGCAACTGTGTAATGTTTTATCTAGTAACTTCATATTTCTTAGACAGTTCTTTTGTCATTCTTAGTATTGTAATTCCTGAGGATGTTGGTAATGTCAACCAACGAAAAGCTTTTAGTGTATTATTCAATAAATTATTCCTGTAATTAGTGTATTATATTTGATCTTAAATGTATATATATATATATATATATATATATATATATATATATATATATATATATATATATATATATAAAGGGAAAGTGTTAAGTAATAGTAGGAATTGAGTTAACTACTTTATCAACCAATATTTTTCGACATTAGGTCTTCTGGGTGAATACACAAACGAAAAAGCGTTTCGTTATCTCTAAAAGTAATATTGAGAAAAGAACAAAGATACTACAAAACAGCAGTGTTAGATTATTAAACTGGAACAAATCAGAATATTTTAGTATTGTTGCAGTAAAATACAAAAATAATTTCTCCTAATATATATAAATTTATGGAATGTGACATAAAATCAAGGTGATAAAACTTAGTAAACTATATAGTTTGGTTTATTAGTCTACATAAATAAAATTTCTGAAACACAAACGACCACACAAGCCACAGAAAACTATCTTTGTTTCGCACATTAGTTTCTATACCTTATGTCTGATTCCAGTGTAACTCTGTAACAAAGAAAATAAAATAAATAAAGGAGCACCTGAATGCGTTACTGGTAAATAAAGGTAACGGTTTACATCAAACGATAGAGCGAGAGTAAGTTGTGCAGCGTAAACATTTTACTGTCGTAGAATTATAGTCGCGATTTGGTTGTGTGGGTTTATTTATTTTGTTTGCGAATTCCTTTAAAACTAAAACGAGTTCAAATTATAGTCAAAGAAAATTTTAAAAACTTTTGTGTTCATTAAAAAATTATGTATAAATTTGAAAACGATTTATAAATTGCTAAGTTAATTTGTTAAAACCATCGGGTATCAGAATTATTTGAAAAATTAATAATAAGGTAGTAAACTATATAAAGTTATGTAAAGGTATTGTGAGCAGAATGTTGTGTGTGGTATGCGTTGTTGTGACTACACAGTTTGTTTATAGAACAAACTAAACAGAAATAAAAGTTAGGATTAATAAACATATTATTGAAATAAAAAGGTATATACCTAGATATGAATTGGCGCGGCATGCAAAGGATTTCAACCAATATATAAGTTGGGATGAACCTAACATAATGTTTATTGAGGATTATTATAAGAAAGGGTTGTTTTCTGAGATGTGTTTCATTGACGTTAATAGCAATACTATCAATGGCAACACGGATGTAGAACAATTGCTTTCTGTCTGCAAATAAACCTTAATTTTGATTACTGGTAAACTTTAAATGTTACCTGATTTTATCTAGCTTATTCTTGCTATTGCTGTTTTAGTAATTAAATTTGAAGCTGTGATTTTAGATAATTGACTTTCATTCTTGGAGTTGTAATTATTATTATTTTTTTAAACTTAGTATTTAGGTGAATTTTTACATTAAAGATTAGCTTTTTTAATTAATAACTTTAATTGGATAGTTTAATTATACACATGTTTCTCTTTCATTACCTACTTTTGGATTTTAATATATGTTTATATTTAACTCATATTGACTTGTTAAAGATTTAATTATTGTAACAAATAATGTTTGTAATTTTTATAAATATAAAGTAATTTATTGTATATACTTTTTATTCACTTTAATGTTGTTATATTTTTACAATTATGTTTACAAGTTATATTTAGTTTTGATAGGGACCCAGCAGATGTTTGGTCTGGTCGAAACGACTCTCACTTCATCAGAGTCGTGTTATGAAATTATAATGAAGATATTAGAATTTTAAAACATTATTAAATTCTAAATTGGTTAATAACTTGAACTGATTAATTTGAAAGTCAATTAAGTTTTCTTAAAGTAGGTATCGTACTTTATTACTGTAGTTTATTTCTTAGAATTTTAGAAAAACGGTAAACTGAAAAAATAGCTCGAAGAGATTATAATTGTATTTTTTAGAGGGAGAATTTCTTTTCGATTTTAATCCACAGTTTTGCCAATATGAAAATAAAAACTACAGTGCCTGATATTTATTTTCGTCCACAGTTGCAACAATAGACGAGGTTCCGGTATCTCGGCGGCGCTTTTGTTGTGTCGACCGATTCGGCAGACAATAAATCTCAAATTGGAGCGATGAAGAGGTTAAACTGGCCGTGAAATGAAACCAACAATGTGACATAATGATATTGTTCAAACAAGAAAGGACTTGACTCATGGCGGTCGTTACATCATCCGTACTGCAGCGCAACAGTTCCTGCGCCTTCAAGTCGCTCGTTATGTGTGCCACGCTTAATCAATGTTGCCAGGATAAACCTATTGTGAGCGTTTATTGGATCCGTTTTTATTTATAACCTTAAAAGAAATCCACTTCTTGCTTTTATACAAGTTGCGTAATTTATTGTTGTTTTTCAATTAATTTGCTTCAGTTATCGTAAATATAAGATAAAATGCTAAAGTCCTGTACTAAAATTTAATAATATGGTAATAACTTTGGAGAACTATTTATTTATCCAATTTGACATTTGATTAACCTTTAGAGTACTGGGTTATGGTTTTGAAGCTTCACTGGTCCTAGGTGTCATGGCTGCCTAATATCTTAATACCCCCAGTGGAGAGTAGGTACGCAACACTGTAGCGTGATGCCATATCTCCCCCATATCCTGTACAGTAGGATTGATCTCCCCTCACTATATTCAGAATCCTTTCTCTTTTTTTCCAATTCCCTCTATTAGTTTACACTCACCATATATATAGGGCCTACTCGTATTTATATATCTTGTTCAAATTTTCAATCGTTAATAAAATACTTGTTATTAATCGCTTAAACAATAGTTTATGACAATCCGAACTTTGAATTTAGTAAATTTGTTAAAACGTACTGAGACAGAACGTTTTCGATCGCTATGTGCCGATCTTCATCAGTGTCTTCTGCTTGGAGATGTTGGGTAAAGCGGTGACGGTTTTAAAGTTAGGTTTTCGATTCTATCAAAGAGTATGTGTGATTTGTATTGTGTTTGTTCGTTTAATATGTTTGTACTTTGTGTTTTAGTGTGTCTGTAAATTTCATATTGTTCTGTTTGTGTTCCTCGACTCTTTGTTTAAAGCTGCGACCTGTTTGTCCAATGTAGAATTTGTTACATTCGTCGCAGTTCAGTTTGTATACGCCTGGTGCTTGTAGTTTATCCTTGTTGTTGGTGGTGTGTTGTATTTTGTATTGTAACTTGTTATTAGTTTTGTGTGCTATTTTGTATCCTATTTTTTGAAATTTGCGGGCTATTTTGTTTGATCTTTTGTTTATGAATGGTAATTTAATGTATTTGTTTTCCCTGTCAGTAGTGTTAATTTTAGTGTTTTTTTGTATTTTGTACTATAGTTTGTCTATTATTGTGGTGTTGTATCCATTTGTGTATGCTAAATATTTAATAGTGTCTAGTTCTTTGTTTATGTTTTCTGTGGTCATTGGGACTTCTTTAAGTCTATGTAGCATGGATCTGAAGGCAGCGTGTTTGTGTTGGATAGGGTGGTTTGAGGTGTTGTGGATAAGTGTGTCTGTCGTTATGGGTTTCCTGTAAATGTTGAAACTGTGTTTTTGTGTGTGGCTTTTTGTTATGGTTAGGTCGAGGAAGTTTAGGGATCGGTTTTTATGCACCCACTCGAGTTCAAACTAACTCTGAAAACTTGTAGTGGATGCCGCCTAATGTTAATACAGTTTTTTTTCAAATAATACTTCATTAATTAAATTTAAATTATTAATTCTAGCAATTACTTTCGCTTTCTATTTTGCCTTTTAATATTTTGATTCTGTCATAGGTATATACGTAATGATATTAATTGTAATTATTTAATAAAAAGCAGCGTAAATAAAAAAATGTGTTTGATCTAAGAGGAATTGACTTTAAAAATATTGTTTATGTTAATTGTTTTAGTATATAATCAAATTGACTGGAAAAATTATTTTAACAAATAATTTTAACTATTTAAAAGTTCTTGAAAATAAAAAAAAAATATTTATTATATGTTAAAAATTAAATAAGTTTCTTTTACATCAAATTGGAAAGTCGCCACCTATTATATGGAGACAACGTGATTTTAGGTGAAAGGGTTTTTTAATTTAAATCACTAGTAACTTTCTCGAGCTAACACTGTATGAAGAACCTATCATGTCCAAAGCTATTTTCATCATGAACTGACTTCCATTGTATCGCATATTTTGTGCTCAGTAGCTCGGTATTTTACTTAGTTTCTGCGACGTTTTGGATGTGGTTATGCCGAAAATAACTTTTAGCCTTTTCATTTGTGAAATGCATTTACGTTATAATACCTTACTGACGTCATAATCCCCCTTCTTATGGATTAAGAGTTGAAGATACCCAATATGTCAAAGCAATTTGAATATATGCAGCCCCTTTTGCGTGTAACTACCCCTGTTCTCCCCGGTAGACAGACTCTTCTTCAAGTAGCCTTCCCTTAAAGATATTAACCTTTTCTTCATATAGAACTCTAAGTAGTAGTAACTCTTCGTATATATTTGGGTGTAATTGTGAATATACATCTTTATTACCCACTAGAGATTAGGTCTCCTTGAGTAAGTATTTTGTGCACAGGATTCCATAAACCCCTTACGTTTTCTAAAAGGGGTTTTAAACTCGTGCCGCCTGTGTGCACAACATTTTTCTATTCTTCGTAGGTGGTGATAATATTACTTGCGAACATCTCAAACTTCGGAATACAAATAACTAAATACAATCTGAAGACTCTGATAAACGTCGTGACAAAATGTTTGTACATTATAAATCTATTTACGGTGTGTAAGAAAAATGGATATTTAAAAAAATAGCCACTAAATGGAAACTAACTTGAAACATTACCTTGGCAACGGCCCAACGGCCAGAGGATTTGGTGCCTGACGGGAGGGTTAAATATCGTGCAATGCCTCCTAGGTGGTGAGTGGCGCAAATATATATAGCCTAACCAAAAACAAACTAGGAGAAGGCATTAGTCCTATTAGGGAACCTGCGTGGAACGGAGTGTCTCCTTCAAATAGGGGACGAATTCGAAATTTTATGTGTTTAATGGTAATAACAGATCACAAGCCATTTAGTACAAATACCTCTACGTTTCGATTTTATATCCGACAATTTTCTTTCAGAGCTGAAGTTTTATTAATTTATTATTAAGTATAATTTAGAATTTTTATTGCATAAACAATTATTTTAATATTTTTGAAATCAACTATTTACCTTATTTTTATATAAAAAATTACAAGTCGGATTCCACTTGTTCAGAGTAAAGTAAACATTTGATTCTAACGACATAAAAAAAAATTTTATGAATATAAAAACTCTAAATTATGGCATAAACAAATAAATAAATGAAATTTCAGCTCCTGAAATGGATTTTTGGATAGAAAATAAAGGCGTAGAGTGCATTGGTAAGAGCATGAATTGGTCTGTGGTCAGTCATTACTTTAAACACATCAATGTTTTATTAACAGACTTTAAATAAAGTTTAGGAATTCGTTGTTAGTAAAATAAAAATACCAAGAAACGTTCCTGATTTGTCCAGTGACTATTTTAGTCGGTGGAATATTAACGAATTTATCTATATTTTGGAAAAGTTAAACACAAAAAAAAAGAATTTATCCTTATCTGAGACCTCGAGGTCTGGGTAATGTAAATAAGAACCAGTACAGTATTTGACTTGTTTTATAAATATATAAACTGATTATATAAAGTAATAATAACTTGGAGCAACTATAGTGAACTAAATAAATAAATCCCCCTTATATAAACCTTCATAGAACCTCAGAATAGTTTTTGTGGGTAAGAGGTTCTACTTACAGGTTTTTATAATAAGTAAATAGCTTTGGTTATAGTAACTCATGAACAGAATCATCAATATAAACCTTATAAGGAGTTATATAGAACCCCAAAATAGTTGTGGGTAAGAGGTTCTACTTACAGGTTTTTATAATAAGTAAATAGCTTTGGTTATAGTAACTCATGAACAGAATCATCAATATAAACCTTATAAGGAGTTATATAGAACCCCAAAATAGTTGTGGGTAAGAGGTTCTACTTACAGGTTTTTATAATAAGTAAATAGCTTTAGTTATAGTAACTCATGAACAGAATCATCAACATAAACCAACGTGTCACTATTAATATATGATTCAGTGTTTTAAAACAGATTATACATTCTAAAAGCCTTACAAGAATCTAATAAAAACGATATCCCTAAACTTTATGTATTTGGACCAGTTACAAAAACTAACGTATAAATGAGTGATTTATAAGATTTAATTATTGATATTATTAAATAAGCCTATAAATAATCGATACTATAATGTTGCTATCGAAATTAGGTACATTCTTCAGAAAAGGGTTAACACTTAAACAAGGTAAGAAGTAACGTAACTTTAAAACTTCAACTATAAATGTTTTAGTTTTGAAATTTATCATATTTATTTTTTTTTAATTTTAGGTTCTTAATTTTTTATTAAATAGTTATTTTTAACCATTGATCTTTTTAAAATATTATTTCAGGTAGACGCTATGAATAATCATAAAAATACCCCAGGAATTTGTAAAGCGCCAGGCATAATTGAAGCATTATTTACCAAAATAAATAGAAACAACATTATTATTTTAATATTGTATTTACTACTTGTTATGATGCAACAATAAAAACCCTTGGGCTTAAGTATAAATATAGAATATACTCGTAATATATAACAAAGGAGAATACAAACGGAAATAAAACATATATATATATATATATATATATATATATATATATATATATATATATATATATATACAAAGAAATATGTTTATAGGGTATAAACGCAGTAAAACTTCAGTTAAATCCCACTTTAGTGCTACTAGAAAGTTTTCGTGGCCATATTGTAGCTACAAGGTCGCGGCAACTTCAGCATACTGGTTAAAGTTCACAGAACATAGACACATGTTTACAGCCTAACCGCAAAACATCCGCTGTAGAGTGAAAGCAAAGCAATCTGCTTGATTGGATAAACATTTTTGCCGATCCTTGTAGCTGCCATTTACGACCAATAAAATTTCACCAGTTGTTCTGTTTATTGCCAGTTTCATAGCCTTATTTTATGTTGTTATTGTAAGTTCGACACTGCTTGTGCCCCATCGACGTGAAACTGCTTAAAGTGTGTTGAACAAAGGAACCAATTTCCATGTCCTGGGATATGGAGTATACAGGGATATATACATGTCCTGGGATATATACAGTATATATTTACACACGTTTCACAAACAGGAATATCTATAAAATTAGTTGCCCAAAGCTATTATTTGTAAATTACAAATATTGATATATCTGTTCTGAAGATGTAAACACTCGAAGGTACTGACGGTGATGCTTTAGCTGTAAGCAAACTCTTGATAAGGTAAAATGGCGAAAAGCTTTGAGCAAATAGTTTTATAAATATCCTTGTTCGTGAAATGAGTGTACATTATTTATTAATTATTTAACAAGAACAAACGTCATCTGAAAGCTAAGCACGCACGCACAAGCGCGCGCGCGCACACACACACACACACACACACACAACACAAAGAGAGAGAAAGAGAGAGAACGAGATTCCGTTTGCACGCTTCAATATCTATACAGCGGCCCTACACGAATACGTAATGGAGGCCGTTTCTAATATTTGTTTATTTTGTCAAACATTGTAATTTATTTCTCGGTTGTAATGAAAGCTTAGTAGAGTAGGGATATTTAACTATATTAAGTGGTTTTGGAGAAATTTGGGGTAGTTATGGAACACAACGTATATGCCTTGATTTATAAGCACTATAATACTTACTGGAATATCAGATACCATCATTTAATATCACTACATATACAAAAATTATTATTTAACACTCATACCCAGCTACATTAAAATATACTTGGCATTAAAAAAAACCGTAAAACCCCTGAAACTACCTAATATACCAGTAAATCCCATATCTCAATCTTATTCTTAACTAAAGTCAAGACGTCAGGTACAGGTCAATATTTGTATGCTGGCACTTTGCTCTTTGGTATAAATTGTGTATTCGTCGTCCTGAAAACATCAGCGTCTGTCGTCATCTCCCATCTGGACCATAGATTGCGGCCTTCCTGTTCCAACCCTTAGGCAATGCTATTAGCACGCATCCATGAACGCCCTATTTATATTTGTTGTTATTTTTACCATACACTAAAAATTAAAAATTAACAAAATACTTATTCAACGCTATGAGTCAGCAGAAGTCCAGGAGTCGATGGTTTTTAAATGACCTGCGAGCACCTCCACCTCCGCTCGTCCTCGGCCTCTAGACAAGGCCCGCCGCCCCCAAGTGTCAGTTATAAAATGTTACCTATATGGTAGTATGTCACAAGGGAGAAGCATCCCCGAAACGGCCGCCCTTGTAGGAAACGTATTCAAGTAGAAGTGTCCAAGTAAAATAAATTTATTAAGTTTACATTTGTCCATAACAACAGTTATTTTCTTTACCTATAATGAATGCCGTTTATTATGATCGCTCAGTTACACTTGAAGTCTTTAAACGTTTGCACTTATTCTAATCTATGTTAACACGTCCGTTCTTGTTAATACACATTGCCATAACCTCAACAAGGCCGCCATTGTTCTCAATTGGTCCGCTTTGTAGCCAATGAGTGTTTGCTAAGTTGTATTAGGAACACGTTATGAGCGTGCCTAACGCCATAAATCCCAGTTACTGCTGAAACTGACCTATTTTCCTGTCTGTTCCGGCTTCATTGACTGTGAAAATATTATTATTGTTTTTTCTAAAAAGTTTACATTTCAAATTTCACACTTATTATTTTTTACGGCGTCAGAGAGTCAATGGTGGTTTTAAATCTTAAAGGATAATAGCTTTAGCTTAATAGCTTGCATTGTTGGTTTTGCAGTATTATTGCAACGTCATCTTTAAATACTTCCTGTGTGTCATAGTATGCTAACTGCTAAACTATCTCTTCTACAATTATTTTGCTTTATTTTGTATACCTAATAAACCATTGTTATTTTCCACATTAAACTAATCTAGTAAAATTGTTCTGTTTTATTTTCTAGCACAGCTGTATCATTGTTATAAACACCTTTGCAGTAACCGAGTAAAACTATTATGTTCTGGTCTGTACTAACCGAGTAAAATTGTTCTGTTTTATTTTCTAGCATAGCTGTATCATTGTTATAAACACCTTTGCAGTAACCGAGTAAAACTATTATGTTCTGGTCTGTACTAACCGAGTAAAATTGTTCTGTTTTATTTTCTAGCATAGCTGTATCATTGTTATAAACACCTTTGCAGTAACCGAGTAAAACTATTATGTTCTGGTCTGTACTAACCGAGTAAAATTGTTCTGTTTTATTTTCTAGCATAGCTGTATCATTGTTATAAACACCTTTGCAGTAACCGAGTAAAACTATTATGTTCTGGTCTGTACTAACCGAGTAAAATTGTTCTGTTTTATTTTCTAGCATAGCTGTATCATTGTTATAAACACCTTTGCAGTAACCGAGTAAAACTATTATGTTCTGGTCTGTACTAACCGAGTAAAATTGTTCTGTTTTATTTTCTAGCATAGCTGTATCATTGTTATAAACACCTTTGCAGTAACCGAGTAAAACTATTATGTTCTGGTTTGTACTAACCGAGTAAAATTGTTCTGTTTTATTTTCTAGCATAGCTGTATCATTGTTATAAACACCTTTGCAGTAACCGAGTAAAACTATTATGTTCTGGTTTGTACTAACCGAGTAAAATTGTTCTGTTTTATTTTCTAGCATAGCTGTATCATTGTTATAAACACCTTTGCAGTAACCGAGTAAAACTATTATGTTCTGGTCTGTACTAACCGAGTAAAATTGTTCTGTTTTATTTTCTAGCATAGCTGTATCATTGTTATAAACACCTTTGCAGTAACCGAGTAAAACTATTATGTTCTGGTCTGTACTAACCGAGTAAAATTGTTCTGTTTTATTTTCTAGCATAGCTGTATCATTGTTATAAACACCTTTGCAGTAACCGAGTAAAACTATTATGTTCTGGTCTGTACTAACCGAGTAAAATTGTTCTGTTTTATTTTCTAGCATAGCTGTATCATTGTTATAAACACCTTTGCAGTAACCGAGTAAAACTATTATGTTCTGGTCTGTACTAACCGAGTAAAATTGTTCTGTTTTATTTTCTAGCATAGCTGTATCATTGTTATAAACACCTTTGCAGTAACCGAGTAAAACTATTATGTTCTGGTTTGTACTAACCGAGTAAAATTGTTCTGTTTTATTTTCTAGCATAGCTGTATCATTGTTATAAACACCTTTGCAGTAACCGAGTAAAACTATTATGTTCTGGTCTGTACTAACCGAGTAAAATTGTTCTGTTTTATTTTCTAGCATAGCTGTATCATTGTTATAAACACCTTTGCAGTAACCGAGTAAAACTATTATGTTCTGGTCTGTACTAACCGAGTAAAATTGTTCTGTTTTATTTTCTAGCATAGCTGTATCATTGTTATAAACACCTTTGCAGTAACCGAGTAAAACTATTATGTTCTGGTCTGTACTAACCGAGTAAAATTGTTCTGTTTTATTTTCTAGCATAGCTGTATCATTGTTATAAACACCTTTGCAGTAACCGAGTAAAACTATTATGTTCTGGTCTGTACTAACCGAGTAAAATTGTTCTGTTTTATTTTCTAGCATAGCTGTATCATTGTTATAAACACCTTTGCAGTAACCGAGTAAAACTATTATGTTCTGGTTTGTACTAACCGAGTAAAATTGTGTGTCCTTTCGTACTAACTGAGTAAAGTTGCTAAGTTCCACTTTGTACTAACCGAGTAAAATTGTTTTGTGTCCTTTCGTACTAACTGAGTAAAATTTTTATGTTCCACTTTGTACTAACCGAGTAAAATTGTTTTGTTTCCTTTCGTACTAACCGAGTAAAATTTTTATGTTCCACCTTGTACCAACCGAGTAAATATGTTATGTTCCACCTTGTACCAACCGAGTAAATATGTTATGTTCCACCTTGTACTAACCGAGTATAAATGTTATGTTCCACTTTGTACTAACCGAGTAAAATTGTTTTGTTTCTTTTCGAACTAACCGAGTAAAATTTTTATGTTCCACCTTGTACCAACCGAGTAAATATGTTATGTTCCACCTTGTACCAACCGAGTAAATATGTTATGTTCCACCTTGTACTAACCGAGTATAAATGTTATGTTCCACTTTGTACTAACCGAGTAAAACTATTATGTTCTGGTTTGTACTAACCGAGTAAAATTGTGTGTCCTTTCGTACTAACTGAGTAAAGTTGCTAAGTTCCACTTTGTACTAACCGAGTAAAATTGTTTTGTTTCCTTTCGTACTAACCGAGTAAAATTTTTATGTTCCACCTTGTACCAACCGAGTAAATATGTTATGTTCCACCTTGTACCAACCGAGTAAATATGTTATGTTCCACCTTGTACTAACCGAGTATAAATGTTATGTTCCACTTTGTACCAACCGAGTAAAATTGTTTTGTTTCTTTTCGAACTAACCGAGTAAAATTTTTATGTTCCACCTTGTACCAACCGAGTAAATATGTTATGTTCCACCTTGTACCAACCGAGTAAATATGTTATGTTCCACCTTGTACTAACCGAGTATAAATGTTATGTTCCACTTTGTACTAACCGAGTAAAATTGTTTTGTTTCCTTTCGTACTAACCGAGTAAAATTTTTATGTTCCACCTTGTACCAACCGAGTAAATATGTTATGTTCCACCTTGTACTAACCGAGTATAAATGTTATGTTCCACTTTGTACTAACCGAGTAAAATTGTTTTGTTTCCTTTCGTACTAACCGAGTAAAATTTTTATGTTCCACCTTGTACCAACCGAGTAAAAATGTTATTTTCCACCTTGTACTAACCGAGTATAAATGTTATTTTCCACCTTGTACTAACCGAGTAAAAATGTTATTTTCCACCTTGTACTAACCGAGTATAAATGTTATGTTCCACCTTGTACTAACCGAGTATAAATGTTATGTTCCACCTTGTACTAACCGAGTATAAATGTTATGTTCCACTTTGTACTAACCGAGTAAAATTGTTATGTTTCCTTTCGTACTAACCGAGTAAAATTTTTATGTTCCACCTTGTACCAACCGAGTAAATATGTTATGTTCCACCTTGTACTAACCGAGTATAAATGTTATTTTCCACCTTGTACTAACCGAGTATAAATGTTATGTTCCACTTTGTACTTACGGAGTAAAATTGTTATGTTCCACTTTCAACTGGCCTGTGAACTGCTATTATGTTCCATTTTGACCTAATCACTTTACTATTATACTTATTATTATTTTTTGAAGTGACTACACATTATAGTTTGTTAGAGTAAATTTTGTACTGTATAAGAAAAATACGTAAATTTTATTTAAAATTAAAATCTATAGTTATATAATCTGGTAGAATAAAGTATATACACAGGATTGTATTCTAACTACCAATATTTTGCATTGAGTACAAGTAAAATAAATGTCTATAATTCCACCAAGCCTGGCTTTGAAATAAAAACATTTAATGTGTAATTTGAAAGATATTTTCAACTTACAAAGCCTAATTTCATAACTGAACTCGTGCAATTTGGAAATAGATAAGCTGAGTAGATAGATAAATCTACTCCAGTTTATATAAGTGCAGCGTTTAAATTGGAAATTTCCCATTGAAAAGAAATTCAATCTCTTCGGAGCAGAGTGAGCACATTCAATCACTTGTCAAGCTTAACGCCGCCACTTGACTGGAATTAGCAGTATCCCTTCTGCCATTTACTCCACAAAAATATTTGTGCTAAGTCTTCCGGTAAACTTGAAAATCTGTTAGGTTCTTTTATTTTCTGGTATCAAAAACCAAAATTAATTTTAAGAACTAAATAATGGCAGTACTTGTATTCGTCAGTGTTAACCTATTTATGATTTAAAAGTTGATGTTGTAAAATCAATATTTAAAACTATTCCTAATAAAACCGTGAGACTAAAAGGCAAGGTTTTCCTTATTTTAAAATACTACCACAAAATATTGGTATCGCTGGCCTTTTAAACGCTTATTAACAAACTTCGAAGAGAAATGTATTACACTGGAAATCTTTAATTAAAAATAAATCTCACTAGATTAACTAACCTTTTATGCAATACCTTCTACTAGCCACATTCTCCTTTTATATAACGAACAAATTTTCAATCGTTAATAAAACACGTTTTTATTCATCCAATCAAGTTCAAATACATTCTTTTAACCTATAGTGGATGACAATTAATGTGTAATACAGTTTTTTCAAAGATCTATTTAATAATTAAATTATAAAAGCATAGGGGGTTTAGGTTCTATCATCACATTCGAAGTATATCGCTTTGGCGCCGAACCAACTTTCCAAATGCTGTTTATTGTACTTCACAAAGATGTATATTAATTTTTCTTTCGCCCCATCTGGCTGTCATCGAAACCTGCATTAAACAACCTTAAAGTGTTGCTATGGTTACCACACAATTTCATACACAATGCTCTAGGATTAAAAAATGAATTAAAAGAATAAAAAAAACAAACTGGATTAACGATATCTAACCTTGTCTTAGAAATCTGCATTATGAAAGGAAAGCGAAAAGAAACTACAACATAGTGCAAGAGGCGAAAAAACAAAACATATGAATAGTAACAAACAAAAATAATCGCACAACACGCTACACAAGGAAAATGGAAACTTGCAAGGAAATCTGCTTTCCATTTTACCACTTACAATTTTTATTCTGACATATGTATATACACATCTATATTAATTATAATTATAACATAAGAAGAAACCCAAGTAAAATCTTCCTTCATTTAGGTAGGAATTAACTTTAAAAGAAAAAAATTATATTACTTGTTAGAATTGACAGTAACAATTCCGCATTACAAACTTCCATGCGGAAGAGGATATATCCTGAGTGAGCTACTCTTTCTTGATATAACTTTTGCTCTAAAACAAAAGATCCTTTGCGGTTTCTTCCAATAACTTTAGTACGATACCTAATATGTAATAAATATTATATTTATTCCTTTCACAATATTAATCCTATTGTTTTCCTAAGGATAAAGTCTCCGGAAATATTGTTCCTGCAGTGCATTAAAGTCCTATTGTTGAAAGTAGCACCAGTCGGTTGGTATTCATGCTATTGTGTCAATCACTTATTGCATTGGCGTACTAAAGTTTTCCTAAGGATAAAGTCTCCGGAAATATTGTTCCTGCAGTGCATTAAAGTCCTATTGTTGAAAGTAGCACCAGTCGGTTGGTATTCATGCTATTGTGTCAATCACTTATTGCATTGGCGTACTAAAGTTTTCCTAAGGATAAAGTCTCCGGAAATATTGTTCCTGCAGTGCATTAAAGTCCTATTGTTGAAAGTAGCACCAGTCGGTTGGTATTCATGCTATTGTGTCAATCACTTATTGCATTGGCGTACTAAAGTTTTCCTAAGGATAAAGTCTCCGGAAATATTGTTCCTGCAGTGCATTAACGTCCTATTGTTGCAAGTAGCATCAGTCGGTTGGTATTCATGCTATTGTGACAATCACTTATTGCATTGGCGTACTAAAGTTTTCCTAAGGATAAAGTCTCCGGAAATATTGTTCCTGCAGTGCATTAACGTCCTATTGTTGAAAGTAGCACCAGTCGGTTTGTATTCATGCTATTGTGTCAATCACTTATTGCATTGGCGTACTAAAGTTTTCCTAAGGATAAAGTCTCCGGAAATATTGTTCCTGCAGTGCATTAACGTCCTATTGTTGAAAGTAGCACCAGTCGGTTGGTATTCATGCTATTGTGTCAATCACTTATTGCATTGGCGTACTAAAGTTTTCCTAAGGATAAAGTCTCCGGAAATATTGTTCCTGCAGTGCATTAACGTCCTATTGTTGCAAGTAGCATCAGTCGGTTGGTATTCATGCTATTGTGACAATCACTTATTGCATTGGCGTACTAAAGTTTTCCTAAGGATAAAGTCTCCGGAAATATTGTTCCTGCAGTGCATTAACGTCCTATTGTTGAAAGTAGCACCAGTCGGTTTGTATTCATGCTATTGTGTCAATCACTTATTGCATTGGCGTACTAAAGTTTTCCTAAGGATAAAGTCTCCGGAAATATTGTTCCTGCAGTGCATTAACGTCCTATTGTTGAAAGTAGCACCAGTCGGTTGGTATTCATGCTATTGTGTCAATCACTTATTGCATTGGCGTACTAAAGTTTTCCTAAGGATAAAGTCTCCGGAAATATTGTTCCTGCAGTGCATTAACGTCCTATTGTTGCATGTAGCATCAGTCGGTTGGTATTCATGCTATTGTGACAATCACTTATTGCATTGGCGTACTAAAGTTTTCCTAAGGATAAAGTCTCCGGAAATATTGTTCCTGCAGTGCATTAACGTCCTATTGTTGAAAGTAGCACCAGTCGGTTTGTATTCATGCTATTGTGTCAATCACTTATTGCATTTGCGTACTAAAGTTTTCCTAAGGATAAAGTCTCCGGAAATATTGTTCCTGCAGTGCATTAACGTCCAATTGTTGAAAGTAGCACCAGTCGGTTTGTATTCATGCTATTGTGTCAATCACTTATTGCATTGGCGTACTAAAGTTTTCCTAAAGATAAAGTCTCCGGAAATATTGTTCCTGCAGTGCATTAACGTCCTATTGTTGAAAGTAGCACCAGTCGGTTTGTATTCATGCTATTGTGTCAATCACTTATTGCATTGGCGTACTAAAGTTTTCCTAAGGATAAAGTCTCCGGAAATATTGTTCCTGCAGTGCATTAACGTCCAATTGTTGAAAGTAGCACCAGTCGGTTGGTATTCATGCTATTGTGTCAATCACTTATTGCATTGGCGTACTAAAGTTTTCCTAAGGATAAAGTCTCCGAAAATATTGTTCCTGCAGTGCATTAACGTCCTATTGTTGAAAGTAGCACCAGTCGGTTGGTATTCATGCTATTGTATCAATCACTTATTGCATTGGCGTACTAAACTTTTCCTAAGGATAAAGTCTCCGGAAATATTGTTCCTGCAGTGCATTAACGTCCTATTGTTGAAAGTAGCACCAGTCGGTTGGTATTCATGCTATTGTATCAATCACTTATTGCATTGGCGTACTAAAGTTTTCCTAAGGACAAAGTCTCCGGAAATATTGTTCCTGCAGTGCATTAACGTCCTATTGTTGAAAGTAGCACCAGTCGGTTGGTATTCATGCTATTGTATCAATCACTTATTGCATTGGCGTACTAAAGTTTTCCTAAGGACAAAGTCTCCGGAAATATTGTTCCTGCAGTGCATTAACGTCCTATTGTTGAAAGTAGCACCAGTCGGTTGGTATTCATGCTATTGTGTCAATCACTTATTGCATTGGCATACTAACGTTTTCCTAAGGATAAAGTCTCCGGAAATATTGTTCCTGCAGTGCATTAACGTAATATTGTTGAAAGTAGCACCAGTCGGTTGGTATTCATGCTATTGTGTCAATCATTAATGCATTGGCGTACTAAAGTTTTCCTAAGGATAAAGTCTCCGGAAATATTGTTCCTGCAGTGCATTAACGTCCTATTGTTGAAAGTAGCACCAGTCGGTTGGTATTCATGCTATTGTATCAATCACTTATTGCATTGGCGTACTAAAGTTTTCCTAAGGATAAAGTCTCCGGAAATATTGTTCCTGCAGTGCATTAACGTCCTATTGTTGAAAATAGCACCAGTCGGTTGGTATTCATGCTATTGTATCAATCACTTAATGCATTGCCGTACTAAAGTTTTCCTAAGGATAAAGTCTCCGGAAATATTGTTCCTGCAGTGCATTAACGTCCTATTGTTGAAAGTAGCACCAGTCGGTTGGTATTCATGCTATTGTATCAATCACTTATTGCATTGGCGTACTAACGTTTTCCTAAGGATAAAGTCTCCGGAAATATTGTTCCTGCAGTGCATTAACGTCCTATTGTTGAAAGTAGCACCAGTCGGTTGGTATTCATGCTATTGTATCAATCACTTATTGCATTGGCGTACTAACGTTTTCCTAAGGATAAAGTCTCCGGAAATATTGTTCCTGCAGTGCATTAACGTCCTATTGTTGAAAGTAGCACCAGTCGGTTGGTATTCATGCTATTGTATCAATCACTTATTGCATTGGCGTACTAAAGTTTTCCTAAGGACAAAGTCTCCGGAAATATTGTTCCTGCAGTGCATTAACGTCCTATTGTTGAAAGTAGCACCAGTCGGTTGGTATTCATGCTATTGTGTCAATCACTTATTGCATTGGCATACTAACGTTTTCCTAAGGATAAAGTCTCCGGAAATATTGTTCCTGCAGTGCATTAACGTCCTATTGTTGAAAGTAGCACTAGTCGGTTGGTATTCATGCTATTGTGTCAATCACTTATTGCATTGGCGTACTAACGTTTTCCTAAGGATAATGTCTCCGGAAATATTGTTCCTGCAGTGCATTAACGTCCTATTGTTGAAAGTAGCACCAGTCGGTTGGTATTCATGCTATTGTATCAATCACTTATTGCATTGGCGTACTAACGTTTTCCTAAGGATAAAGTATCCGGAAATATTGTTCCTGCAGTGCATTAACGTCCTATTGTTGAAAGTAGCACCAGTCGGTTGGTATTCATGCTATTGTATCAATCACTTATTGCATTGGCGTACTAAAGTTTTCCTAAGAACAAAGTCTCCGGAAATATTGTTCCTGCAGTGCATTAACGTCCTATTGTTGAAAGTAGCACCAGTCGGTTGGTATTCATGCTATTGTGTCAATCACTTATTGCATTGGCATACTAACGTTTTCCTAAGGATAAAGTCTCCGGAAATATTGTTCCTGCAGTGCATTAACGTCCTATTGTTGAAAGTAGCACCAGTCGGTTGGTATTCATGCTATTGTGTCAATCATTAATGCATTGGCGTACTAAAGTTTTCCTAAGGATAAAGTCTCCGGAAATATTGTTCCTGCAGTGCATTAACGTCCTATTGTTGAAAGTAGCACCAGTCGGTTGGTATTCATGCTATTGTATCAATCACTTATTGCATTGGCGTACTAATGTTTTCCTAAGGATAAAGTCTCCGGAAATATTGTTCCTGCAGTGCATTAACGTCCTATTGTTGAAAATAGCACCAGTCGGTTGGTATTCATGCTATTGTATCAATCACTTAATGCATTGGCGTACTAAAGTTTTCCTAAGGATAAAGTCTCCGGAAATATTGTTCCTGCAGTGCATTAACGTCCTATTGTTGAAAGTAGCACCAGTCGGTTGGTATTCATGCTATTGTATCAATCACTTATTGCATTGGCGTACTAACGTTTTCCTAAGGATAAAGTCTCCGGAAATATTGTTCCTGCAGTGCATTAACGTCCTATTGTTGAAAGTAGCACCAGTCGGTTGGTATTCATGCTATTGTATCAATCACTTATTGCATTGGCGTACTAACGTTTTCCTAAGGATAAAGTCTCCGGAAATATTGTTCCTGCAGTGCATTAACGTCGTATTGTTGAAAGTAGCACCAGTCGGTTGGTATTCATGCTATTGTATCAATCACTTATTGCATTGGCGTACTAAAGTTTTCCTAAGGACAAAGTCTCCGGAAATATTGTTCCTGCAGTGCATTAACGTCCTATTGTTGAAAGTAACACCAGTCGGTTGGTATTCATGCTATTGTGTCAATCACTTATTGCATTGGCATACTAACGTTTTCCTAAGGATAAAGTCTCCGGAAATATTGTTCCTGCAGTGCATTAACGTCCTATTGTTGAAAGTAGCACCAGTCGGTTGGTATTCATGCTATTGTGTCAATCACTTATTGCATTGGCGTACTAAAGTTTTCCTAAGGATAAAGTCTCGGGAAATATTGTTCCTGCAGTGCATTAACGTCCTATTGTTGAAAGTAGCACCAGTCGGTTGGTATTCATGCTATTGTATCAATCACTTATTGCATTGGCGTACTAAAGTTTTCCTAAGGACAAAGTCTCCGGAAATATTGTTCCTGCAGTGCATTAACGTCCTATTGTTGAAAGTAGCACCAGTCGGTTGGTATTCATGCTATTGTGTCAATCACTTATTGCATTGGCATACTAACGTTTTCCTAAGGATAAAGTCTCCGGAAATATTGTTCCTGCAGTGCATTAACGTCCTATTGTTGAAAGTAGCACCAGTCGGTTGGTATTCATGCTATTGTGTCAATCACTTATTGCATTGGCGTACTAAAGTTTTCCTAAGGATAAAGTCTCCGGAAATATTGTTCCTGCAGTGCATTAACGTTCTATTGTTGAAAGTAGCACCAGTCGGTTGGTATTCATGCTATTGTGTCAATCACTTATTGCATTGGCGTACTACAGTTTTCCTAAGGATAAAGTCTCCGGAAATATTGTTCCTGCAGTGCATTAACGTCCTATTGTTGAAAGTAGCACCAGTCGGATGGTATTCATGCTATTGTGTCAATCACTTATTGCACTGGCGTACTAAAGTTTTCCTAAGGATAAAGTCTCCAGAAATATTGTTCCTGCAGTGCATTAACGTCCTATTGTTGAAAGTAGCACCAGTCGGTTGGTATTCATGCTATTGTATAAATCACTTATTGCACTGGCGTACTAAAGTTTTCCTAAGGATAAAGTCTCCAGAAATATTGTTCCTGCAGTGCATTAACGTCCTATTGTTGAAAGTAGCACCAGTCGGTTGGTATTCATGCTATTGTGTCAATCACTTATTGCATTGGCGTACTAAAGTTTTCCTAAGGATAAAGTCTCCAGAAATATTGTTCCTGCAGTGCATTAACGTCCTATAGTTGAAAGTAGCACCAGTCGGATGGTATTCATGCTATTGTGTCAATCACTTATTGCATTAGGGTACTAAAGTTTTCCTAAGAATAAAGTCTCCGGAAATATTGTTCCTGCAGTGCATTAACGTCCTATTGTTGAAAGTAGCACCAGTCGGTTGGTATTCATGCTATTGTGTCAATCACTTATTGCATTGGCATACTAACGTTTTCCTAAGGATAAAGTCTCCGGAAATATTGTTCCTGCAGTGCATTAACGTCCTATAGTTGAAAGTAGCACCAGTCGGTTGGTATTCATGCTATTGTATCAATCACTTATTGCATTGGCGTACTAAAGTTTTCCTAAGGATAAAGTATCCGGAAATATTGTTCCTGCAGTGCATTAACGTCCTATTGTTGAAAGTAGCACCAGTCGGTTGGTATTCATGCTATTGTGTCAATCACTTATTGCATTAGCGTACTAAAGTTTTCCTAAGGATAAAGCCTTCGGAAATATTGTTCCTGCAATGCATTAACGCTGAATTAATACCTGAACCTGCATTAGACGTGTGTTCAGCATCTCTCAAGAAACGTTGAAAAACACAATCACACAAGACAAACACTAATCATTATTATAACGGATTTTTGTTTACTTTTTCACTTCCTCCTATCAGTTCACACTCTTCTTACGTTAATAAAATACTTTTTATTCATCCACTCAAATTCGAATACATTTTTAATTTGTAGTGGATGAGAATCGATGTTAATACTTTTTCAACTATTAAATCATTTACTTAATTTAATGAATTCATTTTAGTTTTACTTGGGAGAAATGTTTTCACAGAAGGACAATGTATGCAATACAGTTATTTCGTCCCATTTATCTTAAAATAAGTGAAACCATATGATTTCATCAATCAGCTGACTTTATGTTACAGGTTATGTAGTAGAACAGCTGTTTTAACGTGTAAGTTATGTAACTTTATTTATATTAATTGTATTTATAGTTCAAAAGTAGGTAAAATAAAATTTGTCATTGTTAACCTAAGTAGGAATTTACTTTAAAATATTTTTAGTTTATATTAAGTGTTTAAAGATTGCTCGCCACACAGTAACTACTTGTACAGAATGCAACGACATCTACACAGTGACAGCGGCCCCTTGAAGCATAGTTTAATGTATTTAATTAGGGAAAGCTGCGTCAAGTCGTTAAAACAGGAGCAAACTCCATTAGCATGACACGTCTTGCAGGATGCGCAGATTGCATCTTCACGGCGCTGCCTGCAACTTGTAAAGCAAGTATTACAAGATCGTTTAACCAGTTCCTACTTCCTCTTGCTCGCTCTTTTGTGACAGCTTCAAACAGAAATAGTACAAACGATCACGTAAAAAGCCTGTCTTAAAAAAAAATATTGTTTTTTTTTCAGGTAACCTACTTCATTTGTTACCTGTGTTTTTAGTAAACCGTTTCTTATTCAATTATTTAACTAAACAATTAAATAGGTTAATTAATTGTGTTTTATCAAATATATTCTCGCTTCAACTGTCTAACAAAACGAATCTGTCTAGAATATTGTGTACACTATGCTACAGCTTAAGTATCGCTACTATGACGTAACATTTGTAAACATCAAAGTAAAACCATTGCAAAAATTATTAACTTAAATTTTCTGTTACAGTCCCTGAGGAAGGTAGTAATGTTTTCATTACTACTATTATTATTATCCAGGAACTTATATATTATTATATAATATAATGTTTTCAGTTATTTTTGTTAATTAATATATGAGTTAACCCATCAATCACTTAGTTGTTAATAAACTCCTCGTGTAACGGATAATTATATTCATAGAAATGCATTTGTTATATTACTGGTATATACATCTTCATTTCTCTTATGACCGCTTCCAGACCTCACTTCCTCCGCCCACCACCGCTTCCAGACCTCACTTCCTCCGCCCACCACCGCTTCCAGACCTCACTTCCTCCGCCCACCACCGCTTCCAGACCTCACTTCCTCCGCCCACCACCGCTTCCAGACCTCACTTCCTCCGCCCACCACCGCTTCCAGAACTCACTTCCTCCGCCCACCACCGCTTCCAGACCTCACTTCCTCCGCCCACCACCGCTTCCAGACCTGACTTCCTCCGCCTACCACCGCTTCCAGACCTCACTTCCTCCGCCCACCACCGCTTCCAGACCTCACTTCCTCCGCCCACCACCGCTTCCAGACCTCACTTCCAATTGTCAGACAACAGGTTTTATCAGAGACTACACAATTTTCAATTCATTTCCTTCTATTAATTCACACTCTTCCAATATAAATGTTGTTCAAATGTTTAATCATTAATAAAATACTTTTTTTTCATCCACACAAGGTCAAATACATTTTGTTTAACTTGCAGTGGATAACACGATGTAAATATACAGGTTTTTTCAAATGTTAATTCATTAGTTAAATTTAAGTACCTAATCGTAATAGTCAATTTGCTTTTTATTTTGATACTTAATATTGTGATTCTGGTATATATATATATATATATATATATATATATATATATATATATATATATATTATTAAATTTGATTATTTATTATAACTAAAATAAAATTTTTCTTTCATGACCAAAGTAGGAATTGAGTTGAAACATTATTTTTATACTACTTGTTTTTGTGTTGGGTTTGATGTTTAAATGAAAACGGTTTACGAGAGTTCATTGACATTTTAAAGTTTTTTCCTCAGGTCTTTTTTCTTCTACTTCTTTCCTAATGCTTGATTTAATGACGCAGTTTCTTAGTTTTCACCCTTGTTTAGAGGGGTTGTCAAACTCCCGTTGACATTTTATCGGATCTCCAATAACACATTTATTGACAAAATATTCCGTTAATTTATTGCTTCTTAATACTTTTCATTAAATACTTTATTGATTTACTTTTTTAATGGTTTTTCATTTGCAGAGGGACACATGTTTACTATATATTGAAGTATTTCAAAAACAAATAAATCTTTTTGAAAGTTTTAGATGAAATCAAATATTTTATAACTATATTTAGAAAGGTAATAGTATCATAGGGGCATAGACCATCCTGATGCAGGGTTGGAGAAGATATTACAGCAGCAAGTGTGAAGTGTCGCGTACGCATGCGCAGTACACGTATTCTCTATCGTGGAATTGTCTAGCTCTACCAGTTACGTGTGGTACCTATATCTATACACACTATTTGTAAAGTAAAATAATTTTGTTTAGGTTCGATATAAATATAATAAAATCTTTGACGTTTTAATATTATTCTGCATTTTATGGCAACAATTTCAAATAAATTTACTTTTGCACAATAAACCAGCGGTTAAGTATATTTGATAAATTTGTTAATTTTTAAATAAACAAGAAAGCAAGTTGTAATAATAATTCAACATAAATGAGGCTTCGAACATTTAATAATTGTAAGACAGAAGAGATTTTACTTTGTACAATTACTTTTTGTGCAGTGTTTAGTTCTTTTAAAGAATAATTCGAACCAAACACTACGCACTCATTGCAATGTAGAAAAGGTTTACAACAAAACTTTTAATAATATTAATTAATTAATTCTCATTAAATCAATATTTATTACTAATTACTTTAGTACTATGTTAGGCGACTTCAGTAATTATCAGCTTCGTTGACTGTTTCAATTCCTTCCATTAGTTCACACTCTCCCTAAACGTATTTCTTGTTCAAATTTTCAATCTTTAATAAAATTCTTATTATTCATCCACTCAAGTTCTAGTATATTTTTTTTTAAACTTGTAGAGAATGACACTTGATGTTAATACAGTTTTTTTCAAATATCAATTCGTTAATTAAATTTAACGAATTAATTTTAGGAGAAAAACATTTCTCAAAAGGGCAAGGTATGTATTATAGTTATTTCGTCCTATTTGGCCTAAGATAATTGATACCACATGTTTTCATAAAAGAACTGATTTATAGGTTAAGTGATAGAACAGCTGTTTTGACGCATATGTTCTGTTGCTTTATTTATATTACTTGCAATTATTTTAAAAAATTCCTTGTTTACTCAAGTAGGAATCGATTTTAACACGTTTTCGTTCTTATTGTATTATTATGTAAACTATTCGAAAGAAGCGCCGTTTACAAGAAGCAATACGAATTCGCTGGAATAGGCAGACAATTCACATGAATATTCTACGATTCAATCCTACAGAGCCTGTCAAAGGTACAAATGCACACTGGAAACCTTTCCGTTTAAAGTCACACAATAAACTTGTCACATTCAATCAATTCAACTTACACTCCGCTAGATTGCTTACAATACACAGTCGACAAACGTAAATAAGCATCAAAGGTAAAAAATGCAGCCTCGGTAAGGACAGTACGAAATCAAATTGTTATGTAAATTTTAATTTGTATTAACACTAACACTTTTAGAAGTATACTAGTTATATAAAAGAATCAATAAATAATTAAATATATCTTATAAAAATCACAAAAAGTACTACTCCCTAAATACAGTATTATTTTTTAACATTGATCATCACTGTGATACTGTACAGTTTACACTGAAGAAGGATGTTGTCGAAACATGTCTGAGTGAAGGTATGTGATTGTTCTGAGTAAATAGCGCTGTTATCTTTTACAATATATATGAATATATTGTGTATTATTATATGTAATTATTAAATTTTATAATCTAATGTAATATTATGTATAAAATTTATTATATTATAATCATATATTATTGTATGTTATATTATATTACATTATATATATATATATATATATATATATATATATATATATATATATATATATATATATATGTATATATATATATATATATATATATATATATATATATATATCGCAATATGTATTCTTGTGTATTAATAAAGAACATAAGTCAAAATACAAATACAAGAATTATAATTGAATTTACAATTCAAAGCTTTTCGTTGGCTAACAGTACCAACATCATCAGGAATATTAAAAACCAGGGTTTTGTAAATTAAATTATAATTCTTGTATTTGTATTTTGACTTATGTTCTTTATATATATATATATATATATATATATATATATATATATATATAATATATTTAGTTAATTTGTAGAAAGAATTATATTCAGCCTTAGAGAATGCCTGTAGCCTTAGAGAATGCTTATGCTAATTACAACTTTTATATCTCTGTAAAGTATATATAAAGGCCTGAAAATGAACGAAAGATAAAACGCACTCGACGCAGCTTTGACTGAGGAACAACTAAAAATGGAAATATGCCAGAAGCGATATGTCACCCCACGGCATTGAAATCTTCAAACTGAATGCTGGAAAGTAATTTAGAAGTTATATGCATAGACCTACGAAAAGGGAGAATAAAAACATATCCAATAGAATACGACTCGTCGAAATATAGAACCAATATTGAAACGAGGCTTCTCAATATAAAGCCATTTGAGAATAAAGACGTTCATATTCAATTACAAAATTTAATTTTGTTTTCAAACATTTTTACTTATATTTACCGGCGCTCTTACACACAAATAATATTTCGAAAAACTAACCCTATTTAAGGCTGCCATTGCGATGTCTTTGTTACTGAGCCCCATGATTTCATACTTGTTCACCTTCATACAATAGTTGACCTAAAAAATTCTCTTCACTAGCGTATTTATCAAAAAGGTTGTTTTGCGGTACACATGGGCAAGATCAAGTGACGCCATAGTCTTTGCATATCTTTTCTCTCCCACTTCCAAGTTTTCCTGATTTTGTCCCTCCTCCCGATTACTTTGAACCCCTGTTTTCTAGGCAAAGACTTTAACTGCAAGTAGAGATCTTTTAGTTGAGATGAGAAAAATTTAAACACTAAGTGTATTCCTACTCAGGTCAGTAAAATTTTGTTTTAGTCACATTTTATTAAATAATTAATCATAATATAAATATGTAAAATATATATTATAAAAATATGTATATACATAATATTAAGTAGCAGAATATAAAGCTAAAATAATTATTCAAAGTATTTATTAAATTTATTATTGAAATAAGATTTGAAAAAACTATATATTTACATGAAGAGCGATCCAATACAAGTTTTAGAAAATGTATTTGAAATTGAGTGGATGAATACAAAGTTAAGAATGGATATCTATTATGCTAATACCAACCCCGAGGATTTTCCACGCTTTCTTTACCACATCTATGAATAGGCTAGCCTCCCACATTCCATCAATATATCTCCTAACAATATATACAAGATTATTCTCCTGATAAAATCCCGAGAGGCAATACAGCTGATTAACTGTTATCAGGGTATTGTAATATAAGACCCCGTGATTTAAAATTTTATTTTTTAACCTGTAACTTCTGGGAGGCTGGACCTCAAAGAGCACGAGAATAAAAAGTACGTGTTTTAACATAGTGTTTAACGTCATTAGGGTTTTATGGTATTGGGTGATGTGTATCAGCGTGGGAACAAAGTATATGAGTTACTTCAGGCATCCAGGCAGAGGAGGAACGAGTTTGGCGGCTTGCGTGGGTGTGCAGCGTCTGGTTACGGGTAGTAATATGGGAACAGAGCTTGATAATGTGGAAGAACTTAACCCTTACCAGACATCAGAGCTTGCTATCGCTTTCCTCACAACCACCAACAGGCATAACATGTCCTCTACGTTTCAGTCAAGTGGTTGAGTCGATGTGGTAGAGGCCTTATAGTATTTGTTTATAATATTGTGAGCTTTTTAACATTTCCTTGTTATAATCTGTGTCACAGTCACACGGTAGTAGTTAAATAACGATTTGTAGCGAGCTGATGTAAAATGGTTGTTTTATATTACATCTAATTAATGTTTATATATATATATATATATATATATATATATATATATATATATATATTAAATATGGTGATATGTTTTCTTGTAATATAATTAATAAATTAAAAATATTTCAAAAACAAGAATACTTTTCATGAACATATTTATTCAAAGCTTTTCGGCGATAAAATAGTACCAGCATCTTCAGGAAAATAATTATCTCAGATAATATATGAATAAATATATTCATTAAAAGTATTCTTGTTTTTGAAATATTTTTAATTTATTAATTTTATATATATATATATATATATATCGAAGATGAAATATTCGAAAAAAACGAGAAAATAATAATAAGGCCAAAGCTAAAGCAAAGTTATTCCACAAAATATGTAACCATTAAATATAACATTTTCCGAATTTTGATCCTGAAATGTTTATACTTTAAATCTAGGCCTCTAGGAGGAGGGAGATTTCAACCACTTGGTACAAATAACTAGTACACCTTTACTACCTTTTTTATGGCAAGATAGTAAGAAATAAAGGACCCTTCATCTAATAGAAAATATTTTTATATTTTATATTTTCTATTTCAAATACATTTCATATGGATATTTCTTACTAACAGTGAAATATACTTATCAATCGATGTATATTGAATAAAGAATTTGTGAATCGATAAAAAAAAATGATCAGCAGTAATTTTACCCCTAAAAAATCATCTGTCTCGAAAACGTACCAAGTATTATGTTGCTAATAAACACGTAGTATAAAGGAAATCATTTATTGTAAATTCTTACGTAATTCTCTCATACTTGCGTCAACAACAAAATTTTATTTTAGTTACTTTTTATTAAATAATTACAAGTAATATAAATAAAGTAACACCTTTAGTAACTAACCGCGGTTCTACCACATAACCTATAGCATACAATCAGCTGTTTTATGAATTCATATGTTATCACTTATTTTATACTTATATACTTATATTAAATGGGACGAAATTCCTATACTGTATGCATATAGTTTGTCTCCCATATAAAAGAGAATTCTCCAAATATAAATCATTTAAAAATTAAATAATGAATTATTATTTCAAATAACAGTATTAACATCAAGTGTCATCCACTACAAGTTTCTAGAAAATGTATTTGAACTTGAGTGGATGAATAAAAAGTATTTTATTAACGATTAAATGTTTTAGCAAGATAATTTGGTTTGGGAGTAAATAAGATGTTCTTACACTATTACTGTTTATAGGAGCGCATTGTGTGTGTAAACTCGCAAACATGGAACAATTGTGTTTAACCCAAGTGAACCAGATACAGTTGGCGGCACGTTTACCATCCATAAGCAATATGACAAGATTTTCGTAGCTTCCTGTCTCACCTAAGCACAATATGGATTGAAACCATGTCTATCTGTACAATATAGTTGTCCTTAGGTTGAATTTTCAGCCCCGGAAGAATTCATTAGAGTCGTATAAAATCATGTAAAAGAGAAAATCATTAACTACAAAAATTTACTTCCAGTTGAAAACATAATATAAATTATTAAATTAATATTAGAAATAAATCCATCATCGCTATGTAGTAAAATACAAGGAGAAAACATTCTGTGAACCAGTTACAAAACTTCACAATGTTTTTATAAAAACCTGCGAAATCTAAAGACAATTAAAAGTAACAAAAAAATAAATTTAGTTAATTTCTACTTACGTAAACAAAGAGTAGTTTTATATGAGTTACATTTATTACATATAACTACGTATATAGGTATGACAGAATCACCATATTAAAAGGGAAAACAGAAAATGAAATTAATTATTAAAATTAATTAATTAATGAAATAATATTTGAAAAAATGTATTAACATCAATCATCATCTACAAGTTTAAAAAATGTATTAATAATGTATTAAAAATGTTTAAAAATGTATATATATATATATATATATATATATATATATATATATATATATATATAATTTCATTTTGATATTTGTCTGTGGGATCTTTATTTATTTCTGTATATTGGTTTTTAGATATATAATTTTCAGTTTTATTTATATATATATATATATATATATATATATATATATATATATATATATATATATACATAGAGAGAGAGAGAGAGACAGACTGACAGAGACCAAGAGAGAGATAGAGGGAGAGACAGAGAGAGAGAGAGAGAGTGTGAAGTAACAGTAGAAATTGAAAAAAAAACAGAAAAAAATCAACTAACAGAATCAAATAAAAAACCATTGACGGGAATTAGGATCGAATTACCCGGGATCGGATTTGTAAACAATAAGGACGCCGCACCGAGCGATAAAGAAAAGTGACAATGCCTGCTCTTGTTACCCAATTGGAACGTTCCCAGGCGGAGATGGGACGTTTCTATTTGCATCTCCACAATGGAAACTTTCATTCTTCCTCCAAGCAAATTCATATGAATTCACAGGAATTAAGGAGCCTATTGTGTTGTGTTGCGTACACGTGTAGAAAGCTGCTTCGTAATGGGAAAATATCGTGATTAAATTACATAGAAAATACTGAAAGTGCTGTGCGATCTTACAGCCGGATGTGATAGAGGGTTTAATTGATTTCATTGTAGGCGGTGTGATTCTTCTTGTAACATTTGTTTACTTTAGCTGTACTATAACTAAATCGTACACTTTAAAACTCACATTCGTGCACTTAGCAGGCTACATAGATACTATGGATAGTTATTTGCATTGTAGTAATATATTATTATTGCTATTATTATTATTATCATCATATAATAACGTATAATTAATAACAAACTTCTTAGTGTTTTGCCGAGCCACGTTCCACAGTTAGTGTTTTGCCGAGCCACGTTCCGCCGTTAGTGTTTTCCCGAGCCACGTTCCACAGTTAGTGTTTTGCCGAGCCACGTTCCGCAGTTAGTGTTTTGCCGAGCCATGTTCCGCTGTTAGTGTTTTGCCGAGCCACGTTCCGCAGTTAGTGTTTTGCCGAGCCATGTTCCGCAGTTAGTGTTTTGCCAAGCCACGTTCCGCAGTTAGTGTTTTGCCGAGCCATGTTCCGCTGTTAGTGTTTTGCCGAGCCATGTTCCGCAGTTAGTGTTTTGCCGAGCCACGTTTCGCAGTTAGTGTTTTGCCGAGCCACGTTCCACAGTTAGTGTTTTGCCGAGCCACGTTCCGCAGTTAGTGTTTTGCCGAGCCACGTTCCGCAGTTAGTGTTTTGCCGAGCCACGTTCCGCAGTTAGTGTTTTGCCGAGCCACGTTCCGCAGTTAGTGTTTTGCCGAGCCACGTTCCACAGTTAGTGTTTTGCCGAGCCACGTTCCGCAGTTAGTGTTTTGCCGAGCCACGTTCCGCAGTTAGTGTTTTGCCGAGCCACGTTCCGCAGTTAGTGTTTTGCCGAGCCACGTTCCACAGTTAGTGTTTTGCCGAGCCACGTTCCGCAGTTAGTGTTTTGCCGAGCCACGTTCCGCAGTTAGTGTTTTGCCGAGCCACGTTCCGCAGTTAGTGTTTTGCCGAGCCACGTTCCGCAGTTAGTGTTTTGCCGAGCCACGTTCCGCAGTTAGTGTTTTGCCGAGCCACGTTCCGCAGTTAGTGTTTTGCCGAGCCACGTTCCGCAGTTAGTGTTTTGCCGAGCCACGTTCCGCAGTTAGTGTTTTGCCGAGCCACGTTCCGCAGTTAGTGTTTTGCCGAGCCACGTTCCGCAGTTAGTGTTTTGCCGAGCCAAGTTCCGCAGTTAGTGTTTTAGCCGAGCCACGTTCCACAGTTAGTGTTGCCACGTTCCGCAGTTAGTGTTTGCCGAGCCACGTTCCGCAGTTATTGTTTTGCCGAGCCACTTTCCGCAGTTAGTGTTTTGCCGAGCCACGTTCCGCAGTTAGTGTTTTGCCGAGCCACGTTCCGCAGTTAGTGTTTTGCCGAGCCACGTTCCGCAGTTAGTGTTTTGCCGAGCCACGTTCCGCAGTTAGTGTTTTGCCGAGCCACGTTCCGCAGTTAGTGTTTTGCCGAGCCACGTTCCGCAGTTAGTGTTTTGCCGAGCCACGTTCCGCAGTTAGTGTTTTGCCGAGCCACGTTCCGCAGTTAGTGTTTTGTCGAGCCACGTTCCGCAGTTAGTGTTTTGCCGAGCCACGTTCCGCAGTTAGTGTTTTGCCGAGCCACGTTCCGCAGTTAGTGTTTTGCCGAGCCACGTTCCGCAGTTAGTGTTTTGCCGAGCCACGTTCCGCAGTTAGTGTTTTGCCGAGCCACGTTCCGCAGTTAGTGTTTTGCCGAGCCACGTTCCGCAGTTAGTGTTTTGCCGAGCCATGTTCCGTAGTTAGTGTTTTGCCGAGCCACGTTCCGCAGTTAGTGTTTTGCCGAGCCACGTTCCGCAGTTAGTGTTTTGCCGAGCCATGTTCCGCAGTTAGTGTTTTGCCGAGCCACGTTCCGCACTTAGTGTTTTGCCGAGCCACGTTCCGCAGTTAGTGTTTTGCCGAGCCACGTTCCGCAGTTAGTGTTTTGCCGAGCCACGTTCCGCAGTTAGTGTTTTGCCGAGCCACGTTCCGCAGTTAGTGTTTTGCCGAGCCACGTTCCGCAGTTAGTGTTTTGCCGAGCCACGTTCCGCAGTTAGTGTTTTGCCGAGCCACGTTCCGTAGTTAGTGTTTTGCCGAGCCATGTTCCGTAGTTAGTGTTTTGCCGAGCCACGTTCCACAGTTAGTGTTTTGCCGAGCCACGTTCCGCAGTTAGTGTTTTGCCGAGCCACGTTCCGCAGTTAGTGTTTTGCCGAGCCACGTTCCGCAGTTAGTGTTTTGCCGAGCCACGTTCCGCAGTTAGTGTTTTGCCGAGCCACGTTCCGCAGTTAGTGTTTTGCCGAGCCACGTTCCGCAGTTAGTGTTTTGCCGAGCCACGTTCCGTAGTTAGTGTTTTGCCGAGCCATGTTCCGTAGTTAGTGTTTTGCCGAGCCACGTTCCACAGTTAGTGTTTTGCCGAGCCACGTTCCGCAGTTAGTGTTTTGCCGAGCCACGTTCCACAGTTAGTGTTTTGCCGAGCCACGTTCCGTAGTTAGTGTTTTGCCGAGCCATGTTCCGTAGTTAGTGTTTTGCCGAGCCATGTTCCGCAGTTAGTGTTTTGCCGAGCCATGTTCCGCAGTTAGTGTTTTGCCGAGCCATGTTCCGCAGTTAGTGTTTTGCCGAGCCATGTTCCGTAGTTAGTGTTTTGCCGAGCCATGTTCCGCAGTTAGTATTTGCCGAGCCACGTTCCGCAGTTAGTGTTTTGCCGAGCCACGTTCCGCAGTTAGTGTTTTGCCGAGCCACGTTCCGCAGTTAGTGTTTTGCCGAGCCACGTTCCGCAGTTAGTGTTTTGCCGAGCCACGTTCCGCAGTTAGTGTTTTGCCGAGCCACGTTCCGTAGTTAGTGTTTTGCCGAGCCATGTTCCGTAGTTAGTGTTTTGCCGAGCCATGTTCCGCAATTAGTGTTTTGCCGAGCCATGTTCCGCAGTTAGTGTTTTGCCGAGCCATGTTCCGCAGTTAGTGTTTTGCCGAGCCACGTTCCGCAGTTAGTGTTTTGCCGAGCCACGTTCCGCAGTTAGTGTTTTGCCGAGCCACGTTCCGCAGTTAGTGTTTTGCCGAGCCACGTTCCGCAGTTAGTGTTTTGCCGAGCCACGTTCCGCAGTTAGTGTTTTGCCGAGCCACGTTCCGCAGTTAGTGTTTTGCCGAGCCACGTTCCGCAGTTAGTGTTTTGCCGAGCCACGTTCCGCAGTTAGTGTTTTGTCGAGCCACGTTCCGCAGTTAGTGTTTTGCCGAGCCACGTTCCGCAGTTAGTGTTTTGCCGAGCCACGTTCCGCAGTTAGTGTTTTGCCGAGCCACGTTCCGCAGTTAGTGTTTTGCCGAGCCACGTTCCGCAGTTAGTGTTTTGCCGAGCCACGTTCCGCAGTTAGTGTTTTGCCGAGCCACGTTCCGCAGTTAGTGTTTTGCCGAGCCATGTTCCGTAGTTAGTGTTTTGCCGAGCCACGTTCCGCAGTTAGTGTTTTGCCGAGCCACGTTCCGCAGTTAGTGTTTTGCCGAGCCATGTTCCGCAGTTAGTGTTTTGCCGAGCCACGTTCCGCACTTAGTGTTTTGCCGAGCCACGTTCCGCAGTTAGTGTTTTGCCGAGCCACGTTCCGCAGTTAGTGTTTTGCCGAGCCACGTTCCGCAGTTAGTGTTTTGCCGAGCCACGTTCCGCAGTTAGTGTTTTGCCGAGCCACGTTCCGCAGTTAGTGTTTTACCGAGCCACGTTCCGCAGTTAGTGTTTTGCCGAGCCACGTTCCGCAGTTAGTGTTTTGCCGAGCCACGTTCCGCAGTTAGTGTTTTGCCGAGCCACGTTCCGCAGTTAGTGTTTTACCGAGCCACGTTCCGCAGTTAGTGTTTTGCCGAGCCACGTTCCGCAGTTATGAAGGTGTGACTGATAATGGAGTAAGCACTTCCGAAAGAACTTAACAAATAAAAGACGTGTAAAAACTCACAAATTATTATTTTTTTCAGTCAGACGCGTTTCAAAGGCTGTCATCATCATCAGTGACTATTGTTACGACAAACACCAACTAATAACACTTTGTAATTTGGAGTTTTTAGCATCATTACTCACAGATGATGAATTTGTTATTAAAACGCGTCTGAATGAATAAAATATTATTGTTTGTGAGTTTATGTACGTCTTTTATTTGATTTTAACAACACAACCTCACAAGCTAAGCTCAAACAGTTTATAAGCTGTGTTCTTGGTAGTTGTACATTTTACCTTTAATATATGAGTATGATTTATAAGTAAGTTATGTTAGCATGTTACACCTTAGTAAGATGTTAAATAAGTTGTACTGTAGATATCTCACAGAAAGGCGACAAAATGTAAATTTTATGTATATATGCATAAGATGTATGTATATATACTATAGAGAAATATTGTGTAGCGATAGAAAATCAAGCAAACAAATATTACGTATAAAATAGTTTTGGGTAAATGCGTACACAGAAGAATGTTAAATCCCTAAATTATCGGTTTAATTGTATTGGAAATGTGCAAAAATGAAAAGATGACGTGGTAAGTAATTTTTTGTATCAAGTTTAAATGTTTGAAATTAATTAATGAGATAAACATGAAGGGTTGTCACTCATTTTCCGCGACAAACGTATGCAAGGTTTTGTATAGACGTTATCGCTGGGAGCCCATTGGCGACGCACAAACCACCACATAAATACAGGATTAAAGGTTGCTCTCTCGTTCAATAATTAATTTCAATCAAATATATTTCAAATGCTGAAACGTAGCGTAAATCAATCGCATTAATTTATAAAATCAATATGAAACAAGTAACATAAACCAAATTTCTTTCAAGAATCATATTCCTACTTAGGTCAACAAAGAAAGATTTTATTTTAGTGTTTTTTGTTAAATAATTACAATTATTATAAATAAAATAACATAACCTATGATTTAAAACCGCTCTTCTACGACATAACCTGTACCTTTAAAACCGCTATAAAATCATACATGATCCCTTATTTTAAGTCAAATGGGACAAAATAACTATATTGCAAACCTTGCCTCTTTTGTGTAAAGTTTTTCTCCCATTCATTACTAAAATTAGTTATTTAAATTTAATTTTAGAATTATTTGAAAAACACTATACTAACATCAAGTGTCATCCACTACAGGTTAAAAAAATGTGTTTGAACTTGAGTAAATGAATAGATTGTTAAGGACGGATAAATTGAGTATTTTGTTAAGGATTGAAAATTTGAACAAGATATATATTTAAGGAGAGTGTAAACTAAAAGAAGGAATTTAATAAACCGGATATTGAAAAGTTTGTGAACCTAACATTATTCCAGGTAGACCTGTTACAATGCTAAAATAGAATGCAATTTTCTCTAAGTATATTTTTTTTAATACGTAATCGCGTCTGTCAGCTGTAGAATTATTTAAATAGAGCCCCATTCTTCAGAAATAGCACAGTGCATACATAAGATGCTTTATTCCATTATGAATTAATGAAATGACAACAACAGAAGCCAGGCAAAATCTTATTTAAATAAAACAGACGTCACAGTATCTATAGTCAGCTGTATGGAACGTTATAAACTTATGAAAACTTTGCTCTACTTAACTTTACGAAATATAAAAATATAATATAACTACTTGTCGTAATATCTGTAATGCATGATTTATTAAAATTTTTTTTCAAATCCTCCAATTAGTTCTCACTCTCCTATAGGTTAGGTCAGTATTTATACATATAGTCGATATCTTACTACACCTGTTAAACCGAATATTCTAGTGCAATTAACCTACCAGAAATGGTCGAATCGCAGCGTGGGTAGTGGTCAAGAGTTGTATACCTCGTGGTGTTAGTCCTCCAAGATAGTTTCTATTTAACAGTTCTACAAATTATACGTTAAATTCATCACTCCCCTAACTGTTTCAGCAAGGAATGCAAGGACTGCATAGGCTGCAAGTTTCTTGTTTATATATTCACTGCTCCTCGTTTTATTAAATGACTAAAGAGCCTTGTGCACTCACAAAACGTCAGGCAACAACAGTACCTCTAAGTAGGAAATGGACAGGATGACACTGGACGGAATGGTTGCACTTAGTCTATATCTTAATAAAATACCATTGCCAATGAAAGGACTCTTGGACCAAGTTAATTTATAAGAAGACAATAGCTCTATGCCAGTCAACTGAATCGCGACAATCGATGCTGTTTCGTGACAATCGAACCGGAATCTCGACAACCGATGCTGCTTCATATAAAAGACGCTTTGTACGCTATGCAGGATACGGAAAGGATAATGTATAAGGTAGGATCACAGTATGAAAAACCCTCTCCTTCGGTGTATGGTACACGACAGGATCTTGGTTAGTGTGTGCAAAATATATCTATCCCCTACACCACTCGCGTAGGAAGGCGGTTGGGGGACGTGGGGAAGAAAACAAAAGGTGAAGGGAAGAAAATTATTACCATTTTTTGGGAGTGAGGCTTTGTATTAAGAGCGAGGATAGCTCACTTAGAGTGCTCTGAAAAAGAGGTTTTACTTGCGAGTCTAATAGTGACTCCGAAACATCTCTCATATATCTCACCCCCCTCTCTTTCTCCTTCCCTCTGTATCGATATTTATCCCTGTTTAATCTGTAAGTGTTAGATACTGAAAAATAAAACAAAATTATGCGGAAAGTTTTGTTAACATTTATGAATAACGTTTTGTGACAATTTTTATACAATACGTAATTTGTATAGAATAAATTTAAATAAAATTATTAAAGCTACGATAAATTACGTTTACGCTTTCAGTTAATTTGTGTGGCTCATTCAATAAATAGTTCTCGTTGCTACGTGAGAAATAAGTCATTTCATCTACATTTTGTCTCTAAGAATTTCCGTCTTCTCTCACCGAGGGAAACATTTCTCGTTGTTGGAACTTGTGTACAGTCTGTTTTCATGTGATATTAAAAAAACCTCTTTACAAAAGTTCATGTTTAATTTAAGGTATTTGCATTTCAATCCTTCGAAATAATTATATTATAAACCTATACCGATAGTGAACCACTGCAGAAGTGAGACAAAATAAAATACAAATATTTTTAATAAGTCAACACTTTAAATCAGGTATCTCCAAACAGCACATACGAAGATTAGATTGAAGTGACTACTAAACAAGTTCTATAAACAAAAAGTTGTTAAAATCAATTCCTACTCGGGTCAACACACAAATTATTATTATTTTAGTTCCTTTTTATTAAATAATTACAATTAATATAAATTAAGTAACATAAATTTTTCGCTAGAACAGCTGTTTTACCACATAACCTATAACATAAAATCAGCTGTTTAAATGACATCACTATGTTATCATTTATTTTAAACCCAAAAAAACGGAGTAACTATATTGCATACCTTGCCCCTTTTGTAAAACGTTTCCCAACATATAAAGCTAAAATCAGTTGAATTGAATTAATGAATTCATACTTGCAAAGACTGTATGCCTATTAACATCAATGGTCATCAACCACAAGTTTAAAAAAATGTATTTGAACTTACGTAGATGAATAAAAAGTATTTTTATTAAAGATTAAAAATTTGAAAAAGATATATATAGGGACAGGGTGAACAAATAGAAGGAATCGAAATATAATGTAATAAGTTTATAAATGTTAGTGAAAATATCCATTAACTTAATCCAACGTTAGGATAGCTGTATTTATAACCTGAGAAACGTATATGCATGCAAAAACATTTTGTAATCAAAACTAAGTATTAAAAAAATTGTAGTACTTCTAAGTAAATGTATGCTACAGTATGTAAATGTCTATTTACACGTTATACTTTTACGTTTCCATTGCATCCTTTTTTAAGAAAATACAAAAGAATAAAACAAAGAGAAATTCTGAATAATTTTAATGTTCAGATGGCTCACGTAAATGACGCCAGCATTGTAAAAATTCACACACCGAGCTTCGGGTGAGCAGCGCCCAAGAAGGCCGTTATGAAAACAGTGCATTATGTTTTCCCAGCGCCGAATACAAGCCAGCTAAAAGCATTTTGCTATCACGCCCTGGGCGAAAATGCTCCAGTTACGTGTTCGATATTGCTAGCTTACATTTTCGTTCGTTGCGAGGTACCAACTGTGTTTTTATACGTTTACAGTTTCCCGTTCGTTCAGCGATTACGTGGGCAATATTACTGAGTTTATTAATTTCGACGGGAAAATTTCAGACGATATGCCTCGAAACTAAATCGTGAAAAAACACTGTGGGGAAATATCTGAATTAGTTATTTACGTTGTCATTTTATTATGTATCCAATTAAAACATATAATAAAATCAATCCGAGTTTGTAATCATGAAAACAATCTTCACTAAAATAAAACAATTAACACATAAAATATCTTTTCTCTAATAGTGTTATATTCTCTTCCCTTTTATGGTGTATTACAGATTGTTTAACGATCTGCTATTAGGATTAACAATGTGGAACTGTTAGTCACATGATCAAAGGCACAGCAGGAAAATCTATCGTCCCTTAAGCCATCCATTTTAAACACAGGTACCGCCCTATACCTCTAGCATTATATTTATTCATAAGCCTGCCCTCATAATTTAGAATAACAAGTGGCATTTCTCAATCAAGAGAAAAAATCTTCAATTTATATGGATATTCATGTACATTATTGGTGAGACTTGTTAGCTTCGTGGTGGCGTGGAAGCTGTCTGAAATGGAATTAGTAGGTGATGTACAATCAGAGAGCCAATCCCAAATATAGTCTATCACTCAATGTCCTGACTAGAAGAGTTGTCAGACTTTTTGTTTAATCTGTGACGTGTTAATAGACATGTTAATTTTTTTTAATTTGAATGTGTTTTAACCTTTCTAAGACACAACTTGGAAACTAATATTTACCTATTTATTAGGATTACACTGTAGTTACGAAAACCTCTTAACCACAAACTTTCTTTATTTTATTCTTATGTACATTTCAGTTACAAAGTAATCATCCTCAGAGTGATAACATACAAAGACTGGCAGTCTTTGTATGTTATCTCTCTGAAGATAACTGAAAGATGACACTGAAAGAGGTTTTTGTGTATTCATTATTAACATTTTCCTACTATGTTTTTAGTTCAAACCTAAGTTAGAGATTATAAATGGGTGATGCAAACAATGAAGGTTGACAAAAGGCTTATAGTATATATAAATGAAAAGTTATTATTATTTAAAACATTTTATAATTATTTAAAACACACAAACAAGATCGAGCGCGGTGTGTGTGTGTGTGTGTGTGTGTGAGTGTAGTATGTATATATCTATGTAGGTAAAACGAACTTAGCTAATTTATTTAACAAATATATAAAAAGGTTTTCTAATTTATAAGTTTATTACTATGACTCACAAAAAGTCTTTTGGATTATAAACAAGTAATATGAACAAAAATGTTTTAAAGTCAATTCTAAATTTAGTTTTATTTTAGTTACTTTTTATTAGATATTTACAATTAATATAAATAATGTAAAATAACCTATGCGTTAAAACACCTGTTCTGAAACATAACTTATAACATAAAATCAGCTGGTTTTTTAAATCAATTGATACCACTTATTAAAATAAGTTAATAAGAATTAAATCCCAAAATATGAGGTAGTACCTATATTGCATACCTTGCCCCTTTCGGAAAACATTTTTCTCCCATATAAAACTAAAATTAATTAAGTGAATTTAAATAATGAATTATTATGTTAAAAAACTGTATTGACATCAAGCGTCATGGACAATAAGTTTTAAAAAAATGTATTCTAACTTGAATGAATAAAACGTATTTTAGAAAATTTGAACAAGATAAATATAAGGAAAATGTGAGCTAATAGAAGAAGTTGAATAAGGGTCACAAAGGTAGAGTGCACCCTGTACCTTCTCTTAGTTGATGACCTTATGATCAAAATACAACCTTTTATAATTGGCAGAAACAAGATTTAAAACGTAAGAACGTATTAGAAGGAATTAAGGAGTGAACGAACTTGCGCCTAACATGCACACATCTTCTATAGGAACCTCATCAGAAGTAATATAACTTTATTCCTGCGAACGATACTTTGTGAAAGGTTTACACTTAATTATAACTTAAATTAGATTTTATAGGTAATTTCAAGTTATGTGTGAGTTATAAGTTAAGTTTAAATGTTTTTGGAGCTAACTCAATAGCGCAGTATAAAGCGTTACGAAAACAAACAGCTTAATCTAGGTTTATGTTCTGGTTACCCAATTTTTATTAATATTAATTTAAAAATTATTAGAAATTGCGTTGCAGTAATAATATTTCCTTGTATATCATTAGTAGCTAGTTTATATTCAACGAAATTCGTTATATATATATATATATATATATATATATATATATATATCCGTATATTGGTAAAGCTTGAGATTTTTCAGTATATCCTAAGATTTACCAATCTTAATAGTAAAGCACTGAATTATTCTGTATCGTCACTGATTTTGAACGTTTACCATCACACATTCAGTAAATCCTAGGTTTTATCTCAGAGACAATGTAAGGATTGATAAATAGATATAATACAACCAACCAAATAATAACATGAATACTGATTTATTTGTGTAAGTAAGAGAAATGTGTAAGGTTTTGATTTAATCGTAATTGAAATAAATGATTAAGAAATAAATAACGCTTTATTCCCAAAATCAACATATATATTTTTAGAGTGATATCTAGAAAATCATTATTTACTCCTCGATTGTTTATTAACTGTAATGCAACTTCAATATTGTTATTTCTGATAAAATTTTATCGATTATATTGATTATCTTCTGATCGTAGATTCATCAAATTACAATTAATTAACGCGTTTCGGACATTCTCCATCCGCTAGGACTATAGACACACTTCCCGGAGTGTGACGAAGCTAGGTATGGTAGATAAAGGACATATAGTTTGCACTATAACTGCTTTCAGATGTTTCTCTTTTCTAGAGTTTGACGTTACGTATTTTAAATTCTATTTAATAATTATTAGTAAATGTGAATAGAGTTTACTTTTATTTGATTCTTACAAATTATTTTATTAAATTTTTAATATTAGTGTTTTAAAACGTATTTTCTAGCTCTATCTTTTGTTTCTGACAGATAAAACTATTATCTGCTTACAAATGCACAGATGGAGTTTGTAGACATCCTATCTATGACGTGTGCACAGAGACACTGAGTTAGATAGAGAATGGGAGTTGAGGCGCTGAAACGAGAAATCACTTCGTTCTTTCAATTAAAATTCTTTTAAACTATTTCTACGAGAGAAGGAAAGAATGTTTCTATTTAACAGAAGAATCCTATTTTGAAATTTATTAGAACAAATAATGAATTTTATTACACCTGTCTTTAAAACTTATGTTTTATAAAAAACTTTAAATGAAAATCCTAGAGTTTCATTGCAAAATTAAAACTGTATGTATTTATTTATTATTTGTTTAATTTTGATTATTTCCTAAATAAGTTCTTATAAAATATTAAGAAATTTCATACAACAATAATAATATATTTTTAGGTGAACTTTTCAAACGCAACACTCTAATATAATCCATAAGAGTAAAGGCTTACGGACAGAACGTAGATTTCAATTTAATTGGACTTTTAACTTGAGACGAAAATTAGCCTTAGATGGAAAACATAAGTTTTGGTGTAAAATAGACTCGTTATGTTATTCGTTTAATATTTGTTTGATTTTTATTTCTTGTTAAATACATTCTTGTAAAACATTTAGGAATGTCACACAACAATGGTATCATATTTTTTTGGGGAACTTTTCAAATAAAATCACCCAGAAGAATCTGATAGAAAAAACGTGTTAAAAATTGACAAAAAAATAGCCAGATAGTAAATTTAAACTTTATTTGGCCTTTTAAACAAAGAGGAAATTACGTTACACCCTAATTAAAGATTTATTCTGTAATAAAAGGGCTTTACTGCACAAAATTCACCACTTCACAATGAAAAATCGTTTAATATAAAACATATCATCATTAACAACTAGGCGTCAACTAAACAAATTTATACTAAAGAAATCAGCAATCGTTCTAGATTGAAATAAATTTTGTTCAGGTGAACTTAGGGGTAGTTTAAAATTATTTGTTAAAAGTATATTTTCTGCAGAATTTTTCAAAATATTTAATAGATATATGATTTATAAAAATGGCGTAAAGACTAATTCAAGTGAGAATCTGCCTAGTACGACTTTTGCTTACAAGACAAAATATCTTATGACTGAATGAAATGCCAAAGCTGGTAAACGCAAGCACGTGTACACGCATGGACTACCTCAAGTCTGTGTAGATACACGGTCTGAGTTGTGTAGACAAAAATCGTACCTCGCCGGAAATACAGAATCCGGCTCATTTTAACTGCTTTGTTAAATAATGCAGTTAACGATTAAATAACTATGAATAGATAAACGTATTTAAGTATTAAGTATTAAACAAAATATATTTAATACAAAAAAAGAGTTTAAATATTTTAAAGTCATTTTATTTAAAGCATTTTACTTTAGATGAAGTATTTAGGGTAGTAGAGAAATATTTGTATGATCGTTATACATTTCAATAGCACAAATGTTTTTCCGATAAATTTATTTTTATTGGAACTAGTTTTACAATTATAAATCTGTTTTCTTAACAACGGTAATATCCTATAAAAACCTTCACTAAACAGCGGTTAAATAATTCTAAATTTGTTAAAAACGTCGTTAAAAATGTCTCACAATCTTGGTGCTTGAAACTTAGGCCTCTATATGCGGATATCAAAAACTTGTTTTATAAAAAATTCAAGTAAAACAATTTACAGTTATGAAGAATATTATACAATAACTAACAGCAATAACGTTAACAAAAACCTTACATTATTTTGTTACACAAAATGTATATACAAAATACATATTCAAAATTTTGTCTTCGTGTTTCGAACAAAATCCTCACGGACAAAACAACATCTGTTAGATTATCATTTACAGAATTCCTTCACAACAACAAAGAATAAATAATAGCTGTGAATAACAAATGCAAACATTGGAAATTGATTGGAAAAATGAAAAGAGAATCAGAAACGAGTTCTGTCGAAGTGTGACTGAGAGCGGCCCTTGGAGAAATCGGGCGCAGCCTGTCTTTCCACGTTAAAATATTGAAAACCCCGAATACCGGCGTTTAATATTCTATTAGTAAATTTCCATGGGGAGCAAAACGCATTACCGCTTTACATTTTGGAACGCCGCTGTGCCCGACGTGGTTTGTATTCTTTACACAAAAATAACTTACTGAATTCAATTTAAAATTCGATCTTAAATTAGATGTTGGTAATATATAAAGAGAAAAGTAAAGAGCCAATCACAAACCGTCTTCGGAATATCAAACTATACAACTGTGTAACATTTTTTATTGTGTCATTTTTCCAAGACAGGTCAATCAAATTATTGTTTTAATGATATTAGCTGGAAATGTTTTTAGCTTAGCTAGTAGGAAACTAACAACTGCCAACTCTCGTCTTCAATCTAAATCGGATTTAAAAATTTCAATATATATATATATATTTTAAACTCTCTAAGATACTCTGAAACATACGATATTTAGTATCTATCATATGATTAGCAGTCTTGTTGCATATAAATTCATAGTTGACATTTTCTTCAAAAAAAGAAATGTATTACACCAACATCCATTAAGAGGTATCAATACGAAGTCTCCACCCCGTATATCTGGTCGCAGTGTCTTGGAAGTTTTAAAGTATTTTCGTTCCAAAGTTTATTGCTCCTACTTAGGGGTGGGTTAATGGGAAAGTATTGCTCCTACTTAGCGGGTGGGTTAATGGGAAAGTATTGCTCCTACTTAGCGGGTGGGTTAATGGGAAAGTATTGCTCCTACTTAGCGGGTGGGTTAATGGGAAAGTATTGCTCCTACTTAGCGGGTGGGTTAATGGGAAAGTATTGCTCCTACTTAGCGGGTGGGTTAATGGGAAAGTATTGCTCCTACTTAGCGGGTGGGTTAATGGGAAAGTATTGCTCCTACTTAGCGGGTGGGTTAATGGGAAAGTATTGCTCCTACTTAGCGGGTGGGTTAATGGGAAAGTATTGCTCCTACTTAGCGGGTGGGTTAATGGGAAAGTATTGCTCCTACTTAGCGGGTAGGTTAATGGGAAAGTATTGCTCCTACTTAGCGGGTGGGTTAATGGGAAAGTATTGCTCCTACTTAGCGGGTAGGTTAATGGGAAAGTATTGCTCCTACTTAGCGGGTGGGTTAATGGGAAAGTATTGCTCCTACTTAGCGGGTGGGTTAATGGGAAAGTATTGCTCCTACTTAGCGGGTAGGTTAATGGGAAAGTATTGCTCCTACTTAGCGGGTGGGTTAATGGGAAAGTGGAGCGATAAGACGAGTAGGGGAAACTACAAACTCATAAAACTGTAACTCATAGTTTTTGTTAGACTGCACACAAAAGTATGACACGAAAGTAACTCATTTATTAAATAGGTACCATTAAGTTACAATTAGGTAATACAGGTTTGTATCACTATTTGTAGAAGTGACAATTAGGTAATACAAGTTTGTATCATTATATGTAGATATGACAATTTGGTAATACAGGTTTGTATCATTATATGTAGAGATGACAATTTGGTAATACAGGTTTGTATCATTATATGTAGAGATGACAATTTGGTAATACAGGTTTGTATCATTATATTTAGAGATGACAATTAGGTAATAAAGGTTTGTATCATTATATGTAGAGATGACAATTAGGTAATACAGATTTGTATCATTATATGTAGAGATGACAATTTGGTATTACAGGTTTGTATCATTATATGTAGAGATGACAATTAGGTAATACAGGTTTGTATCATTATATGTAGAGATGACAATTAGGTAATACAGGTTTGTATCATTATATGTAGAGATGACAATTAGGTAATACAGGTTTGTATCATTATATGTAGAGATGACAATTAGGTAATACAGGTTTGTATCATTATATGTAGAGATGACAATTAGGTAATACAGGTTTGTATCATTATATGTAGAGATGACAATTAGGTAATACAGGTTTGTATCATTCTATGTAGAGATGACAATTTAGTAATACAGGTTTGTATCATTATATGTAGAGATGACAATTTGGTAATACAGGTTTGTATCATTATATGTAGAGATGACAATTTGGTAATACAGGTTTGTATCACTATATGTAGAGATGACAATTAGGTAATACAGGTTTGTACCATTATATGTAGAGATGACAATTAGGTAATACAGGTTTGTATCATAATATGTAGAGATGATTATTATAAAGCAATATCATATAATGTAATAGTAATAAACCTAGGTAATAAAAACAGCTACTGTTTAAATCACATGACATCATATAGTTTAACCTAATATAAGATATGTATAAGGAAGTGCTTTTAATATTGACTAAACATAACCCCTAAGGGAAGACGAAAACCGATGTTTGCGTTAACCTACCGAATTTTGTGGCCTTCATAGGTCATTTGTAAATAGAGAGCAAAATGATTCCCGTCCGTATGAGAGCTATAGATACGTAAGAAGGGTGAAATTGTTACACATCTACGTTATAACTCCTAACGTATAACTGCTGAGGTACGCTTTATTATAAATGTATAATATCAGTACAAACTGACTACTTGTAAACGTACTTATTTATTCTGTTACTTTTATAACGTTTTTATAATAGACAAGAAATGGAAAAACTTGTTTCCAGAACTTATTTTGTAGGAGATATTATTTCGAAAATTTGGGTTTGGATTTGTAACAGTTTTAAAGTAGTTGAGAAAAAGAGTCAACCCTTTTGTAGAAAATGTTTGTAAAAGATATTATTTTTAAAATTTGGGATTTTTTAAGTTTTGTACATTGCGTTTTAGAGATATTTATAAAGATTTGGTACCGTTATCAAAATCGCCCTTATATAAATAAAGGCTAATATATTTTCCTGCAAAATATGGACATTCCTTTATAGAAGAGACCCTTTTGTACGACATACAGCTACAAATGTAAGCTACTATATTTCAAGATTATATATTTTTTTCTATAGAGGCACGTATTTAAATTATTTTATAGGAAGCGCTCAAATTACTTGTAAAGTTATTATAATTCTGTTTTCGAACAGAAATACAAACTTAAGAGTGTAGCGAGTGGGTTCGCCTTCCTGATTAATATGGATGGGGAAAAGAGCCAGAACATCTCTTTTGTGAATCTGCATCAGAAAGAAGTCGACTCCATCGTTCCTACAAAGCAACTGGCTGGCTTTATGCTATACGAACAAGATTTAATCTAACCGCTACGTCAACAAGACAGCCAAGATAATTCTGTTTTCCTTCAGAAAAAAGTCTGAACCAACAAAAATTAAATTAAACCGCATAATATACTGTGGAAATACAAAACCTTAATTAAACAATACTAAAGCAAAAAAAAATGATATAATTTTATTTCTTCAGGCATATATTAAACACAAATGTGGTTTTATAGAACCGACCAAGAATTAAAAGAGAATATTTACGTACTTATAAATTGTTTTATTAATAAAATAATAGCAGAATGGGATAAATTCGTAGAATATTTTATGTGAATCTAGTGTTATTATAGAGCATTGTGTAAGAACGCAGAGGGAAATATAAGGGAAATCTAGTGTTATTATAGAGCATTGTGTAAAAACGCAGAGGGAAATATAAGGGAAATCTAGTGTCATTATAGAGCATTGTGTAAAAACGCAGAGGGAAATGTAAGGGAAATCTAGTGTTATTATAGAGCATTGTGTAAGAACGCAGAGGGAAATATAAGGGAAATCTAGTGTTATTATAGAGCATTGTGTAAGAACGCAGAGGGAAATATAAGGGAAATCTAGTGTTATTATAGAGCATTGTGTAAGAACGCAGAGGGAAATATAAGGGAAATCTAGTGTTATAGAGCATTGTGTAAGAACGCAGAGGGAAATATAAGGGAAATCTAGTGTTATTATAGAGCATTGTGTAAGAACGCAGAGGGAAATATAAGGGAAATCTAGTGTTATAGAGCATTGTGTAAGAACGCAGAGGGAAATGTAAGGGAAATCTAGTGTTATTATAGAGCATTGTGTAAGAACGCAGAGGGAAATATAAGGGAAATCTAGTGTTATAGAGCATTGTGTAAGAACGCAGAGGGAAATATAAGGGAAATCTAGTGTTATAGAGCATTGTGTAAGAACGCAGAGGGAAATGTAAGGGAAATCTAGTGTTATTATAGAGCATTGTGTAAAAACGCAGAGGGAAATGTAAGGGAAATCTAGTGTTATAGAGCATTGTGTAAGAACGCAGAGGGAAATGTAAGGGAAATCTAGTGTTATAGAGCATTGTGTAAGAACGCAGAGGGAAATATAAGGGAAATTTAGTGTTATAGAGCATTGTGTAAGAACGCAGAGGGAAATATAAGGGAAATCTAGTGTTATAGAGCATTGTGTAAGAACGCAGAGGGAAATATAAGGGAAATCTAGTGTTATAGAGCATTGTGTAAGAACGCAGAGGGAAATGTAAGGGAAATCTAGTGTTATAGAGCATTGTGTAAGAACGCAGAGGGAAATGTAAGGGAAATCTAGTGTTATAGAGCATTGTGTAAGAACGCAGAGGGAAATGTAAGGGAAATCTAGTGTTATAGAGCATTGTGTAAGAACGCAGAGGGAAATATAAGGGAAATTTAGTGTTATAGAGCATTGTGTAAGAACGCAGAGGGAAATATAAGGGAAATCTAGTGTTATAGAGCATTGTGTAAGAACGCAGAGGGAAATATAAGGGAAATCTAGTGTTATAGAGCATTGTGTAAGAACGCAGAGGGAAATGTAAGGGAAATCTAGTGTTATTATAGAGCATTGTGTAAGAACGCAAAGGGAAATATAAGGGAAATCTAGTGTTATAGAGCATTGTGTAAGAACGCAGAGGGAAATATAAGGGAAATCTAGTGTTATAGAGCATTGTGTAAGAACGCAGAGGGAAATATAAGGGAAATCTAGTGTTATAGAGCATTGTGTAAGAACGCAGAGGGAAATATAAGGGAAATCTAGTGTTATAGAGCATTGTGTAAGAACGCAGAGGGAAATATAAGGGAAATCTAGTGTTATAGAGCATTGTGTAAGAACGCAGAGGGAAATATAAGGGAAATCTAGTGTTATAGAGCATTGTGTGAGAACGCAGAGGGAAATGTAAGGGAAATCTAGTGTTATTATAGAGCATTGTGTAAAAACGCAGAGGGAAATGTAAGGGAAATCTAGTGTAATAGAGCATTGTGTAAGAACGCAGAGGGAAATGTAAGGGAAATCTAGTGTTATTATAGAGCATTGTGTAAGAACGCAGAGGGAAATGTAAGGGAAATGATACTTCTACAGAGGTAAAATAGTGGTGTATTTCATTACTAGAATCTGAAGTAACTTTTTCCGCTTTTATTGTAACTATTAAAACTCAGTAAAGCAATGGAAACCCTTTCGATAACTTTCATCACAATGAAGAAACAACAATAGACATAACCTCACAATATAGACTGTAAACATTATGTGCATTGAGCTTATTATAGTGACATTCATATCTATAGTGAGACTGTTCTAGTTGTATTTCCTTTTTATGTGTCTGATGCTTTTTATAATAATTTATCTGGTGTAGTAAAAAAAACTTTGCTCAATTTGTTTTGAAAAACGTAAAAACAACTGTGATATTTGGCAGTTATAGACTATATTAAACCATTTAAGTCCAGGGAGTTATAAAAAACCTATTCATTGGAAATCAGTGCTACTACTGGGGAAATGCGAAACTAAAAGCAACTTATAGTCAGCTGATAGTCCTTCACACTTGTTACCTGTTAAAAACCAGCTGATTTCAACTGCATAAATACGTTTGAAGAAACACTAGTGTTCCTGGTGGTCAAACAAGTGACTAATTAGAGCAATGGAAAGTCAGCTGACCTTTGCCCTTCCTTTAAATTGAGGAATGATGAAAAATTATTATTTTTAAAAACTTTCACAAAAACATTAGGAAACTATACACAATTATAAAAGCTACAGTGTCCAATAAAAACACTGTATCATATCAACACAATAAATCTATTTCTTCGTTTATCATTTAATCAAGATACCCGGTTGAACCAATGAACCAAGAAAACCTTATGAACCAATATAGAAGAAAATGTGTGTTAATAAAGTCATTGTGATAAGTATGTATTACTACTTACAATAGCGTCAACTCATAAAATCCCCTTGCACCAATCCAAACTTACCTGGAACAAAATTAAAACAGAATTATAGTGCAAGTATTTTATAAAGTCGCATAAGCAACAAATTTGTTATTCTAACTGTTGATTGGTTATTTCTTCACTACTACTTTAGAATCGATTATTTTCTTATAACAGAAGTCACTTAAAAACACATTCTAAGGAGAAAAAGTTATTTTGAATTAGCAAAGTATAAACAATGGGTAAATTTGAAATCATACAAACATAACATCCCCTTACGAATACACTCGAAACGTTATAAACTCATAATTTATGATGTAACGTAGCACTATAATATATATTATATTACTATATAAACAAGATATTTTGTAACCTAATGTATACAATTAGGGTAGGTTTGGTTGAAAACAAAACAAAAAGTTTAATAACATAATCTTGTCACTAGCATTTCAACACACGTTTTTGTAAGGCCGAGGAAAACGGTAATCTTTCATTTTACTTGCGAAACTTAATTTTTATAAAAACTAAACTAAAATATCGAATACTTTGCATCTATATTTTAACGAAATATATCACAAAACATTTAGGTTAGGTTTCTATGACGACAGTTAAGGTTTACCCAATATTATGGGTGCGCTGTTAAGGCGAAAATAGTTATCCGTGTTCGAATTTCTTTCTCGCCTCTACGAACTAAATTGTAGTTTGTGGCATTTAGAACAAGTTTTTTTCTGTTTAAAAATAGGGGGAACTAGACATAGAAGTTCTAGCAGTCTTCTTCATCAGACAATTTTTTTTTTAATCTACTTTTCACTGTAGCGATAATGGAATATTCTTCTCAAGTTTAAATATGCTGATTTCCCTAAGGTTCTTGTTTGAGCTCTGTACCGCAGGATATCCTGTGCTCAGCAGGCGGGCAAGGATTACCTTAGAGTTTATAGCAACAGTATGAGACCCGTTATGACCTTGGCAGCGCGCTCTCGCGGTGGGTTGACGTTACAACCCTAATCCTATCCCCGTGCTCCTAACATACGCTGCGGAACACGCCACGGAATAAAACAACTATTCAGAGACTTGCAGCTCAGCTCTGTGCTTACACTGAAGAAGCACTACTTTCATGATATACAGTGAGAATAACATGGTAAATTACCTTTATGGTAATACTTACGTATAAAATACAAAAATATGTCGACGTTTCTACACTAGCTGACAAGATATACGCCAATAATATGAAAAATGTTTGAATGGCAAAATTCTAAAAATACAACTTATGATTAACTCAGCCAATGTGGAGTTACATTTGTCTCTCAAGGACGGCCATGATTCTACATTGGAGATAAATGCATCGCACCTATGGCGAGCATGAATCCACTGTGGAGATAAATGCATCTCAGCTAGAGCGAGCGTTCTGCACTGTGAACATGAATGTATCTCACTTGTCGGCCATGATTCTACATTGGAGATAAATGCATCGCACCTATGGCGAGCGTGAATCCACTGTGGAGATAAATGTATCTCAGCTAGAGCGAGCGTTCTACACTGTGAACATGAATGTATCTCACTTGTCGGCCATGATTCTACATTGGAGATAAATGCATCGCACCTATGGCGAGCGTGAATCCACTGTGGAGATAAATGCATCTCAGCTAGAGCGAGCGTTCTGCACTGTGAACATGAATGTATCTCACTTGTCGGCCATGATTCTACATTGGAGATAAATGCATCGCACCTATGGCGAGCATGAATCCACTGTGGAGATAAATGCATCTCAGCTAGAGCGAGCGTTCTGCACTGTGAACATGAATGTATCTCACTTGTCGGCCATGATTCTACATTGGAGATAAATGCATCGCACCTATGGCGAGCATGAATCCACTGTGGAGATAAATGCATCTCAGCTAGAGCGAGCGTTCTGCACTGTGAACATGAATGTATCTCACTTGTCGGCCATGATTCTACATTGGAGATAAATGCATCGCACCTATGGCGAGCATGAATCCACTGTGGAGATAAATGCATCTCAGCTAGAGCGAGCGTTCTGCACTGTGAACATGAATGTATCTCACTTGTCGGCCATGATTCTACATTGGAGATAAATGCATCGCACCTATGGCGAGCGTGAATCCACTGTGGAGATAAATGCATCTCAGCTAGAGCGAGCGTTCTGCACTGTGAACATGAATGTATCTCACTTGTCGGCCATGATTCTACATTGGAGAAAAATGCATCGCACCTATGGCGAGCATGAATCCACTGTGGAGATAAATGCATCTCAGCTAGAGCGAGCGTTCTGCACTGTGAACATGAATGTATCTCACTTGTCGGCCATGATTCTACATTGGAGATAAATGCATCGCACCTATGGCGAGCGTGAATCCACTGTGGAGATAAATGTATCTCAGCTAGAGCGAGCGTTCTGCACTGTGAACATGAATGTATCTCACTTGTCGGCCATGATTCTACATTGGAGATAAATGTACCTCACCAACGCCGTGGGTGACTCCACTGTGGAGACAAACTTATCTCATTCAGACCGGTCATGATTCCACTGTTTAGCAAACGCTCTACATCTAATTCGGCCTTAACTCCACTCTAGAGATAAATGTACCTCACCAACGCCGGGGGTGACTCCACTGTGGAGACAAACTTATCTCATTCAGACCGGTCATGATTCCACTGTTTAGCAAACGCTCTTCATTTAATTCGGCCTTAACTCCACTCTGGAGATAAATGTACCTCACCAACGTCTGGGGTGATTCCACTGTGGAGACAAACTTATCTCATTTAGACCGGTCGTGACTCCACTGTTTAGCAAACGCTCCTCACCTAATTCTGCCTTGAATCAACTCTGGAGGTAAATGCACCTAGCCTTGGTCGGTCGTGACTCCACTGTTGAGCAAACGTACCTCACCTACGTCAGGCATGACTCTATTGTGGAGACAACCTTGTCTCATTTAGACTGGTAGTGACTCCACCTAATTCGGCCTTTACTCCACTCTGGAGATAAATTCACCTAGCCTTGGTCGGTCATGTCTCAACTGTGGAGCAAACGTATCTCACCTAAGTCAGGCATGACTCCATTGTCTCATTTAGTTCGGCAGTCACTCCACTGCAGAATTGCATTCATTAAATGGGTAAAAACGTCATTCCAAACTATTTAACTGATCAACTAACAACACAGACATTTTTGTAGAATAAAAACACTTACGGAACATGTTATGAAACATATTTACAGATGGTACCATTATCTCACAAAAATAAATTAGGATTAAATGTGCTATAGTTAGCAGCGAAACTGTGAATAAATGTTCTTGAACATTAACTTCTAATATTCCTTTAGAACTGGTTAATAAGGTTCACGCGAAATTTTAGTTTAAATTAAAAATCCCATTTAACTTATTAGTTTAAGGTAATTAAATACATTTATTGTTAAAAAACATATCGTTTTACAGATATAACTATGTCACATAAAATAGAAAACTCCGTTGGTACTCCGTTGATAATAAGATCAGCTGTAACCTTCAGGCGAAGCTGTGTTTTTACCAATTATATTATTGTTGTTAAGGTTTTTCCTTATTTATATTGTAATATACATCATATTACGGATATTTTTATAGTTGTAGTGACGTACTTCAGACTGAAGCAGATTATATCAGCGGCAAGGTCTCATGTTTGTAAACGGATTTTTCACATAATACCCTGAGGAATCAAGGCTGAAGTGAGAACGGATTGGGCTCTAACTTTTTATTTCTACTCCGTGACTGGATTGTATACGTTTCATTTTTGGGCGTTACAGGCAATGCTTCATAAATTACCCCCTCCCGCCCCGAAATCCTTAAACCGTCGGATTTACTTGAGAAATAAATTATTCCGCTTGACAAAGGCCCATTGTCCCTCTTCAAAATATATGTTTTTGGGCGGACCCTTTCTTTTGCCAATTTCAGTTTGATAAATTAATGTCCACAGATTTAGCACGTCTAATGCTGTCATTTATTAACAAGACTTACGCTGTCTCACTTAATGAAACTTAATCAATACGGGAGGGAATTCTTGCAGGACACATTGCAGGAGATGGCCCTCAATCCGAGTGTGCAAGATTTTGGAACTGCGTCAATTACTTTGGTTTGTCAATCCATCATATTAGTTCACACTCTCTCTTTATATATCTTGTACATATTCTTAATCGATAATAAAATACTTTTAATCACCCACTCAAGCTCAAACACATTTTTATAAACTTGTAGAGGATGACATCTGGGGTTTAATAGTTTTACAAATATTAGGTCATTAATTAAATTTAATTAATTACTTTAGATTGGAGAAAAATATTTCACAAAGGGGCAAGGTATGCAACATAGTTATTTATTTTCATTTAATAACATATGATATCATAAAATAGCTGATTTATAGGTTAGGATGTATAACAGCTGTTTTAAAGCATAGGTTATGTTATTATATTTATATTAATTGTAATTATATAATAAAAAGTATGTAAACTAATGTTTGTCTTTGTTGATTCAAGTAGGAATTGACTTTTTTTTAAATTTAGTGTTTAAAATCAATTTGGCATTATAAATATTATTGCCTAGGTATAAGAAAGGCTTGCTGATACAGACAGCTTCAAGTTGGGTGTATAACAATCGAGGTGTAATTAAAACTAACTTGGAGTAACTGTAGTACATTTTTTCTTTCAAATAGCATAATGTATTTTAAATAAATAAAAAACTCTTCACCACAAACCTTTTATTAGATTCCTTATGTCCATTTCGATGTCAAAGGAATTATCTTCAAGGGAAATCATTACAATAACTAACTGTGTAAAAAAATCACTGAGTTACTTATGTAATAATTTCCTTCGATCGAAATGTGCTTAAGGATTTAAATAAAACGTTTTGTTGGGGAAGAGGCATATTTATTAAAAATTTTTTTAAATATGAGCGTAGCTCATATCAAAAAAATTACGTATCACGTGTGCAGGTGCGCGCGAACCTTAAACAGACGTACTCTCTATCGACGTCGTAAGGAGGTGTCTGAAGAACAAGAAAGTTTAGATAGAACTAGACAGGAGTAAAGAGAGGGTACAATTATATTCTAGTACCGGAAGTAAGGTAAAGTTATGCCACTGTTGCTCTCTAAGCAGATCTTCTCTGGGGTGGAGACACGTATCTTAACGTTCATCCACTGAGATAACTTCACAAGGGAAAGCAGACGACGCCTGTATTCAGTAAGTGTATCTGTATTAACATATGTTACCTACCATATGAGTTCGCTACTTCAGTTCGGTTGTGATAATTAGCAACTACTTCTGAAACGAAAGTATAAAAACACGAATATATATTAGGATGTTACACTTGTCTAATAACATTTAATTCTTGATTATTGAGGACTTTATATTTATTCTAATCACTTATTGTGAAACGTGTTCCATAATTGATTAAAACGTTTGTTACAACTATTCCATGATTACAAAATTGTAAAACTGAAAAATGTTTAAAAAATGTACTTTAAAGAATGGTTTTAATTCTCTTTACGCTACAGATTATTTAACTTTTCCTACAAAAAACTGAATTTAGATTTTTATAAAATCTTTAACGTGGTTAAAAAATGTACTTTAAAGAATGGTTTTAATTCTCTTTACGCTACAGATTATTTAACTTTTCCTACAAAAAACTGAATTTAGATTTTTATAAAATCTTTAACGTGGTTAAAAAATGTACTTTAAAGAATGGTTTTAATTCTCTTTACGCTACAGATTATTTAACTTTTCCTACAAAAAACTGAATTTAGATTTTTATAAAATCTTTAACGTGGTTAAAAAATGTACTTTAAAGAATGGTTTTAATTCTCTTTACGCTACAGATTATTTAACTTTTCCTACAAAAAACTGAATTTAGATTTTTATAAAATCTTTAACGTGGTTACTTTTAGAGTTATTTCTGAATTTCTGTTAATTTTTTTTAGATTCAGGAAATGTGTTTTCTTATTCAATAAAAAAAATTATATATTTTTTGTAATTTTAGCCGTGGTTTGAATGTAGGTTTTAGGGTTAGGTGGAAATATATACTCAAAATAAAAATAAATAAAATCTATTAAACAAACACTATTATCCAGGATTTCAGTCGTTTAATCTACTAAATAGGAAATGTTTTAATGTTTAAAAGCTATATTGGAAACAGGCAAAATAAATTCAATATTTCGACATCATTCAAGCAAACAAAATATGGTAATTTTAATCACGGCTACAAAATATTTTCATAATATTGTAAAGTAAACGAATAATATTAACGATCAGCGATTGAACATTTGTTTTCAATTCCAACAAAATATTGAAATTCCTTTTACACACTGGGTAAGTACGTTTTGCATTAATACTGAGCATTTCATAATTTATATAATCACAAAAGCCATATTGTATACTATGCCGTCTACATTATTCACTCACAATAAATTTCAAAAACAAAATCCAGTATTTAAGGAGGTGTAAAATTCAGAGTTATTTGAAAAAAGCAACGCTTCAGAACCCTTTAAAGGTACCTCAATTAGAAAATATATTTTATTCTGAACAAATTTCAAGTCCTGATCTTTAGGAATTTAGGTCTTTATTTCACCAGATGTCTTTACTTCAATATATAAAGCATGTGTAACATTTCTAGGCTTTAAAATGTATTTCAAAATTATAGTTTGAAAACCCTCTCTCTCTCTCTCTCTCTCTCTCTCTCTGCCGCGCTCTCTCTCTCTCTCTCTGGCTCTCTCTCTCTCTCTCTCTCTCTCTCTGGCTCTCTCTCTCTCTCCCCTCAATCCTTTCCTTCCTCTCCGTTATTAAACTGTAGATAGGAGTTTGTTTTTATTAAATTATTTTTGCTTAGAAGTTAAGTTTATATTTGTGTATTTATAGTTTAGAACTTGTGTAGTTTTACTGACTGATGATGACTTTGTGATTGAAACAAGTTAGACTAAATCCATTATTAGCTGTCGGTAGGTGTTCATTCTTAATAAACTGTTTTTGGTCAAAAGATAAACTCAAATGTATGTAATTGTAGTTTAGAGTTTGTGTAGTTTTACTCACTGACGATGACTTTGTGATTGAAACACGTATTAAAATATAATTATTCATTTTGAGTCAGGTTTATAAGTATTCAATTCATATTTATTTTTGTCAAAAACACTTTTACAATTAAAGTAGTTCAACAAATTAACCTTTATTGAACTAGTTTCTTAAAGTCTAGAAATCTCACTAAATTATTTTAAAGTTTAAATATAAAGTTATTATTGCATATTATATATGTCATACTGAATACACCTGATGTTTGTCATAAGATTTTTACATTTCCCTAATATCAATGATACTATTCGCTTTATGTGTGCCTTTAGTTAGTTCTTCTATTGTGTATTTGTGTACTTTAAGTAATATGCCTTAAAGCCATAAAATATTAGAAAAACTTTGTTAACTCTAAACACACTACATTCATAATGCGGTGCCTGCCAATGATGGACAGAGTTCCGGAACAAATGTAAACATACTCTGGTGGAAATAGCTAAAGTTATAATTAAAAAACTTATAGAATAGTTTAGAACCATTAAACGGAGAAAGCCCAGTCGGGTGAAAAAAGGAAATAAATTGCTTTTATAACTAAAAAGGTTTTTATTACTAAACTTTTTAATTAGAGAAGAAAGACCATACCATGGAGTCCATTAGTATTATGGCTCGCTAAGGTCGTAACGTAATTAAATGTTAAATAATTTGTTGAGGTGATTGTTAATTATTTTGTGTACGGAACGAGGTTATTTTCACGTAGTAATATCTACATAGGGCCAGTCCAATCACTGGTGTTACACAACGTAGTGGAAATAATATTAGCAACAAGTAACATGAAAAAATATTTTAAAGTAAATTCCTACTTAGGTCAACTTAGTAATTTCTATTAAATAATTACAAATAATATAAAGTAGCATAACCTATGCCTCAAACAGCTGTTCTAATACATACTCTTTAACTTAAATCAGCTGTTTTAAGAAATCATATGTTATCGTTTTCAAGCCAAATATTTCATGTATATAATTTCGTAAGCCAAATTTTGAGAGAAAAAGTGTGGCAGTTTGGAAGGTAGTACAATGCTGGAATATGGCTCAAATTTAAGATATTGATACGAAAGAGAGGGGGAAAATATACGTTTTCCTTAATTTAAAACAATTATAAGGTTTGGAGAAACCTAAAGTTACCAAAAACGTCCATAAGAAATACATTGCAATGAAAAACAGCTGACCACGAATTTCAAATATTTCAGCTGATAAACAGCTGTACAAATATTTTAACAGTATTAAAGATTAATTAGAAATATGACCTTGGGATCAGGTTTAGTTAATGGAGTACGTCTTATCGTACTAGATGTGTTTGACAATGGTATTAACTTAAACGTATTCATTGGTTCTGGAAAAGGAAACATCATATTTCTACCAATAATTAAATTAATATCAACAGATCCTAACGTGCCATTTCAAACGAAAAGGAACAAATTTCCTTTAGGACTTACATTTTCAATAACTAGTCTATAAGTAAGGCTTCAATCGACCAAACGTGTTTTTAACAATGATCAACTTTATGTTGCACAAGGTCGAGTCAAATCTCAAGATGGATTAAAGATACATATTGATAATACGATTGGTCAAAAAAATCAAATTGTAAACACATTCATAAAACTATATAGTTTATGAGGAAATTTTGTTATGAAAAATTTGAATTATATTAAATTAATTTCTATTAAAAAATAAAATTTGTATATAAAAGTTTAAAATTTGTTTCCGTATGAATGGGGCATTAGCCCCTACAAGCCCCTAGCCAATATATAATTTTGCTTAATGAGGTTTAAAACCATTTGTCTCAGTGAACAAATTACTTTAAACAATTAGAATCCGCGGAAGTCCTAAAATTATTGTCGACCATAATAGTTCAGTAAAAAGTCACCAACAACAAACCACCGAATAAAACATATCGTGGGACTGGCCTTCATAAGGAGTTCTTAGTAGATACTGCAATAAAATCTATTACTAATAATACAATAAAGTTAACAGAAAATCTTTATTCGAAGTTGAAAATTTTACTGAATTAAAATTTTAACGAATTTAATTTTAATCGATTTAATCTTAAATTGTCAGACGCGCCTAAAATGTTTTTATTTCTAAATTTGGAATTAAAATTTGTAACTCATTATCGTTATATTTATTTAATTACAGTAATTTACTCACAAATATTTAATAAAAACATATTAATTTATTAATGTAAATTAATAAAGTAACATAGTCTATTCTATAGAACAGCTGTTCTACAACATAACCAATAGCATAAAAGAAGCTGTTGTATTAAATCATATGTTGTCACTCAATTTACTTTGGTAAAAATTGACATGCTAGAGGGTCTCGGGAAGCTGAAGTATGTTCTCCGTGCCAACAAGGAAACACCGTCTCACCCAAATACAGGTCAAACATTGTCGATGCGATGTTCTGAATTTGGTCTTGTTGCTAGGCAAAATGCGACGAAGAGATGTGCACGAAAAACATGACGTATCATTTGTTTCGAAAAAAACAAACTTTTTAATCTAAATTCTAAAAACAACAGGCTATATCCTAATACACGTTTAGTATATTTGTAACTATACAACTATTCTTTGAGTTTAGCTTGTGAAGTTATGTTAAAACAAAAGACACACTAAACTCACAAATTATTTATTTATTGACTCATCCTTGTTTCAATGACAAGGTCATCATCACCATTACTACTACAACTCTAACTTACAACTAACTCAAGCTAGTTAAAAACACAGACCATGAAACCTCTTTAAAAGTAATATTTATTCTGTTTAATAATAAAAAATTAATACACGAATAGCAATGAAAAACATTCTATATTTGAATAAGGCGATACATGTTTGTGGAATGGGGAGGTAAAGCAAGCTCAATACTTTGGTATTGCGTAGCAGTGCTACTGGCGAAACCAGGTTCGACTTTCTCAGCTGAACTTTGCATTGGGAACTACTTTCTAATTAAAGGACGTTCAAGGCTTTTCAGTCACACACGCGAGCGCACACGCGTACGTCAACTGCATTGAACTACTGAATCTGAAAGTGGTGACAAACACTTACTCAATCTCTTAATATAAACCGAATGTAAGTGAAAGTAAGTGAAAACAATCGTCTATAGTAAAATATGTTTAGTCTTTTACAAAGCTAATAGTTACCTCGATGGCCCTGTTTCTGTACACCTGAGTATCCACTGAGTAAATATTATACTTTATGCACATGATAGATAAACAATTACATTCATTGTTTATTAAATAAAGTAGTTCAGGTCTTACTGAGTGCATCACTTTCCTATCCTGGCTTGTCTAGAGTGTAAATAAAGCCATTGTGCAATCTAGCGTGAGCTGTTGAAGGTGTTTGTTCTTTGTTCTGTGTTTAGAAACGTTGTATTTATTCTGGCATGAATTGGACAGTGGATTAATATTTAACGATTTTTTAAATCTCAGTGTGTAGTGTTTTAACAAAATATTCTTGATAGTTTATTTCTAATAGCATATTTTTGCCGGTTCATAATTTAGACCACCATGCAACATGTGCATAACCTAAATGTTAGGTTATGTTTCAGATGCCATTATGTAGTAATGAACCGTGCTTGTATATTACTTTCAGGCATTATGGATCGTATCCCATGTAATTTATTAAATGAACATGTGGAACAAATATTATTTGAGGACATCCCAACTGGTAGTGAGTCCGAATTATCGGATGATTTCGATGAAGATCCAAGTTATGTGGATCTAAATGAAGCAGGCACTGCTCATGTAGCTTTAGATTCTTCCAGTGAGAGTGATAAAGAAGAAGAGACTTTGAACTTGCCACCTGTTCATTTACCTCTTGTCAGATGGGATCAAATGGATAGACATGTAGAGCCTCCAGTTTTTTATTCAGAAGAAGGCCCTTCCATATTTATTAAAAATTTGATTGATCCTAGTTCATATGAAATATGTTTACATTTGTTTGATCAAAATATTATTGACAATTTAGTATTCCAAACCAATTTGTATGCCGAGCAGGAAGGTAAAAGATATGTACCAATCACAAATACTGAAATGAAAACCTTTTTGGGAATGAACGTTTTAAAGGGAATAAAAAAATCACCCAGTTATCCTGATTACTGGAAAAATGATGAAGACTTGCATGACGCTTACATTTCAAAATTGATACCAATAAATAGGTTTAGTTGGATGTTAGGCCATTTGCATCTAAATGATAACTCCGTCATGCCTTCATATGGCGCTCCGGATTTTGATAGACTTTACAAAATCCGACCCTTGTTAGAAAAGCTGCAGCAAATTGTGTTGAACTACAAACCTGCATCAACATTAGCTGTTGGCGAAAGCATGATTAAGTTTAAAGGGAGGTCAAAACAAAAACAATATATGCCAAAGAAACGCATAAAACGCCGCTATAAGGTCTGGGTCTTGGCAGATAAGTATGGATATATGGCGAAATTTGATATCTATACAGGTAAAAAGGGGGATAAAATTGAAACACAGTTGGGTGCAAGGGTTGTATTGCATATGACAAATTTGATATCTATGCAGGAAAAAAGGGGGATAAAATTGAAACACAGTTGGGTGCAAGGGTTGTATTGCATATGACAAATTTGATATCTATGCAGGAAAAAAGGGGTATAAAATTGAAACACAGTTGGGTGCAAGGGTTGTATTGCATATGACAAATTTGATATCTATGCAGGAAAAAAGGGGTATAAAATTGAAACACAGTTGGGTGCAAGGGTTGTATTGCATATGACAAATTTGATATCTATACAGGAAAAAAGGGGTATAAAATTGAAACACAGTTGGGTGCAAGGGTTGTATTGCATATGACAAATTTGATATCTATGCAGGAAAAAAGGGGTATAAAATTGAAACACAGTTGGGTGCAAGGGTTGTATTGCATATGACAAATTTGATATCTATACAGGAAAAAAGGGGTATAAAATTGAAACACAGTTGGGTGCAAGGGTTGTATTGCATATGACAAATTTGATATCTATGCAGGAAAAAAGGGGTATAAAATTGAAACACAGTTGGGTGCAAGGGTTGTATTGCATATGACAAATTTGATATCTATGCAGGAAAAAAGGGGTATAAAATTGAAACACAGTTGGGTGCAAGGGTTGTATTGCATATGACAAATTTGATATCTATGCAGGAAAAAAGGGGTATAAAATTGAAACACAGTTGGGTGCAAGGGTTGTATTGCATATGACAAATTTGATATCTATGCAGGAAAAAAGGGGTATAAAATTGAAACACAGTTGGGTGCAAGGGTTGTATTGCATATGACAAATTTGATATCTATACAGGAAAAAAGGGGTATAAAATTGAAACACAGTTGGGTGCAAGGGTTGTATTGCATATGACAAATTTGATATCTATGCAGGAAAAAAGGGGTATAAAATTGAAACACAGTTGGGTGCAAGGGTTGTATTGCATATGACAAATTTGATATCTATACAGGAAAAAAGGGGTATAAAATTGAAACACAGTTGGGTGCAAGGGTTGTATTGCATATGACAAATTTGATATCTATACAGGAAAAAAGGGGTATAAAATTGAAACACAGTTGGGTGCAAGGGTTGTATTGCATATGACAAATTTGATATCTATGCAGGAAAAAAGGGGTATAAAATTGAAACACAGTTGGGTGCAAGGGTTGTATTGCATATGACAAATTTGATATCTATGCAGGAAAAAAGGGGTATAAAATTGAAACACAGTTGGGTGCAAGGGTTGTATTGCATATGACAAATTTGATATCTATGCAGGAAAAAAGGGGTATAAAATTGAAACACAGTTGGGTGCAAGGGTTGTATTGCATATGACAAATTTGATATCTATGCAGGAAAAAAGGGGTATAAAATTGAAACACAGTTGGGTGCAAGGGTTGTATTGCATATGACAAATTTGATATCTATACAGGAAAAAAGGGGTATAAAATTGAAACACAGTTGGGTGCAAGGGTTGTATTGCATATGACAAATTTGATATCTATGCAGGAAAAAAGGGGTATAAAATTGAAACACAGTTGGGTGCAAGGGTTGTATTGCATATGACAAATTTGATATCTATACAGGAAAAAAGGGGTATAAAATTGAAACACAGTTGGGTGCAAGGGTTGTATTGCATATGACAAATTTGATATCTATACAGGAAAAAAGGGGTATAAAATTGAAACACAGTTGGGTGCAAGGGTTGTATTGCATATGACAAATTTGATATCTATACAGGAAAAAAGGGGTATAAAATTGAAACACAGTTGGGTGCAAGGGTTGTATTGCATATGACAAATTTGATATCTATGCAGGAAAAAAGGGGTATAAAATTGAAACACAGTTGGGTGCAAGGGTTGTATTGCATATGACAAATTTGATATCTATACAGGAAAAAAGGGGTATAAAATTGAAACACAGTTGGGTGCAAGGGTTGTATTGCATATGACAAATTTGATATCTATACAGGAAAAAAGGGGTATAAAATTGAAACACAGTTGGGTGCAAGGGTTGTATTGCATATGACAAATTTGATATCTATGCAGGAAAAAAGGGGTATAAAATTGAAACACAGTTGGGTGCAAGGGTTGTATTGCATATGACAAATTTGATATCTATGCAGGAAAAAAGGGGTATAAAATTGAAACACAGTTGGGTGCAAGGGTTGTATTGCATATGACAAATTTGATATCTATGCAGGAAAAAAGGGGTATAAAATTGAAACACACTTGGGTGCAAGGGTTGTATTGCATATGACAAATTTGATATCTATACAGGAAAAAAGGGGTATAAAATTGAAACACAGTTGGGTGCAAGGGTTGTATTGCATATGACAAATTTGATATCTATGCAGGAAAAAAGGGGTATAAAATTGAAACACAGTTGGGTGCAAGGGTTGTATTGCATATGACAAATTTGATATCTATACAGGAAAAAAGGGGTATAAAATTGAAACACAGTTGGGTGCAAGGGTTGTATTGCATATGACAAATTTGATATCTATGCAGGAAAAAAGGGGTATAAAATTGAAACACAGTTGGGTGCAAGGGTTGTATTGCATATGACAAATTTGATATCTATGCAGGAAAAAAGGGGTATAAAATTGAAACACAGTTGGGTGCAAGGGTTGTATTGCATATGACAAATTTGATATCTATGCAGGAAAAAAGGGGTATAAAATTGAAACACAGTTGGGTGCAAGGGTTGTATTGCATATGACAAATTTGATATCTATGCAGGAAAAAAGGGGTATAAAATTGAAACACAGTTGGGTGCAAGGGTTGTATTGCATATGACAAATTTGATATCTATGCAGGAAAAAAGGGGTATAAAATTGAAACACAGTTGGGTGCAAGGGTTGTATTGCATATGACAAATTTGATATCTATACAGGAAAAAAGGGGTATAAAATTGAAACACAGTTGGGTGCAAGGGTTGTATTGCATATGACAAATTTGATATCTATGCAGGAAAAAAGGGGTATAAAATTGAAACACAGTTGGGTGCAAGGGTTGTATTGCATATGACAAATTTGATATCTATGCAGGAAAAAAGGGGTATAAAATTGAAACACAGTTGGGTGCAAGGGTTGTATTGCATATGACAAATTTGATATCTATGCAGGAAAAAAGGGGTATAAAATTGAAACACAGTTGGGTGCAAGGGTTGTATTGCATATGACAAATTTGATATCTATACAGGAAAAAAGGGGTATAAAATTGAAACACAGTTGGGTGCAAGGGTTGTATTGCATATGACAAATTTGATATCTATGCAGGAAAAAAGGGGTATAAAATTGAAACACAGTTGGGTGCAAGGGTTGTATTGCATATGACAAATTTGATATCTATACAGGAAAAAAGGGGTATAAAATTGAAACACAGTTGGGTGCAAGGGTTGTATTGCATATGACAAATTTGATATCTATGCAGGAAAAAAGGGGTATAAAATTGAAACACAGTTGGGTGCAAGGGTTGTATTGCATATGACAAATTTGATATCTATACAGGAAAAAAGGGGTATAAAATTGAAACACAGTTGGGTGCAAGGGTTGTATTGCATATGACAAATTTGATATCTATACAGGAAAAAAGGGGTATAAAATTGAAACACAGTTGGGTGCAAGGGTTGTATTGCATATGACAAATTTGATATCTATACAGGAAAAAAGGGGTATAAAATTGAAACACAGTTGGGTGCAAGGGTTGTATTGCATATGACAAATTTGATATCTATGCAGGAAAAAAGGGGTATAAAATTGAAACACAGTTGGGTGCAAGGGTTGTATTGCATATGACAAATTTGATATCTATACAGGAAAAAAGGGGTATAAAATTGAAACACAGTTGGGTGCAAGGGTTGTATTGCATATGACAAATTTGATATCTATGCAGGAAAAAAGGGGTATAAAATTGAAACACAGTTGGGTGCAAGGGTTGTATTGCATATGACAAATTTGATATCTATACAGGAAAAAAGGGGTATAAAATTGAAACACAGTTGGGTGCAAGGGTTGTATTGCATATGACAAATTTGATATCTATGCAGGAAAAAAGGGGGATAAAATTGAAACACAGTTGGGTGCAAGGGTTGTATTGCATATGACAAATTTGATATCTATGCAGGAAAAAAGGGGATAAAATTGAAACACAGTTGGGTGCAAGGGTTGTATTGCATATGACAAATTTGATATCTATGCAGGAAAAAAGGGGTATAAAATTGAAACACAGTTGGGTGCAAGGGTTGTATTGCATATGACAAATTTGATATCTATGCAGGAAAAAAGGGGTATAAAATTGAAACACAGTTGGGTGCAAGGGTTGTATTGCATATGACAAATTTGATATCTATGCAGGAAAAAAGGGGGATAAAATTGAAACACAGTTGGGTGCAAGGGTTGTATTGCATATGACAAATTTGATATCTATGCAGGAAAAAAGGGGGATAAAATTGAAACACAGTTGGGTGCAAGGGTTGTATTGCATATGACAAATTTGATATCTATGCAGGAAAAAAGGGGTATAAAATTGAAACACAGTTGGGTGCAAGGGTTGTATTGCATATGACAAATTTGATATCTATGCAGGAAAAAAGGAGGTATAAAATTGAAACACAGTTGGGTGCAAGGGTTGTATTGCATATGACAAATTTGATATCTATACAGGAAAAAAGGGGTATAAAATTGAAACACAGTTGGGTGCAAGGGTTGTATTGCATATGACAAATTTGATATCTATGCAGGAAAAAAGGGGGATAAAATTGAAACACAGTTGGGTGCAAGGGTTGTATTGCATATGACAAATTTGATATCTATGCAGGAAAAAAGGGGTATAAAATTGAAACACAGTTGGGTGCAAGGGTTGTATTGCATATGACAAATTTGATATCTATACAGGAAAAAAGGGGTATAAAATTGAAACACAGTTGGGTGCAAGGGTTGTATTGCATATGACAAATTTGATATCTATGCAGGAAAAAAGGGGTATAAAATTGAAACACAGTTGGGTGCAAGGGTTGTATTGCATATGACAAATTTGATATCTATGCAGGAAAAAAGGGGTATAAAATTGAAACACAGTTGGGTGCAAGGGTTGTATTGCATATGACAAATTTGATATCTATGCAGGAAAAAAGGGGTATAAAATTGAAACACAGTTGGGTGCAAGGGTTGTATTGCATATGACAAATTTGATATCTATGCAGGAAAAAAGGGGTATAAAATTGAAACACAGTTGGGTGCAAGGGTTGTATTGCATATGACAAATTTGATATCTATGCAGGAAAAAAGGGGTATAAAATTGAAACACAGTTGGGTGCAAGGGTTGTATTGCATATGACAAATTTGATATCTATACAGGAAAAAAGGGGTATAAAATTGAAACACAGTTGGGTGCAAGGGTTGTATTGCATATGACAAATTTGATATCTATACAGGAAAAAAGGGGTATAAAATTGAAACACAGTTGGGTGCAAGGGTTGTATTGCATATGACAAATTTGATATCTATGCAGGAAAAAAGGGGTATAAAATTGAAACACAGTTGGGTGCAAGGGTTGTATTGCATATGACAAATTTGATATCTATACAGGAAAAAAGGGGTATAAAATTGAAACACAGTTGGGTGCAAGGGTTGTATTGCATATGACAAATTTGATATCTATGCAGGAAAAAAGGGGTATAAAATTGAAACACAGTTGGGTGCAAGGGTTGTATTGCATATGACAAATTTGATATCTATACAGGAAAAAAGGGGTATAAAATTGAAACACAGTTGGGTGCAAGGGTTGTATTGCATATGACAAATTTGATATCTATGCAGGAAAAAAGGGGTATAAAATTGAAACACAGTTGGGTGCAAGGGTTGTATTGCATATGACAAATTTGATATCTATGCAGGAAAAAAGGGGTATAAAATTGAAACACAGTTGGGTGCAAGGGTTGTATTGCATATGACAAATTTGATATCTATGCAGGAAAAAAGGGGTATAAAATTGAAACACAGTTGGGTGCAAGGGTTGTATTGCATATGACAAATTTGATATCTATACAGGAAAAAAGGGGTATAAAATTGAAACACAGTTGGGTGCAAGGGTTGTATTGCATATGACAAATTTGATATCTATACAGGAAAAAAGGGGTATAAAATTGAAACACAGTTGGGTGCAAGGGTTGTATTGCATATGACAAATTTGATATCTATACAGGAAAAAAGGGGTATAAAATTGAAACACAGTTGGGTGCAAGGGTTGTATTGCATATGACAAATTTGATATCTATGCAGGAAAAAAGGGGTATAAAATTGAAACACAGTTGGGTGCAAGGGTTGTATTGCATATGACAATTTGATATCTATGCAGGAAAAAAGG
>JBAIZL010000017.1:1971914-2049962 GCA_036971475.1 Prosapia bicincta | reverse complement strand
CCACCTTTTCTGTTGAGCCGTATTGCATTTTAGCAGCATTTTCAATATAGAAGACAAGGCTGGCCACCTGTTCAGTTGGGCTGTATTGCATTTTAGCAGCATTCTTAATAGACCTATAGGTGACACGGCTGCCCACCTTTTCTGTTGAGCCGTATTGCATTTTAGCAGCATTTTCAATATAGGTGACAAGGCTGGCCACCTGTTCAGTTGAGCTGTATTGCTTTTTAACAGTATTCTCAATATAGGTGACAAGGCTTGCTACCTTTTCTGTTGAGCTGTTTTGCCTTTTAGCAGCATTCTCAATATAAGGGACAAGGCTTGCTACCTTTTCTGTTAAGCTGTATTGCATATTAGCAGGATTCTCAATATAGGGGACAAGGCTGGCCACCTTTTATGTTGAGCTGTATTGCATTTTAGCAGCATTCACAATATAGGTGACAAGGCTGGCCACCTTTTCAGTTGAGCTGTATTGCATTTTAACAGTATTCTCAATATAGGTGACAAGGCTGGCCACCTGTTCAGCTGAGCTGTATGCACTTTAGCAGTATTCTCAATATAGATGACAAAGCTTGTCACCTTTTCTGTTGAGCCGTATTGCATTTTAGCAGTATTCTCAATATAGGTGACAAGGCTGGCCACCTTTTATTCGAGAATACTTATTTGATAGCATAATTCACTTTATTCTTGTAATCTAAACTGTAAATCTTTAGACTTTGTTAAGTGCCTGGTTACCGTAGATCTACTAGCATTAAACACTTTTCTTTCACTATAGGTAATTTTTTGTCTGGATCTTCTGTACTGATAGCCTGAAGTGCTTTTTACAGAGGTTCTTCATCATTGAAGCAGGTCACGCTTTTTCGTACTTACTTCTGGGCAGCCTGAAACAAAAACACATAGTGCCTTGTAACGTCTTGTACCATAGGCCGGCGGCCCAAGGAACACGATGGTAGTTTTCTTCAAGGTACACGATGGCAGTTGGCTTCAAGGTACACGATGGTAGTTGACTTCAAGGTACACGATGGTAGTTGGCTTCAAGGTACACGATGGTAGTTGGCTTCAAGGTACACGATGGTAGTTGGCTTCAAGGTACGCGGTGGTAGTTGGCTTCAAGGTACACGATGGTAGCTACCAAGGTACAAGATGGAAGTTTGCTTCAAGGTACACGATGGTAGTTGGCTTCAAGGTACACGATGGTAGTTGGCTTCAAGGTACACGATGGTAGCTACGAAGGTACACGATGATAGTTTGCTTCAAGGTACACGATGGTAGTTGGCTTCAAGGTAACGATGGTAGTTGGCTTCAAGGTACACGATGGTAGTTGGCTTCAAGGTACACGATGGTAGCTACGAAGGTACACGATGATAGTTTGCTTCAAGGTACACGATGGTAGTTGGCTTCAAGGTACACGATGGTAGTTGGCTTCAAGGTACCCGATGGTAGTTGGCTTCAAGGTACCCGATGGTAGTTGGCTTCAAGGTACACGATGGTAGTTGGCTTCAAGGTACACGATGGTAGTTGGCTTCAAGGTACACGATGGTAGTTGGCTTCAAAGTACACGATGGTAGCTACGAAGGTACACGATGATAGTTTGCTTCAAGGTACACGATGGTAGTTGGCTTCAAGGTACACGATGGTAGTTGGCTTCAAGGTACACGATTGTAGTTGGATTCAAGGTACACGATGGTAGCTACCAAGGTACACGATGGTCGTTGGCTTCAAGGTACACGATGGTAGCTACGAAGGTACACAGGCTCCAAGGTACACGATGGTAGCTACCAAGGTACACAATGGTAGCAGGCTCCAAGGTACACGATGGTAGCTACCAAGGTACACAATGGTAGCAGGCTCCAAGGTACACGATGGTAGCTACCAAGGTACACGATGGTAGTTGGCTTCAAGGTACACGATGGTAGCCACCAAGGTACAAGATGGAAGTTTGCTTCAAGGTACACGATGGTAGTTGGCTTCAATGTACACGATGGTAGTTGGCTTCAAGGTACACGATGGTAGTTGGCTTCAAGGTACACGATGGTAGTTGGCTTCAAGGTAACGATGGTAGTTGGCTTCAAGGTACACGATGGTAGTTGGCTTCAAGGTACACGATGGTAGCTACGAAGGTACACGATGATAGTTTGCTTCAAGGTACACGATGGTAGTTGGCTTCAAGGTACACGATGGTAGTTGGCTTCAAGGTACCCGATGGTAGTTGGCTTCAAGGTACCCGATGGTAGTTGGCTTCAAGGTACACGATGGTAGTTGGCTTCAAGGTACACGATGGTAGTTGGCTTCAAGGTACACGATGGTAGTTGGCTTCAAGGTACACGATGGTAGCTACGAAGGTACACGATGATAGTTTACTTCAAGGTACACGATGGTAGTTGGCTTCAAGGTACACGATGGTAGTTGGCTTCAAGGTACACGATGGTAGCTACGAAGGTACACGATGGTAGTTGGCTTCAAGGTACACGATGGTAGCTACGAAGGTACACGATGATAGTTTACTTCAAGGTACACGATGGTAGTTGGCTTCAAGGTACACGATGGTAGTTGGCTTCAAGGTACACGATGGTAGCTACGAAGGTACACGATGATAGTTGGGTTCAAGGTACACGATGGTAGTTGGCTTTAAGGTACACGATGGTAGTTGGCTTCAAGGTACACGATGGTAGCTACGAAGGTACACGATGATAGTTTGCTTCAAGGTACACGATGGTAGTTGGCTTCAAGGTACACGATGGTAGTTGGCTTCAAGGTACACGATGGTAGTTGGCTTCAAGGTACACGATGGTAGCTACGAAGGTACACGATGATAGTTTACTTCAAGGTACACGATAGTAGTTGGCTTCAAGGTACACGATGGTAGTTGGCTTCAAGGTACACGATGGTAGCTACGAAGGTACACGATGGTAGTTGGCTTCAAGGTACACGATGGTAGCTACGAAGGTACACGATGATAGTTTACTTCAAGGTACACGATGGTAGTTGGCTTCAAGGTACACGATGGTAGTTGGCTTCAAGGTACACGATGGTAGCTACGAAGGTACACGATGATAGTTGGGTTCAAGGTACACGATGGTAGTTGGCTTCAAGGTACACGATGGTAGTTGGCTTCAAGGTACACGATGGTAGCTACGAAGGTACACGATGATAGTTTGCTTCAAGGTACACGATGGTAGTTGGCTTCAAGGTACACGATGGTAGTTGGCTTCAAGGTACACGATGGTAGTTGGCTTCAAGGTACACGATGGTAGCTACGAAGGTACACGATGATAGTTTACTTCAAGGTACACGATAGTAGTTGGCTTCAAGGTACACGATGGTAGTTGGCTTCAAGGTACACGATGGTAGCTACGAAGGTACACGATGGTAGTTGGCTTCAAGGTACACGATGGTAGCTACGAAGGTACACGATGATAGTTTACTTCAAGGTACACGATGGTAGTTGGCTTCAAGGTACACGATGGTAGTTGGCTTCAAGGTACACGATGGTAGCTACGAAGGTACACGATGATAGTTGGGTTCAAGGTACACGATGGTAGTTGGCTTCAAGGTACACGATGGTAGTTGGCTTCAAGGTACACGATGGTAGCTACGAAGGTACACGATGATAGTTTGCTTCAAGTTACACGATGGTAGTTGGCTTCAAGGTACACGATGGTAGTTGGCTTCAAGGTACACGATGGTAGTTGGCTTCAAGGTACACGATGGTAGCTACGAAGGTACACGATGGTAGCTACGAAGGTACACGATGATATTTGGCTTCAAGGTACACGATGGTAGTTGGCTTCAAGGTACACGATGGTAGTTGGCTTCAAGGTACACGATGGTAGCTACGAAGGTACACGATGATAGTTTGCTTCAAGGTACACGATGATAGTTGACTTCAAGGTACACGATGGTAGTTGGCTTCAAGGTACACGATGGTAGTTGACTTCAAGGTACACGATGGTAGTTGGCTTCAAGGTACACGATGGTAGTTACCAAAGTACACGATGGGTTCACTTATAATAAAATATGGCTGTGTACTCTGAACTATTTAACCAATAAACAAAATAAAGTAGCATAATACTCATCAAGGAGTAAGCGATGCAAGTGTTGTACAGTTAAACATCCTTAAGGCAATCCTTACCTAATTGTAACCTACTATTTTACTCAAAAGACAACTGATTGCAGTTTCACACACTGGCACATCATAATGCGGACGGGGTTGTTCGAGGTATTGCTAGGTAGCAGCACAATGCAGAAACTCGAAAGGGCTCAAAACACAATATGGCCTAGGTGCAACAGCCTCCCCAACAGTTTGCAGTGAAGCTTGCTTATCTTTAGGTGAAGTGAGATAGGTTTTGAAGCGATATCACCTGTTAGAATGGTCAGCGGGGCCTAACCCTAACTCCTAGATACATATGTCTCCTATAAATTTATAGAGGTCTATTTCCGTGCAATGCTGTGCGTAAGCGAGCATGTTAGCCAACGGTGTCAGCTGTAATTACGTTTATGCCCAGTAAGTTATTTAGTCAGAGACTGTCGCGGTGTCGTATTTCCCTTCAGCCGCTTTAGGGACCGCCGCCGCTTTCGTCACAAAGAATGGAACCACACTCACGGCGAAACTGGAATCGCCGGTCGGAAGAATTTATATTGCATTTCGTTTAGGAGACGTAAAATATTAACTTCACTTTTAGAAAGCATTTTTGTTTTAACGGCCTGAAATTAACGTGGGAACGCGGGAACATGTTTCACGACATCTGAGTGGACATCTCGTCGCTGCGTACTTTATTTCCTTCTCCGTTACTCCATTGCCTCCTATAAAGCGTAGTATGTCCACTGTCATGTGGTTGTACAGCATATTTTAATGGCCTTTATATTATAAATGTATAAAAATATTCGGAGTAATTATAACCACAATTTTACCCATTCGCCTGAAATCGCCTGAAATCCTATCACCGGAACTACCGTCGTAATATTACTACGAAATCATGTTGCTTTGATTCTGATGTTTAACTCAGCGGCCATTTTAACGTCTTAGCTAAAGGTGCATGGCTTATTCAATTTACAGTTCTTTTATGAAAAAGGATCACATTTAATGTGCAGCGTTAAAGTTATAACGAGCTAAACAATAATATATATATATATTTTAAAACAACATAGGTTATTCAAATACAAGAATATTTACTATTTTATATCCAAAGCTTTAAGCCTATAGCTTACATTATTGTAATTTTCACTCCTGATGATGTTGGTACTGTTTGCCAACGAAAAGCTTTGGATATAAAATAGTAAATATTCTTGTATTTGAATAACCTATGTTGTTTTAAATTATTAAACAAGAAAACGTATTTTATATTTATTTATATATATATATATATATATATATATATATATATATATATATATATATATATATATATATATATTATATTTGTTGATTCCATCTTCACGTGAGCTACTAGTAATCACCAAACACTTTTAAATGTTTTAAACTTGCCTATAGTGGCACTTACTTATATTTGTTGCTCCCGAAACGGCCGTCCTCAACAAACAAGTGCTACTATAGGCAATTTTATAAACATTTAAAAGTGTTTAGTATATATATAGTTTAAAAATTTTGAAGCACTTCGATACTTTGCCCATTTAACCTCAAGTTCATTTAGGTTTCAAAATAACCATCATTATATGTAACACAAAAACAATGTTTAAGTTACTCTTTGGAGAGGATTTTTCCGCAACCGTGATGTAAACATGGGTAAACAAAAATTATTGTGCTTAAATGGTGCTATCTTATATACGTATGTAAATATACATGTATATGTATAACATAATATGTATTCTTGTGTAACAATAAAAAAAAGCTAATGCAAATACAAGAATAATTTATAGAGCTATACAGTTATTATTCCTGTTTTCAATAATATTAGCCCTGATGAAGTTGGTTCTGTTTGCCAACGAAAGGCTTTCAATTGTATAACTTAATAAATTCTTCTTGTATCTGTATTTCTCTTATTTATATAAATATTTCGTACCGCCTAAAAGTCAATGAATGACGTGTTAACATTACCTAAACTTAATTTAGTGTTTTATTAACATAATAATTGTACAGAAATTGCTTTGAGATGTGTTGGAAAATAGATTAGGTTCGTTGAGTGTTAGGGGCCTACCCAGCCAACAAAATTTTAATTTGGATTAAACGAAATGTCTTAATAAAAGGATAAGATAGAAAATCATATTTTATGCTATTTTGTCGCCTAAAAATTTCATTAAAAAAAATCCTTATGTCGTCGCGAAGCTGTTTTGCTAAAAACCTTCAACAATGTCCTAAAGTTTCATGGCGAACGGATTAGTCATTTAGTAATGCATTAGGCTCGTACATACATACACACATAAAAATATTCATAAATATATATATATATATATATATATATATATATATATATATATGAGAGAGGGGGAGAGAAATATCACATATGGAATATTAGACACTTTAAAGTGGTTTTAAACGTCAAAATATTAAAAAAAATATGTCTTCACTTTTCTATTTGTTACTAACAACCTTGGCCTACAGACGTTTATTTCTTAATTTTTAATATTCTTACTGTCCTTCCAAATACAAATATTGCATTTAAAAGTTTTAAAAATGCTTTATAAATATAGATGAACAAAATGGTTTTAAATAAAATTAAAATAACCTTATTATTATTATTTTTATATAAACTGTTTAATTTTTATGCATACCCATAAGTAATGTAGTAGTTTAAATTTTATGGATAATTTCAATTAATTTATTAAACATCACTCAAAAGTTGAAATATCAAATTATTGTGTGTGTGTGTGTGTGTGTGTGTGTGTGTGTGTGTGTGTGTGTGTGTGTGTGTGTGTGTGTGTGTGTGTGCGCGTGTGTGTGTGTGTGTGTGTGTGTGTGTGTGTGTGTGTGTGTGTGTGTGTGTGTGTGTGTGTGAGTGTGTGTGTGTGTGTGTGTGTGTGTGTGTGTGTGTGTGTGTGTGTGTGTGTGTGTGTGTGTGTGTGTGTGTGTGTGTGAGTGTGAGTGTGTGTGTGTGTTTAAATAAGTGACTTTTCCTACCGTTGCTAATTTAGAGTAGAAAGCTTGGCTTCACATATGGATAGCTATTCTCTCTTACTCTAGAGACATTTATTGAAACTACAATCTCATCATTAACCCTTAACTTTTACTTTTATAGTATAGCTTTAATGCAAGTTGCAGTTAAATTCACTCGGAGACTTTAACAGCCGTTAACTGTCGGACAGATTTCCCAGAATATAAGATCGAGTGAAGAATAGACAGAAAGACGTGCATTCGCAATAAAACCAGTTAAATTGCATTTATGTCGACTTGGTTTTATACCCATTGTATATTCATAAATGTGATAAAAGGATTCAATAAACCGCCATTTTAAGACAATATGTTGGGTGGTTGAACAATAGAATAGTAATGTATAAAGTAAATATAGCAACATTGTTTACTTGCATTCATAAAAAGTATTGTAAATTAAATGGAAATTCAGATAAATTTACCCCTTTTATAAAAATAAGTGCAATGAATCAAAGATTGCAACATTTTCCGGTAAGGCGCACAGCAATGACCCTTTCCATCTAACTTGCTTAATACTCCAATTTGATGTTTTATCGGTATTATAACCAGCAACAATCCATCTCAGCGTTCAAATATCTTCCTTGGGCTTGGGAATACTGAGAAGGCCGACAGTTTTTTAACCAGCAACAATCTATCTCAGCGTTCAAATCTCCTCGATGGACTTGGAGATACACTGAGAAGGCCGACAGTTTTATACCAAGCAATAATCCATTTCAGCGTTCAAATCTCCTCGGTGGACTTATAAATACGAAAAAGGCCGTCAGTATTATAATCAGCAACAATCCATCTAAGCGTTCAAATCTCCTTGGACTTGGGGATGCTGAGAAGGCCGACAGTTTTATACCCAGCAACAATCCATCTCAACGTTCAAATCTCCTCCTTGGACTTGGGGATACGGAGAATGGCAGTTTTAGGGGGGTGGTAACCACAGTGAAGGTAGAAAGCAAACTAGAAATGGAAGAAGACCGAAAGTACAAGTGCAAAACAGATCAGCAACCAAACTATTTGTAAAGGTTTTACAGTAAACAAATGGAGTCATGTTTTTTCAAAATACAAATCAATCATTAGATCCACCTGTAAATAATAGTTTTACTTCTATAAACTGAATTGAACGTCGAAAATTGGAAAAAAACTGTGCAGATTTTGTTTTTAAAAAATATTTGTAGGTCTACAAGAAAAAAAATACTTGCAGCAATGCAGGACCAGTGGGATGTATTCTAGGAAAGCTTCATCAAATATATACCTGGTTAGTTTGTATTTCGTCTCTGCAGCTGTTTCGCTTTCACTGGCATCTTCAGGACTGATGTACAATAAAATAAATTTCTTTGAGAATGTTGTTTTTCCGTAGGGTTTTAACGTACGTTTTTTAAAATATTAATAATAAAGTAGTATATTTAAATTTGGTTTGACATTAGTTTAACATTTTAAAATAGAAGACGTGAAGGTCACGTTAAATGTAACTTGAGATTAGGTGGCCTAACTTGAGATTATAAGCAAACTTGTAGAGAACAACTTGAGATCTTGCATAATTTACGGCTTAGTCCAGGCAAGACCTGTTAAATTGATTCTTTACCGCGATATGACATAAAATATCATATTTTACTACATATATTTGCATACAATGTACGTTATGTTTGTGTTTATCTTCACGTGACCGTTGTAAGGTTTTACTTACGAAATGAACTCATACGTTTAATGTGCATATGTTGAGGCGGTTGTGACGTTAAGCAGAGAGGATTTTTGCAAACATACGAGCACTCTTCTAACCACATTCTAATGTTCCCCGACATCAACGCAAACTGTATCACAGAATATAAATTCGCGATAAAAGGACGCTTTGACACAAACATACAAGTCAAGCGCTCAGAAGATGCTGCTTGACAAACCTAATTGTAAATGTATGAATTAAGAGAATATTCTACCTCGAAAATGTACACATTTCTGAGATTAAGTGATTTCTCAACATATCCGTCTGACCGTTGTAATGTGAATGACACGTCATAGCAACATCACTTGTTGAGATGTGCTAACCTGTTGTATTTACGGCCGTCCCGTCTCCAAGAATTGCTCTCTGTAAACGCAATCCTAGTTAGATACAACTTTAAGTAAGCTAGACGTAAAACTGTTTGTTAAGGGTTGACAGACACTATAAATGCCTCTCGAGAGATCTTTATTCCTGTTAAGTGTGTAATTTATTAAGTTTAAGTCATGAAATTAAAATTAATTTTTAAGCCCAGTACTTTTGAAATTGAAAGATTTAATTAATTGTTTTTTTTGGTTATTCTTTTTTTTCTATTTGGGTTTTTTATGATACTTCGTCCATATCAACTTTCTGGATTGTTTTTTTTTAGTGGAAACGTTTGTAGCATCGCCTACAAAAACGTATTGGATAGACATAAACATACAATTTCAAGTCAGTATAAATTCCATCAGGTTAAGCTATAAGTAACCTTAAAGTGAACATATGATTTCATGTAACAGATGAGTTTGGGTTCATAGGTTATGTTGTAAAACAACTGTTTTAACACTTAGGTTATGTTACATTATTTTTATAACATTGTTAAGGAAAAGGTTATTATTAAATAGTTTTGATCAGGTAATACATAGGCTGCATTAGAAGATCTGACTTTTATATATTATATAATATTATATAAGTTCATGACTCTAATGAAAAGGAAAAGACTATATCAACTATTATTGTTTAATTTATTCCTTTTGACGTTTTGCCCACTCTCATTATGTTATGATAATTTTCAAGACGTACATTAAAACAATTTACACATACAACTTAAACATGTACCATGTACGTTATGCATCGTCTGGACTTAACTCTGAGCTTTTTATGTTATATGTGTATATTGTTTTGATCTACGTCCTGAAAATAACCATGAGATATTGTAAATAAACGAAACGTTGTGGATAAAAAGAAGTAATTTAAACAAATATTACTTAATGTAACCTTGTAAAGGTCATTAGAATCCTGAATGTGTATAAGGTATGCTGGATGTGTAAAGGTCTCTCCCTTAGCTCTTTAGCTAAGCCATTAAAAACGAAAAACATCTCCTGGTTCTGTTTGACTCTGTGTTTAATAAACTTATAAAATATATTTTTATGTTACGCTAATCGCCCATTTAACACTTTTCTATGATTTATAAGGTCACCTTATAACACTTTACCTTTCTTATCAAAGTATATTTTTTGACGTAATAGCGGGTTTCTACTCGTGTAGTGGTTACTCTGTATGGTATTACTGGCAACTCGCTGGTATAATGTAACCATTTTCCCAGGAGCAATGAGTTTATTGTGGTTAAGGAAACATTGTACGGGGTCTCCTAGTGCAACTAATACATACTCTGTATACATGAATACTTTGTTATCTGGCTTTAGTCAGATTGACATTGTAACCCTCAATGCATAAATAAATAACCTTGTATTAATATAACTTCACTGATTGGATAGATATTTGTCTGGGATTCGCTGTAACATCTGTGAGGGTTTGGTTAATTATAATTAGACAAAACGTTGATTTGCGTAGTAATCAATGAACGACCGTCAGTAATAAACGCTTACTTGTCACTGCTTTAACTTTGCGTGGATGTGGCGCCTTGGTCCACTGACAGAACCCTCCCATTTATCTGGACAAGTTTTCTCTCGCTTAGAAGGGTAAATAAACCTCCAGGACTTACGATACGTTACAGAAATAACTTAGTTAGTTTGTAAGCAACGGGTTACTAAACTAAGGTGGTTTGCAAACAGTTAGCCATACGTAACTACCTTTAAGCGTTGGACCATCGGAACCGATTGGAACCCTTTGCGTCACAGCTGTTGCGAAAGTCCCAGCTCCAAAACGATAGTTTCTTGCGTCGGCCAAGCCTTACGCAATGCCTCGACCTTGGAGGTTTTTGTATTTATAGGCCGTCATCAACATAGTTAATCGCCAACTATAATGATTGATAACATGCGACTGCCGCGGCTGGCTAGGTCCTCAGCCACAACGCAAAATTAAACCTATTTAACCCAATTTTCTTGTTAAAAAAATTTAGATTAGATTGAGAAACAACCATTTAAAAATATTTTAAACAAACAAGACAGTGTTAAAGTAACGTATAATCACAACAATTCCAAAGCGACACGAGGTTTCGGATTTATAAAGTAATCATTATGATCAGCAGCACTTTGAACACGCTCAGCACTTGTTCGGATGTTGCCAGCTGCAAAGGTCGACTATCTATCGTTTGGTGCTAGCAATGCCTAAGGAAATATGGAGGGACGTCGAAATAATTATCCGTTATTGGTTACTAAGGTAAACTGAAAGTTGTAATGGCTGAAGGCAAAAACAGCGGAATTTTCTAGAATCTGTAGTTTGCATAAGATATTAGTAAAGTCCATGTATATGTAGATTTATTTAATCCCTAAAAATTTGTTAACCATTAGGAAGGCCTATAGTTAATTTGTAAACTGTATTGTTATTAAAGAAAAATACACATAACGCCTTGTCTAATGTATTTATAAGTTTATCTTATAGCAAAATATCGGTCGCCTTATCTAATGTATGCATAGGTTTATCTTATAGCAAAATATTGGTCGCCCTATCTAATTTATCCATAAGTTTATCTTATAGCAAAATATCGGTCGCCTTATCTAATGTATCCATAAGTTTATCTTATAGCAAAATATCGGTCGCCTTGTCTAATGTATCCATAGGTTTATCTTATAGCAAAATATCGGTCGCCTTATCTAATGTATCCATAAGTTTATCTTATAGCAAAATATCGGTAACGCCTTATCTAATGTATCCATAAGTTTATCTTATAGCAAAATATCGGTCGCCTTATCTAATGTATCCATAAGTTTATCTTATAGCAAAATATCGGTAACGCCCTATCTAATGTATCCATAAGTTTATCTCAAGCAAAATATCGGTAACGCCTTGTCTAATGTATCCATAGGTTTATCTTATAGCAAAATATCGGTCGCCTTATCTAATGTATCCATAAGTTTATCTTATAGCAAAATATCGGTAACGCCTTATCTAATGTATCCATAAGTTTATCTTATAGCAAAATATCGGTCGCCTTATCTAATGTATCCATAAGTTTATCTTATAGCAAAATATCGGTCGCCTTATCTAATGTATCCATAAGTTTATCTTATAGCAAAATATCGGTAACGCCTTATCTAATGTATCCATAAGTTTATCTTATAGCAAAATATCGGTCGCCTTATCTAATGTATCCATAAGTTTATCTTATAGCAAAATATCGGTAACGCCCTATCTAATGTATCCATAAGTTTATCTCAAGCAAAATATCGGTAACGCCTTGTCTAATGTATCCATAGGTTTATCTTATAGCAAAATATCGGTCGCCTTATCTAATGTATCCATAAGTTTATCTTATAGCAAAATATCGGTAACGCCCTATCTAATGTATCCATAAGTTTATCTCAAGCAAAATATCGGTAACGCCTTGTCTAATGTATCCATAAGTTTATCTTATAGCAAAATATCGGTCGCCTTATCTAATGTATCCATAAGTTTATCTTATAGCAAAATATCGGTAACGCCTTATCTAATGTATCCATAAGTTTATCTTATAGCAAAATATCGGTCGCCTTATCTAATGTATCCATAAGTTTATCTTATAGCAAAATATCGGTAACGCCTTGTCTAATGTATCCATAGGTTTATCTTATAGCAAAATATCGGTAACGCCTTATCTAATGTATCCATAAGTTTATCTTATAGCAAAATATCGGTAACGCCTTATCTAATGTATCCATAAGTTTATCTTATAGCAAAATATCGGTCGCCTTATCTAATGTATCCATAAGTTTATCTTATAGCAAAATATCGGTCGCCTTATCTAATGTATCCATAAGTTTATCTTATAGCAAAATATCGGTAACGCCTTATCTAATGTATCCATAAGTTTATCTTATAGCAAAATATCGGTCGCCTTATCTAATGTATCCATAAGTTTATCTTATAGCAAAATATCGGTAACGCCTTGTCTAATGTATCCATAAGTTTATCTTATAGCAAAATATCGGTAACGCCTTATCTAATGTATCCATAAGTTTATCTTATAGCAAAATATCGGTCGCCTTATCTAATGTATCCAAGGGTTTATCTCAAGCAAAATATCGGTAACGCCTTGTCTAATGTATCCATAGGTTTATCTTATAGCAAAATATCGGTCGCCTTATCTAATGTATCCATAAGTTTATCTTATAGCAAAATATCGGTAACGCCTTATCTAATGTATCCATAAGTTTATCTTATAGCAAAATATCGGTCGCCTTATCTAATGTATCCATAAGTTTATCTTATAGCAAAATATCGGTCGCCTTATCTAATGTATCCATAAGTTTATCTTATAGCAAAATATCGGTAACGCCTTATCTAATGTATCCATAAGTTTATCTTATAGCAAAATATCGGTCGCCTTATATAATGTATCCATAAGTTTATCTTATAGCAAAATATCGGTAACGCCCTATCTAATGTATCCATAAGTTTATCTCAAGCAAAATATCGGTAACGCCTTGTCTAATGTATCCATAGGTTTATCTTATAGCAAAATATCGGTCGCCTTATCTAATGTATCCATAAGTTTAACTTATAGCAAAATATCGGTAACGCCCTATCTAATGTATCCATAAGTTTATCTCAAGCAAAATATCGGTAACGCCTTGTCTAATGTATCCATAAGTTTATCTTATAGCAAAATATCGGTAACGCCCTATCTAATGTATCCATAAGTTTATCTCAAGCAAAATATCGGTAACGCCTTGTCTAATGTATCCATAGGTTTATCTTATAGCAAAATATCGGTCGCCTTATCTAATGTATCCATAAGTTTATCTTATAGCAAAATATCGGTCGCCTTATCTAATGTATCCATAAGTTTATCTTATAGCAAAATATCGGTAACGCCCTATCTAATGTATCCATAAGTTTATCTTATAGCAAAATATCGGTCGCCTTATCTAATGTATCCATAGGTTTATCTTACAGCAAAATATCGGTCGCCTTGTCTAATGTATCCATAGGTTTATCTTATAGCAAAATATCGGTCGCCTTATCTAATGTATCCATAGGTTTATCTTACAGCAAAATATCGGTCGCCTTATCTAATGTATCCATAGGTTTATCTTATAGCAAAATATCGGTCGCCTTATCTAATGTATCCATAGGTTTATCTTACAGCAAAATATCGGTCGCCTTGTCTAATGTATCCATAGGTTTATCTTATAGCAAAATATCGGTCGCCTTATCTAATGTATCCATAGGTTTATCTTACAGCAAAATATCGGTCGCCTTGTCTAATGTATCCATAGGTTTATCTTATAGCAAAATATCGGTCGCCTTATCTAATGTATCCATAGGTTTATCTTATAGCAAAATATCGGTCGCCTTATCTAATGTATCCATAAGTTTAACTTATAGCAAAATATCGGTAACGCCCTATCTAATGTATCCATAAGTTTATCTCAAGCAAAATATCGGTAACGCCTTGTCTAATGTATCCATAAGTTTATCTTATAGCAAAATATCGGTAACGCCCTATCTAATGTATCCATAAGTTTATCTCAAGCAAAATATCGGTAACGCCTTGTCTAATGTATCCATAGGTTTATCTTATAGCAAAATATCGGTCGCCTTATCTAATGTATCCATAAGTTTATCTTATAGCAAAATATCGGTCGCCTTATCTAATGTATCCATAAGTTTATCTTATAGCAAAATATCGGTAACGCCCTATCTAATGTATCCATAAGTTTATCTTATAGCAAAATATCGGTCGCCTTATCTAATGTATCCATAGGTTTATCTTACAGCAAAATATCGGTCGCCTTGTCTAATGTATCCATAGGTTTATCTTATAGCAAAATATCGGTCGCCTTATCTAATGTATCCATAGGTTTATCTTACAGCAAAATATCGGTCGCCTTATCTAATGTATCCATAGGTTTATCTTATAGCAAAATATCGGTCGCCTTATCTAATGTATCCATAGGTTTATCTTACAGCAAAATATCGGTCGCCTTGTCTAATGTATCCATAGGTTTATCTTATAGCAAAATATCGGTCGCCTTATCTAATGTATCCATAGGTTTATCTTACAGCAAAATATCGGTCGCCTTGTCTAATGTATCCATAGGTTTATCTTATAGCAAAATATCGGTCGCCTTATCTAATGTATCCATAGGTTTATCTTAGAGCAAAATATCGGTCGCCTTGTCTAATGTATCCATAGGTTTATCTTATAGCAAAATATCGGTCGCCTTATCTAATGTATCCATAGGTTTATCTTACAGCAAAATATCGGTCGCCTTATCTAATGTATCCATAGGTTTATGTTATAGCAAAATATCGGTCGCCTTATCTAATGTATCCATAAGTTTATCTTATAGCAAAATATCGGTAACGCCTTATCTAATGTATCCATAGGTTTATCTTATAGCAAAATATCGGTAACGCCTTATCTAATGTATCCATAGGTTTATCTTATAGCAAAATATCGGTCGCCTTATCTAATGTGTCCATAAGTTTATCTTATAGCAAAATATCGGTAACGCCTTATCTAATGTATCCATAGGTTTATCTTATAGCAAAATATCGGTAACGCCTTATCTAATGTGTCCATAGGTTTATCTTATAGCAAAATATCGGTAACGCCTTATCTAATGTGTCCATAAGTTTATCTTATAGCAAAATATCGGTCGCCTTATCTAATGTATCCATAAGCTTATCTTATAGCAAAATATCAGTAACGTCTTATCTAATGTGTCCATAGGTTTATCTTATAGCAAAATATCGGTCCCCTTATCTAATGTATCCATAGGTTTATCTTATAGCAAAATATCTGTCGCCTTATCTAATGCATCCATAGGTTTATCTTATAGCAAAATATCGGTAACGCCTTATCTAATGTATCCATAAGCTTATCTTATAGCAAAATATCGGTAACGCCTTATCTAATGTATCCATAAGTTTATCTTATCGCAAAATATCGGTAACGCCTTATCTAATGTATCCATAGGTTTATCTTATAGCAAAATATCTGTCGCCTTATCTAATGCATCCATAGGTTTATCTTATAGCAAAATATCGGTAACGCCTTATCTAATGTATCCATAGGTTTATCTTATAGCAAAATATCTGTCGCCTTATCTAATGCATCCATAGGTTTATCTTATAGCAAAATATCGGTAACGCCTTATCTAATGTATCCATAAGTTTATCTTATAGCAAAATATCGGTAACGCCTTATCTAATGTATCCATAGGTTTATCTTATAGCAAAATATCTGTCGCCTTATCTAATGCATCCATAGGTTTATCTTATAGCAAAATATCGGTAACGCCTTATCTAATGTATCCATAGGTTTATCTTATAGCAAAATATCTGTCGCCTTATCTAATGCATCCATAGGTTTATCTTATAGCAAAATATCGGTAACGCCTTATCTAATGTATCCATAAGTTTATCGTATAGCAAAATATCGGTAACGCCTTATCTAATGTATCCATAAGTTTATCTTATCGCAAAATATCGGTAACGCCTTGTCTAATGTATCCATAAGTTTATCTTATAGCAAAATATCGGTCGCCTTATCTAATGTATCCATACGTTTATCTTATAGCAAAATATCGGTCGCCTTATCTAATGTATCCATAAGTTTATCTTATAGCAAAATATCGGTCGCCTTATCTAATGTATCCATAAGTTTATCTTATAGCAAAATATCGGTCGTCTTATCTAATGTATCCATAAGTTTATCTTATAGCAAAATATCGGTAACGTCTTATCTAATGTGTCCATAGGTTTATCTTATAGCAAAATATCGGGAACGCCTTATCTAATGTGTCCATAGGTTTATCTTATAGCAAAATATCGGTAACGCTTTATCTAATGTATCCATAGGTTTATCTTATAGCAAAATATCGGGAACGCCTTATCTAATGTATCCATAGGTTTATCTTATAGCAAAATATCGGTAACGTCTTATCTAATGTAACCATAAGTTTATCTTATAACAAAATATCGGTAACGTCTTATCTAATGTATCCATAAGTTTATCTTATAGCAAAATATCGGTCGCCTTATCTAATGTATCCATAAGTTTATCTTATAGCAAAATATCGGTAACGTCTTATCTAATGTATCCATAAGTTTATCTTATAGCAAAATATCGGTCGCCTTATCTAATGTATCCATAAGTTTATCTTATAGCAAAATATCGGTCGCCTTATCTAATGTATCCATAAGTTTATCTTATAGCAAAATATCGGTCGCCTTATCTAATGTATCCATAAGTTTATCTTATAGCAAAATATCGGTCGCCTTATCTAATGTATCCATAAGTTTATCTTATAGCAAAATATCGGTCGCCTTATCTAATGTATCCATAAGTTTATCTTATAGCAAAATATCGGTCGCCTTATCTAATGTATCCATAAGTTTATCTTATAGCAAAATATCGGGAACGCCTTGTCTAATGTATCCATAAGTTTATCTTATAGCAAAATATCGGTAACGCCTTATCTAATGTATCCATAAGTTTATCTTATAGCAAAATATCGGTAACGCCTTATCTAATGTATCCATAGGTTTATCTTACAGCAAAATATCGGTAACGCCTTATCTAATGTATCCATAAGTTTATCTTATAGCAAAATATCGGTAACGCCTTATCTAATGTATCCATAGGTTTATCTTACAGCAAAATATCGGTAACGCCTTATCTAATGTATCCATAGGTTTATCTTACAGCAAAATATCGGTAACGCCTTATCTAATGTATCCATAAGTTTATCTTATAGCAAAATATCGGTAACGCCTTATCTAATGTATCCATAAGTTTATCTTATAGCAAAATATCGGGAACGCCTTATCTAATGTGTCCATAGGTTTATCTTATGGCAAAATATCGGTAACGCTTTATCTAATGTATCAATATGTTTATCTTATAGCAAAGTATCGGTAACATCTTATCTAATGTGTCCATAAGTTTATCTTATAGCAAAATATCGGTAACACCTTATCTAATGTATCCATGAGTTTATCTTATAGCAAAATATCGGTCGCCTTGTCTAATGTATCCATAGGTTTATCTTATAGCAAAATATCGGTAACGCCTTGTCTAATGTATCCATAAGTTTATCTTATAGCAAAATATCGGGAACGCCTTATCTAATGTGTCCATAGGTTTATCTTATAGCAAAATATCGGTAACGCTTCATCTAATGTATCTATATGTTTATCTTATAGCAAAATATCGGTCGCCTTATCTAATGCATCCATAAGTTTATCTTATAGCAAAATATCGGTAACGCCTTATCTAATGTATCCATAAGTTTATCTTATAGGAAAATATCGGTCGCCTTGTCTAATGTATCCATAGGTTTATCTTATAGCAAAATATCGGTAACGCCTTGTCTAATGTATCCATAAGTTTATCTTATAGCAAAATATCGGTCGCCTTATCTAATGTATCCATAAGTTTATCTTATAGCAAAATATCGGTCGCCTTATCTAATGTATCCATAAGTTTATATTATAGCAAAATATCGGTCGCCTTGTCTAATGTGTCCATAGGTTTATCTTATAGCAAAATATCGGTAACGCCTTATCTAATGTATCCATAAGTTTATCTTATAGCAAAATATCGGTCGCCTTGTCTAATGTGTCCATAGGTTTATCTTATAGCAAAATATCGGTAACGCCTTATCTAATGTATCCATAGGTTTATCTTACAGCAAAATATCGGTAACGCCTTATCTAATGTATCCATAAGTTTATCTTATAGCAAAATATCGGTAACGCCTTATCTAATGTATCCATAAGTTTATCCTAAGCAAAATATCGGTAACGCCTTGTCTAATGTATCCATAAGTTTATCTTATAGCAAAATATCGGTCGCCTTATCTAATGTATCCATAAGTTTATCTTATAGCAAAATATCGGTCGCCTTGTCTAATGTATCCATAAGTTTATCTTATAGCAAAATATCGGTCGCCCTATCTAATGTATCCATAAGTTTATCTTATAGCAAAATATCGGTCGCCTTGTCTAATGTGTCCATAGGTTTATCTTATAGCAAAATATCGGTAACGCCTTATCTAATGTATCCATAGGTTTATCTTACGGCAAAATATCGGTAACGCCTTATCTAATGTATCCATAAGTTTATCTTATAGCAAAATATCGGTAACGCCTTATCTAATGTATCCATAAGTTTATCTTAAGCAAAATATCGTTAACGCCTTGTCTAATGTATCCATAAGTTTATCTTATAGCAAAATATCGGTCGCCTTATCTAATGTATCCATAAGTTTATCTTATAGCAAAATATCGGTCGCCTTATCTAATGTATCCATAAGTTTATCTTATAGCAAAATATCGGTAACGTCTTATCTAATGTATCCATAAGTTTATCTTATAGCAAAATATCGGTCGCCTTATCTAATGTATCCATAAGTTTATCTCAAGCAAAATATCGGTAACGCCTTGTCTAATGTATCCATAAGTTTATCTTATAGCAAAATATCGGTCGCCTTATCTAATGTATCCATAAGTTTATCTTATAGCAAAATATCGGGAACGCCTTGTCTAATGTGTCCATAGGTTTATCTTATAGCAAAATATCGGTAACGCCTTATCTAATGTATCCATAGGTTTATCTTACAGCAAAATATCGGTAACGCCTTATCTAATGTATCCATAGGTTTATCTTACAGCAAAATATCGGTAACGCCTTATCTAATGTATCCATAAGTTTATCTTATAGCAAAATATCGGTAACGCCCTATCTAATGTATCCATAAGTTTATCTTAAGCAAAATATCGGTAACGCCTTGTCTAATGTATCCATAAGTTTATCTTATAGCAAAATATCGGTCGCCTTATCTAATGTATCCATAAGTTTATCTTATAGCAAAATATCGGTCGCCTTATCTAATGTATCCATAAGTTTATCTTATAGCAAAATATCGGTAACGTCTTATCTAATGTATCCATAAGTTTATCTTATAGCAAAATATCGGTCGCCTTATCTAATGTATCCATAAGTTTATCTTATAGCAAAATATCGGTAACGTCTTATCTAATGTATCCATAAGTTTATCTTATAGCAAAATATCGGTCGCCTTATCTAATGTATCCATAAGTTTATCTTATAGCAAAATATCGGTCGCCTTATCTAATGTATCCATAAGTTTATCTTATAGCAAAATATCGGTCGCCTTATCTAATGTATCCATAAGTTTATCTTATAGCAAAATATCGGTCGCCTTATCTAATGTATCCATAAGTTTATCTTATAGCAAAATATCGGTCGCCTTATCTAATGTATCCATAAGTTTATCTTATAGCAAAATATCGGTCGCCTTATCTAATGTATCCATAAGTTTATCTTATAGCAAAATATCGGGAACGCCTTGTCTAATGTGTCCATAGGTTTATCTTATAGCAAAATATCGGTAACGCCTTATCTAATGTATCCATAGGTTTATCTTACAGCAAAATATCGGTAACGCCTTATCTAATGTATCCATAGGTTTATCTTACAGCAAAATATCGGTAACGCCTTATCTAATGCATCCATAAGTTTATCTTATAGCAAAATATCGGTAACGCCTTATCTAATGTATCCATAAGTTTATCTTAAGCAAAATATCGGTAACGCCTTGTCTAATGTATCCATAAGTTTATCTTATAGCAAAATATCGGTCGCCTTATCTAATGTATCCATAAGTTTATCTTATAGCAAAATATCGGTCGCCTTATCTAATGTATCCATAAGTTTATCTTATAGCAAAATATCGGTAACGTCTTATCTAATGTATCCATAAGTTTATCTTATAGCAAAATATCGGTCGCCTTATCTAATGTATCCATAAGTTTATCTTATAGCAAAATATCGGTAACGTCTTATCTAATGTATCCATAAGTTTATCTTATAGCAAAATATCGGTCGCCTTATCTAATGTATCCATAAGTTTATCTTATAGCAAAATATCGGTCGCCTTATCTAATGTATCCATAAGTTTATCTTATAGCAAAATATCGGTCGCCTTATCTAATGTATCCATAAGTTTATCTTATAGCAAAATATCGGTCGCCTTATCTAATGTATCCATAAGTTTATCTTATAGCAAAATATCGGTCGCCTTATCTAATGTATCCATAAGTTTATCTTATAGCAAAATATCGGTCGCCTTATCTAATGTATCCATAAGTTTATCTTATAGCAAAATATCGGTCGCCTTATCTAATGTATCCATAAGTTTATCTTATAGCAAAATATCGGTAACGTCTTATCTAATGTGTCCATAGGTTTATCTTATAGCAAAATATCGGTAACGCCTTATCTAATGTGTCCATAGGTTTATCTTATAGCAAAATATGGGTAACGCTTTATATAATGTATCCATAGGTTTATCTTAGCAAAATATCGGTAACGCCTTATCTAATGTATCCATAGGTTTTTCTTATAGCAAAATATCGGTAACGCCTTATGAGATGTATCCATAGGTTTATGTTACAGCAAAATATCGGTAACCTCATTATCTAATGTGTTTGTAGGTATATCTTATACAAAAATATCGATACGAAAATAAAATCTTAATTACTCCATATTAATGTTTTACATCTGATAATTGCGTCGTTATGTCCTTGACCATTCTAGTAGGCTACTCTTGTTTCAACTTATAAATTCATTGCATTCACATAATTAAAATAATATATTTTACTCAAATTTAGATCTCAGGGAGTTACGTAATGTGCTTCGCTTGTAAGCATTTGGGTTTATAGTGCAATACAAAATGGGTTAATTGGGTCATCAACCTATATTATTTACATGATTTTATCAAGCTATGTCTTTCAGAATGACTATTTGTAAAGTATTCAAATATTTATAGAATGCTTAGTCACATTCAGCTCGTAGTCATTTCTTGGCACTAGCCCATTTATATAATAGGGTAGTGCTGGCATATCTTACACGCGTTACTATTTGAATAAACCTTAAAACGGTCATTTCTTCCATTAAAATCAAACAAATGTCTCAAGGTAAAGCATTAAAAGAAACTTTACCCCTAAAAGAACACTGAAAAATTCATGTTTACACACGCAGCTATAAAACGGTGGTTTTGCGAGTCAAGTGGTCTATATATTTATTTGTTTCCATCATTAGACCTTGTTAAGGTTTCGTTGTAACGGCATTTTTTCATATTGTTACACAAATGTTTTCCACGTCTGACTATCAAGGTGCTTTCTCGAAACATTAAAAGTTCTTATGGACACAGTTGCTGCAATAATTTGTAAAATTATCCCGATCTACAAGGAAAACATAACAAGGGCTGGTGATGGAAATAAACCAATTTCCGAAACGTCACCAATTAAATAAAATATATGTACTTGAATCGGAAATCAACAGCTTTTTTCATTTACTTTGAAAAATGTGAAAAGCCAGGATTTTCAAAACAAACCTTTAGTACCATTGGTAAGCCAATTTGGAGATGCTGGTGAAAATAAAAAGGCCTGGGCGAGCATACGTTCGGAAGCTCCTGGAACCGCCCCTACTCGGAGAAGTGTATGGTTAATTGAGGCTTCAACATGTTCAAGGAGAAACAGAGTTATTATAAGAAATAAAGCACAGTTCTCTTCTGTACGCAATTCTGTCAGAGAATCGACCTCTTAGTGAACTCGGCTGTGTATGGAGCTGCGATGAGTCGGGATTGCAATCAGGACCTCTTACAGGAACATGAAAGGCGGCAATGAAAGCTGCTGACTTTATGTGGGCGACAGGAAAATAAAAGTAAAACAGAACAACTAAAATTTGAAGATCGACCTTAAAGCACTTACATTTAAAATGAAGAATAATATAACTTCACTTGACAACATTTAGACGTATTTGTTTCATTTTACCAATTATTTCTCCTTACAACGGTATTAGCCAACAAATAGCCAAGCACTGAGGAAGGTGACTTCTCTTAGGAAGGTTGTGAATAGTTATTACTAGCTAAGCTCTAATTAACTAAATATTTTGCCTTATTTTATTCATTACGATTATTTTGTACAAATATTTTGGGATTCGAGAATAGATTTAGAACGTTATATTACATAAAAAAGTCTGTGAACTTAAGTATTCTATGAACGTTATTTAATCGTGCTATATCTCCTAAACCGCTTGCATCGTCTATTCTACGGCTTTAGGAAAGCTTTCAAAATAATAGTTTAAAAGCGTTCGGGATAATAAAAGGAATGGACATATTTCAGATATAGGTTACTCACACTGATTGACGTGTTACCATATTTATAAATGTGATTTTGCGAAAACGATAACATTTGTCCTCATTTTCCCTCTAGTAAGTTAACAATTTTTTTTATTTCCTGCTACGTTTTACAGCAAATATATAATATATTTTCTTTACTTTTACAGGTTTCCCTTTCTTACAAATGCCCCCAGATTCTACAACAAAAATCCTACCTGTTAATGTCGTAAACTTGCAGTATGAACAATATCCAGCTCTGCCTTTCCATGAGGCAGTCAGGACCTTGTCTTATGCAGGTATAGTCGAAATAATATAAATTTATTTCCAAGAAGAATAAAAGATACTTAGTTATAGTGTTTGATGCAGTAGGGAAAAAAATTAATGAATCATTTAATAATTTGTGTTTAATTGTTCAAAATATTGTTTAAATAATTAAAAACAATAATATCACATTGATTGCTAAAATTTTGTGACTTTCAATCGTATCTTTTAAATTCTATTTGATGAACACTCGTTGCAAATATATGGCAGAAATAAAAAAACCAGACACATATTTTGCGTCCAATTTTAGCGATATTAAAAATTTGAAATATTAATAATCGTATATAATATTGCTATAAAGTCTCCACTTTAAGAGATATTAAAATTTCATATTAAATCTCTTATACAACAATCGATTTGCGTTAAAATCTCCAGCTTTAGAGATATTGAAAGTTCAAAATATTAAACCTCTTATATAAAAATAGATTTGTGTTAAAGTCTCCAGCTTCAGAGTTATTGAAAGCTCAAAATATTAAATCTCTTATACAACAATCGATTAGCGTTAAAATCTCCAGCTTTAGAGATATTGAAAGTTCAAAATATTAAACCTCGTATATAAAAATAGATTTGTGTTAAAGTCTCCAGCTTCAGAGTTATTGAAAGCTCAAAATATTAAACCTCTTATACAACAATCGATTAGCGTTAAAATCTCCAGCTTTAGAGATATTGAAAGTTCAAAATATTAAACCTCGTATATAAAAATAGATTTGTGTTAAAGTCTCCAGCTTCAGAGTTATTGAAAGCTCAAAATATTAAACCTCTTATACAACAATCGATTTGCGTTAAAATCTCCAGCTTTAGAGATATTGAAAGTTCAAAATATTAAACCTCGTATATAAAAATAGATTTGTGTTAAAGTCTCCAGCTTCAGAGTTATTGAAAGCTCAAAATATTAAATCTCTTATACAACAATCGATTAGCGTTAAAATCTCCAGCTTTAGAGATATTGAAAGTTCAAAATATTAAACCTCGTATATAAAAATAGATTTGTGTTAAAGTCTCCAGCTTCAGAGTTATTGAAAGCTCAAAATATTAAATCTCTTATACAACAATCGATTAGCTTTAAAATCTCCAGCTTCAGAGATATTGAAAGTTCAAAATATTAAACCTCGTATATAAAAATAGATTTGTGTTAAAGTCTCCAGCTTCAGAGTTATTGAAAGCTCAAAATATTAAATCTCTTATACAACAATCGATTAGCGTTAAAATCTCCAGCTTCAGAGATATTGAAAGTTCAAAATATTAAACCTCGTATATAAAAATAGATTTGTGTTAAAGTCTCCAGCTTCAGAGTTATTGAAAGCTCAAAATATTAAATCTCTTATACAACAATCGATTAGCGTTAAAATCTCCAGCTTTAGAGATAATGAAAGTTCAAAATATTAAACCTCGTATATAAAAATAGATTTGTGTTAAAGTCTCCAGCTTCAGAGTTATTGAAAGCTCAAAATATTAAACCTCTTATACAACAATCGATTAGCGTTAAAATCTCCAGCTTTAGAGATATTGAAAGTTCAAAATATTAAACCTCGTATATAAAAATAGATTTGTGTTAAAGTCTCCAGCTTCAGAGTTATTGAAAGTTCAAAATATTAAACCTCTTATACAACAATCGATTAGCGTTAAAATCTCCAGCTTTAGAGATATTGAAAGTTCAAAATATTAAACCTCTTATATAAAAATAGATTTGTGTTAAAGTCTCCAGCTTCAGAGTTATTGAAAGCTCAAAATATTAAACCTCTTATACAACAATCTATTAGCGTTAAAATCTCCAGCTTTAGAGATATTGAAAGTTCAAAATAGTAAATCTTATAAAATTCGTATAGGCCTATGAAAATTAAGAGTGATAATTAATTTTGTTGCCTGCCGGAAGAATTTGAATTTCATAGTTATCTAATCAGGAGCCAATTCGATTCTTACCGTTCAATGCAATTTACAGCACTTAATACAGGCATCTATTTACTGTATTTACATATTATGCAAATATTTAAATAGCAATCATTATTATAAAAAGCCTGCTTCATTTCCTTCTTGACACGTATATAATTTCCTTTGCTTAATATCAGCCTATTGATTGTACTTTTTTATATACATTGCATATTAAAGTAAATTGCAAGTGTTATTAGTATGGTCAATAATGCTGAATATTCAACAGTTGATAACCTTTTCTATTTTGTTCACAATATTTCTACGTCTTCTGAAATTATTTGATTACTATAAAGACAAATATTTACAAAATAATTACATGCTGTAAGATCAAACGTCAAGAAAACACGCATAGCTAATTCTCTTTGTTTTGGCAAACTCTTAGTTTTAAATCTAACGTTGCCAACACGACAAGTGGCGCTCCATGCAGGACAATGTTTGTGGAATCTTCCATTACTAGATTCTTCCGCCAGACTGCGCTGTAGTGCAGCTGGCTGCCGAATAGTTCGGATAGGCTGCGTTCATCTTAATACAAAAGTAATTTTAAATTCAGTATCTTATGAAGTGCTGATTACTATTTATAATACTAAAAATAAACCATTTTAATAGTTGCTTTGAAGTAATTGTCAATTCATAGTAATAAATAAGCTCAGGTATTTTACTAACTGATAAAATTAAAAATCTACGCACTTTTAGGCAAAAGGAGGTAGTGTTCTTGGTTAGAATATATTAGGTTATTTTCCAAAAGATTACAATAGGTTAGATTTGGGTTGTTAATAGGTCTAATACTCGATTACGAAGTAAACAATATTCCTAATAATAAATGAACTATCTAAATAGCGTGTACGATATTTTCTAATCGGTTTAGAGGGTTCTTGAGCATTGTAACGTTACAATTAAATAATAGTGAGCTTCAAAACTCATGATTAAAAATGTAAAATCTCATGGGAAGATACTCATCATCAGTGAGGAGAACTACATGCATACCACCCCTACAAGTTACATTCTAGAGCTAAGTGTAGTTATGATACCTGATGACGGCCACCTTGTGATTGAAACACGTATGACAAATTATTGATTGTGAGTTTTGGAGTTTGTTATTATTTCTTTGCTCAAGATTTTGGTACAATAGAAGACCGATAACGATTCTATTTTTATACTCGATTTTTTCAAGTGCGCACTTTTAAATAATTTGAAATAAATTTTTATCTAAATCATGATTCAAGTCGCACGGCTTGGTACGAAACTGAAAAGCTTGACACTCCGTGAAGGAAATGTATTTAAGTTCAATGGACTTGAAGGTTTTGATAAGCTTATTCAGATAAACAAACAAATAATTTTAAAATATGAATTAACATCTATTAAAGGGTTCATTTGGGGATAATTTACAATTACTACACTAATACTGCATTGAAGGTATTGGATTTAACTGTGGTTAATTAATAAAAATATGCACATTATTTTTCAATCTTGAATTTTTGTTGCTAGTAAGCACTTGTTTATATTTACGTTTGTAAACACACGCTTGGAGTAGCACTAAGTTTATGTTTAAATAAGGACGGCCGTTTCAGGACAAGCGTCCCATTGTCAAATCAGACTGACATGTCCGTAACATCAGAGTTACGGTCCAAGGAAACGAAGGTAGGCCTATACATTAATCCAAAAACGGCCGTTCTCATTCAAACAAAAAGTAAGTGCTACTGTAGGCAAGTGTTTACATATTGCTATATGTTGAAGTATATAAAAATATAATAACTTGGTACAACTGTAGTGTAAATTTTTTTTTTAGTAAATAAAACCATTAACTAACAAATGTTTTCTATTTATTACATTTCTATTTACATTTCTAGAAATGTATCCGATTGTATCTAGTGTATCCGGTTGCAAAGCAAAGCTTCATAGGAAATTACTGCAAGACTAACATAGTTTTGTATAAAGCCGTATAAAACTATATATTTATAATTTTAAGAATGCGTTTTTAAATAGAAATAATGCAAAACGTTCTGAAGGCGCCCAATAGGTATCCACTGAGGAATGGCAGTTCTCTCGCTTCACGACTGAGTCATAATTTAAAGGTTAAAAACTACACAGTATTTTTTCTTTCATGGAATAAATTAAATGGCCCGTATACTCGGTGATTTACGCAACTACAGCGCTACGTTTAATTATACTTTGTATGGAATTAAATTATGGGTCATAAGGCAATATAATGCGGCGTGCACAATCTGTTATTTTTAATTAATTTGTATTTACAACAGCGCAGGAATTACATAATAATGGAGCCAGCTCGGTAGGTCCAGAAGTACGCTTCTAAATAAATTTCTCTAATCAATTAATCAAACACTGACCACAATGCAAGATGTAACAAATAGCCAATTAAAAAAGTTATTCGGGTTGGACATTTCGACGACCGTGTCATCATCAGAGGTTATAACGAAGGTACAAAACCAACTGAAAATGTAAGACCTAGTAGGCCTATAATATATGTTAAAATATGCTCGTGGTTCTATATTACATAACGGGAGTTATTGCCTGTCCAACGTTAAAGTCTTTCCCACCAGTCATACAGTTTTTACAGGACAGGAGTTCTCAAAATTAACTACGCCTTTGAAAGTTTAGTTATCGTAGCAGCGCCTGTGTTTTTGTAGTTTTAGGAAAAGGTGTGAACTTTTGAAATAGTAAACTAAAAGGGGCGGCCAAAAATTATAAACAAAATTTTCATAAAAACAGATTTCAAAGAATTGTTTTAACACTCTATAGGCTAACCCCCTTTTCTTATTTAGATTTCAGAAAACTCGAAAAGAAATTACTTAAAAATGGAACTAATGTTGCGTCTATAACAGTTTTGGAACAACGTAAGTTTGCAATTGATACCTGAAACACTAATGAGAGGTATGAGAAATACTAATTTTTGTAATGTTTTTTTTTATCATGCTAAACACGCTTTTCACGTAAAGACACGTTGGGGAAAATCTTATTGGGATCTGGTAGCTCTTTAAATTCATTTCGTAAACCGATATAAAAATATATCAATATAGGCCAAAATACGTTTAAAGGGTTGGACTGCATATAAGTTCCGGGTAAATTTAAAGTGGGGAGAAAACATATTATGTTTGTTATTTTATAATGGTTTTTTAAATTGTTTCACTAGCTGTAGTGCACCTCCACATATTTGTTTGGTGCCCCTTAGGGTACGCGGGGAGAAACCATTCTCTATAGTTATACGTTTGTGGATCGGTAGACCTTGAGTGAATTATGGATGTTTTATAATAGGTTTGATAAACTGATTTCTGAAGAGAAAATTTTTATAGCGATGCCTACAAAAACTTAGATGGTCATAAACATACAATTACGCGTCAGTGTAATTTCCGTCAGATTAATAGCTTCACTATAAATTGCATCAGGTTGCGCTATGAGACCTCAAAGTGAAATAAGTGATAACATATGATTTCACATATCAGTTGATTTTATGTTATAGGTTATGTTGTAAAACAACTGTTACAGTATTATGTTACATTATTTATTGTACATTGGTAAGGGAAAATTTAATTATTATATAGTTTTGATCAGTTAATAGATATATTGATTCAATCAAATTTTGATAAATCTCAATACAAATAATTCAATATAGGCTAAAAACAATTATATTAAATTATGTATTTTTAAATCAAGTTTTTAAATGAAAACATTCTAAGGTGAGCCCGATACTTTTTAAGAACTCATTTCAATTTATTTTGTCAAGAAAATCTATTCAGTAACACATCTAATATTTTTTTCTATTAGTAAAATATACTGATTACACTTTTGCTATTACTTGCTACCAGACGTTTTGTTAACTAAAGGTTGTTAAATTGTTAACTTACACTTGGAGGAAACGCTTTCGTCTCACGGCTTCTTCAGCCTCGTATTTTTGCCGCTAGGAATGCTTCCTCAGTACCATTATTTGAAAGTCTGAAGTGATGTGATCGAACACACATACTCTTCGATCACATCACTTCTAACTTTCAAAAAATGATACTTAGGTAGCACAACTGCAGCATTCCTAGCGGCTAAAATACGAGGCTGAGGAGGTCGTAAAACGAAAACGTTTCATCCAAGTGTAAGTTAACAATTTAACAACCTTTAGTTAACAAAATGTCTGGTCGCAAGTAATAGCAAAAGTGTATTCAGTAATTAACAACCAGCTCGTCATGAACAGCAACAAGATTTCGATATTTAATAAAATATAAAATTTAGATTTGAAAAATGTATACAATTATATTTTCGGCAATTTTCGTTGAACATTTTGCAAAACAGTTAGCTCTAATTTCTTATTTGTAGTTCAAATGTTGGTATTAAATGTAAAAAATCTGTATTATTGTTTATTATAAATTTAATGTTTATAATCTTATATTTTGATATACTTTGAAATAATTCCAAAACTATTAGCTGTAATTTATTATTTGTAGTTCAAAATTTGCACAATAAATGTTTACATTTTTGAAACGAATATTGGTTCAAATTTTGTAGTTCTTATAGTACAAGAAATGTTTAGGTAATATCTCATTACACAAAATTTAACGTTTTTCTCAAATCAAAATATCTGTATACGAGGTTGTAAAAGTTTTCACTTCTCTCGACACTTCTCCGAGTGCCACAGCCTAATTTTTAAAGTAAATATTCACTGAGCGGCCTACTATTTTAATTTGGAATGCGTACAAATGGGATAAGCATTTAAATTACTCATTTTGTCAACTTGTGTCTAATGTTAAGCATTAGAGTGTTAAAAAATGGCATTTAGTTTTCAAAATCTACCTTGACCTTATAAATTAACTTATTAAAATGTCAGAGTATTAGGGTTCTGGCTGAGCATAGTAATCCCATTTTACTTTCCTTTATTTATTGTTTCTGGTATATTAAGGAAAAAGAGTTTAACGCCTAACGTTTCTGAATAAGAACGTTCATGTTTGTGATTGTGGCAAAACAATCGAATACTCGACTGATATTAAAGCAACGTGTACAGTCCTAGCGTGGACTTCTCAAGGATTTCTGTGATAACTCACGGCAACAAGTGTTCGCATGATTCTTGAGCCGTTCTGTAAATATGTTAATAACAATAATTAAGTAAATCCTAGCCTCTATATTTAGGTCTAGGTTAGTTGGAATGATCTCATGTACGCAGAACACTAACCCACGTTCTCATGTTCTTACGGACAACAATTTCCAATTCACAGATATTCTCACAGATACGACGGTGAACTTTGGTGCGACTTTACGCAACTATTGTACATTTTTTCAATTGTACTTGAAATATTTAAAACTGAAATTAAAATATTACATGAAACGTGTTTGATTGTATTCAAATTTTTATGCATTTTTTGTTCGCTTCTGTAATTTTAGGGACTTTGTCATCAACTTAGTTTCATTGGAGAATGTAATTCCTGAAGATAAAAATAGAGCGTGTATAAATAAGCCGAGTTGTTATTAAGGGTGGGGGTATCTTTTTATTTAAAGCGACGTTCGTTTGTTCTGTCAACCTATCATTGAATTCAATTTTACAGGGCATTATTAACAAACATTGTAATTATTGTAAAATTCTTAGTTTTCAGCTCGTTTTGGATATCTTCTATCTATTAGAACAGAAAATTATTTAGATTATTCTGAATGTTTTATGTTCTCAAAGATGGACGATGTCCGAAAGCAGTCAATTAAGAATTTGACAGTAGGGCTACTGGGTATTCCATAAAATTATCATATTCATTATAGGCTAAATATTTGAAAGCTTCTTACAATCTATGAATCTTTTTGATGTAAATTGAACTAAACATAGTTTCTGCTGTTAAATTCCTGTCAATGGATCAGCTGTTAAAGCACCATACACGCAACAAAGCCCATCAAGGAAACAGTTTGTGTAGGCTACTCCTAAAATGTAACGGGATAATGACAATAATTCTGGAACATTAGCTTTCACAAGAACTTCGTCGATTAACGTAATTTAGTGTTAGGAAGAAAGTAGGCGCAGAAAAACTAAAAGTTTTTGCTTTGTTGCTAGATGGAACACCAAACCCGGCCAGTCATTTGAATCTCCAGCCACGGCCATAATGTGCTCTTGATTACGCTAGGCTCTGCTAATTCCTTTACATCCTTCCCGAGAGGAAACAGCCTTTATTGGCAATAATTTATTCTCTTACTTCATCTTGCACTCAATCTCGTGTAGGCTAATAATAGTAATAGTAACAATAATGATTCCTTTTCATAGCATTGACAAGGTATAGATAGATTGTTAACACTAACGAAGGAACAAATATAAGAACGCATTTGCTTACAATACTGAACAAATCAGCATTCAAAGCAACTTATAATTTACGTTGAGTATTATAGTATTACAAATATTACATTTACAAATCAATATTAACCTCTAAGGAGTTCTTATGTTTTTAAAATACGCCTTAGACAAAATATTAGACTTAGCTACTCGCATTATCTCTGGAACAAAATAAACGCTTTACTTAAGAATTATTCTGCAACTAAACTTTTCGTTTTTCATAAATTCATAAACACAAACTTCAAAGCATAATTTTAGCGATTGGGAGTTTTTAAATAAATTTTCTACATAGATTTTTATATTGCGTTTATTTAGTCTATAGACATTTTATTTTACTATGTATTTACCCATGTGTTATATACTCTTATTGTAACCAAAATATTCAATATGAAATATTTTATTAAATTAATTGTTACATTTTATTAGGACCTATATTTAAGTAATTAATTTATAGTAATAAAGATTAAATTCTTAAATATTTGTCGAATTAGTATTTTATCAAACGTATTAAGTTTATAAAGAAAATGAACATGTGATTTTTTTGACAGTCAAATGTGGCTTCCACGTTACATTTTGTCTCCCGCCACCAGTGGAAACAAAATCGCTCCGGCGCGGCGCACAGGTGACGTGGGAACATGTTCCAGTGACTGCGACCCGTCTTTGTTCAGGAGTAAAGTTGCGTGAGGGTGAGCCGTAAATCTGAAATGCTTCCACGTTAACACGACCAATCTAACAAATAGTTATTTATGTATCGGAATCAGGATTATTTCAGCGTCTCCCGCAATGATCCTCGGTCTTCACGAGCCTCGTCGTAGAATCCAAAAGCTATCAGATGGACCCTAACCCGTGAGCATGGGTTGAACTGTTTAAAAGCAGATTTTCTGGCGTGGCCACATGTTGCACCCCTGCCAAATGTATTTAGATACAGTGTGGGCGCTTTCTCCTTGTTAGAAAGTGTTGGAACTACTTTTGGTAATGAGCTTGGCTTAGATAGACCACCGACGTACGTATTGCTTGTAGTTTTATCTGTATTTGATTCCATCTTCAAGTTGAGAGACTTGTTTATACTTAAACAGTATATATAGGCCTATATATATATATATTAGCCTACAGTAGCACATACTTTCGTGCTAAGTGAGGGCGCCCGTTTCGAAAGATTTGTCCCTTTATCAGGTCGGACTTTCTTAACTAGCAGTAAGTGCTACTAGACGAAGTACACGTGTAAATCTCTAAGGATTTTTTTAAGGTTTAAATCTGTACACTCACTCTTTTCCGGAGTAAGAAAAAGTAACTCATAGTAATGAAGGATAAGACCCAATGTAATTGTTTTACTCCAATAATATTACCAAGAAAATATTTATAAGGCTCTAGAAGTAGGCCGTAAGCAGGAAAATAAAAACGCAATATCGTTGTAGTCTATTATTCCTTATTCTTAGTGGAATACCAAGAAGATAGTAAAGAGAAATAAATACTATAACAATGAAGGAGATTCAAGTAGCAGAACAGAAGTGATTGCCAATAATCAGCATCAACACAATATCGTTGTAGTCAATTATTCTTTATTCTTAGTGAAATACCATGAAGATAGTAAAGAGAAATAAATACTATAACAATGAAGGAGATTCAAGTAGCAGAACAGAAGTGATTGCCAATAATCAGCATCAACACAATATCGTTGTAGTCAATTATTCCTTATTCTTAGTGGAATACCATGAAGATAGTAAAGAGAAATAAATACTATAACAATGAAGGAGATTCAAGTAGCAGAACAGAAGTGATTGCCAATAATCAGCATCAACACAATATCGTTGTAGTCAATTATTCCTTATTCTTAGTGGAATACCATGAAAATAGTAAAGAGAAATAAATACTATAACAATGTAGGAGATTCAAGTAGCAGAACAGAAGTGATTGCCAATAATCAGCATCGAATGGAAAAGTGGGTTACTACTTTACAGTTAATTGGAAGAAAAGACAATGCGCCTTCATTAGTTTTGGTGAAAACATGCTCAATGTGATTGGACATGCAGGGTGCATGAAAACTTTCTAAACTGCCGATTTAAAAAATATTTCATCTTAATACTGATTTATTTCTTATCGAAACCTTTTTTAGATTCCGAAAGTTTTCTATCCTTTTGACTTGACTCCGATCGAAGACTAAAATACTTAGGTAAACAGCCCTAAGTAGTGTCCTGTCTTTAATCTTACCTAAATGCATGTAGCCTTTACTATCCCTCTTCTCGCAAGGGTTCTAAAGAGTAGGCACTTTTTTATGGGGCCGACATGGGGTTGGTATAATTGTTAAATAATATTCAAACATTCAAATATTTATTTTTACCTAATATGCGTTTCGGATACCGAGTAACCATCTTCAGAGGCAACAACAACGAGGTATCTCTACATAGTTACCTTATTTATAATCTACCCATCTGTTTACCCTCACTCCTAACACCGCACTACTCTTAACAATGTGCGGCCACGCCTCCTTGGTTTCCGCAAGAAGTCACATCGTCGACTTACAAATAACATTAAACCAATACTCAGGCATATATTCTAACCCTTATTCATCAAAGGACAGTTACCAACCCAAAACCTTTATATAAAAATCATACTCTTACTTCACAAGTGAATAAAAAAAAATTGGAATAGGGCCTCTAATGAGAATTCAATAAAATTTCCGGATCATATTTACTAATATGTGACATTTCATAACTATTCAATAATTAATTGATTCTAATACTATTAATTTATTTAACATTTTCACACCTAAACTACGATTAGCGTTAATATGACTCAATAGCTTCTCTCATCCTTCGAACCGGAGATGTACAATACCTTCTCACTATTGTCCTAACCATCGCCAGTGAGTTCTGCGTCATCACGCGGCGCCAATTGTCTAGGCTCAGGAAATCTGAGCTCCAATCCTTCCTCACGGAGTGTGCCATTGTGCTCAGCGCCGTCACACTCCTCGTAGGCTACGTCGTCGGATATCTCATCAGTGTGTTTACATCGACGCTGACAACGTCGAGGCTACGAATGTCATGGTCTCGGTCGACAACATCACAGTCACCTCCCCCTACAAACTTCTAAACGCACGTCACTCCCTCGCTGACTTAGACCTGTTACTCTCCCACCTTACGGGCGTCCTCAAGACTGGCACGGAAGAAGACCTAAACTCAAAGCACCTTCCTGGCATAATTGAACCACGAACGTCTATGACTCGACTCTCTTCGACTACGCCGCATCCAATCCCTCCCTATACGTCCTAGGTCCCTCCGACCCCACTTATATTTTTTACAATCGAAATCACCTCAATAATATCCTTGATATTGTCATTACCAAAGACTTCCATATCCTTGGCTCAGTCGTTATACGACTTCACCCTTCCCACCACTCGCATTTTGCCCCCTCCTCGCTGCCCTGGGCGAGGTAACTCGAGGGACTTCCACAGTTACTTGCTTAGACTAATCCTTCCATCGCCATGCCTAATGTCCTAGACGCCTTTCGCTATAGGACCAAATCGTACTATATTCCTAAAACTCCTCTACGGGTCCGGCCTCTTTAGAGCTTATTAATGCGAAGAATAACTCGCGCTCTCCTGGCGGCTCACGGCCAACAGACTCCTTCACTGACTGGTAAGACGCTACTGGTAGAGCCACCAATCTTGAACGACTTACCTAGAATCTTCGGATGTCTCTGACCGCACCGCCGTATCCGCTAGATCCTCAGGGAAAAGACCAGTCACCCGCTGCAGGATGCTTCGAGGCTTGTCTCTCTCTGTCAGATAAAACCGAAGTCATTGCGGGCTCTCTCGAAGCACACTTCTCACCGATCCAGAGCACCGATGATGGACGTCTTACCTTCTTCGTGTAAGAGTACCTCCAGGAGTACTTCGGTCCGGTCCGGAGACGAGGAGTCCACTTTCACGTGGCAAGTCCTCAGTAACGCTCAGCAAACACTTAAACCGAAAATAACTCCCAGCTCGTACTCCATACAGCCTCCGCTTTGAGACACTCTCTTTTGATAACTTACTTCTCCTCCTGCTGGAAGTCAGCAAAGATCGTTCTCCTTTCCGAATATCACAAACCTCTGCCTAAATCAGAGACAGCGTATCCTTTTCAACATACTCAGAATCTTCTAATGCCTCCTATAATACCTCGTCTTTCCCACTCTAGATGACGTTACCCCTCATGAGCAGTTCGGATTCAGCTCTCCACCACTCAGCAGTTGCTGCATGTCACTTATTCGGCGGTGGGCGCCTTCAACAATTCCAGTCCACAACTGCAGTCTTCCTCGACGTCAGCAAGTCCTTCGACAGCGCCTGACACCTTGAACACCTGTACAAACTGGCCACCAGCCCCTACTCATACACAACCTTCTAAGAGTAGGAAAAGATGTGAAAATAGATAAAGTTAAGGTATAATCTCCTGGTAGAGGAGATGGGATGGATCATGGCTTAACGTGACCAGGGGCGAATATTTACAGTAGGCAGAGTCATCAGATATGTCTACTCGTAGCATAGCCTTGTGAGAAGAAGGGCGAGGTGAGAATTCAAGTAGAAACAGGGAAAGAATTGGATCTGGTAGCTTACCTGAACGAGACTTGCCCTGGTAAAGAAAGGTGACTTTTATTGCTCGAAAATGGGAGTAACATCGACCGCAAGTAGAGCCTGTATCAAGCGAGATTCTTGTTTCAATAAATTAAAGTGAAAGTAAATATGGAATACAAAGAAAATATTTTTTTATTTGTTAAATACTTATTTATTAATATAGTCTACACACATTTCATTAACTTGTAATATATATATATATATATCTTAACCTAGTTATTTTAAAATATAACTTTTCATTTAGGTTATATAGCCTACTTAATTACCTTAACACTCTTTTGTCTCACCTATTGGTGGTGATTCTAATTAATTAACACCAATATGAATTTTAACATCACTTGCATTTATTCTTGACACTTAATTCACACACATTATACCCATTGTTCTTAATTTAGTGACAAGATTGATTGCTTAATTAAAATTACAATTACAAAAAAATCCAAAAGTGGACTCTTGAGGCTTTAGGTTATTACAATAAAGTTTAAAATGACAGTGTTAATTTCTCTTTCTCTGGGGTCGTTATTATGGATCTTGTTATAAATTAGAACATGGTGAAAAAAAACTCGATTATTATTTTATACTAAAGAATTTAAAGTTGTTCTGAATTTACTGTTTTTAAAGCTCTGTTGCTAATTTTACTGAAAAAAAGAAAGTACTTATTGTTTGTCGATTCCCTTGGATCTTGACCGTTGATACTGCTTCGCTGCACTTTTAACTCTTTCAATTTTCCTCATTCTTTATTAATTTACTTACGTTGCACTTTTACCTTTTAAATTATACAAATACAAAAAATTACATTTCCCTTAATTTTACTAACAAATTTTAACCCTAATTAACCTTACTGACACTTGGTCCCCCCCAATACATTTGTCCTCTTCTGAAGTTCTTCCAAGACTCCTCGATCACTTCCTTTTTCAAACCCCGCATCATCTCTCCACCTTTACTTATTTTCAGTTAATTCGGTTATTCCCATAACCATCTACAAAGAGTTTGCCCTAACTGTACATCATTATAACCCAGGTAATTTGGAAAATCCTATCTTAAAATAGTTGAACCCTTCTTTTGTTACAGATTCCCCAGCCCCTTTATGACTACTGCGAAATAGAACAATGGTTAACCTGGTCCGTAATTTTAGGAACTATCTTTGTCGCTTTGGCTTAATATTTTTTCCGATTATTTTTCTTTTTAGAATAAGCTGAATTTCTTCTTTAGCCTCAAACATTATATATATATATATATATATATATATATATATATATATATATATATATATATATACATATATATATATATATATATATATATATATATATATATATATATATATCACTTTCACTTATGTACTTAAACAAGAATCTTACTTGGTATTTATGCGAGTACTTTCAGAGACTAGTAATACTCGCATAAATACCAAGTAAGATTCTTGTTTAAGTACATAAGTGAAAGTGATAAGTGTATACAAGAAAACAGTGTTGCATAATCTACAAATATATATATATATATCACTTTCACTTATGTACTTAAACAAGAATCTTACTTGGTATTTATGCGAGTACTTTCAGAGACTAGTAAGTGCCTCCATCTTCCGGCATAGTCTACAGAGTATGCCGGAAGATGGAGGCACTTACTAGTCTCTGAAAGTACTCACAAAAATACCAAGTAAGATTCTTGTTTAAGTACATAAGTGAAAGTGATAAGTGTATACAAGAAAACAGTGTTGCATTATCTACAAATATATATATATATATATATATATATATATATATATATATACATATAGTTTAGAGTGGTTTAAAAACCTGGAAAAAAATCACATAGCCTAGATATTTCGAGTCGAAATTTATTTTATTTACACTTAAAAGGGATACATCATAGTTACTAAGCGTGACAAACTGTCCTTTTGGCAAGTGGGCAATGCAGGAGGAACGTGCCAGAGATCATAAGGATTGACAAGGTGACGTCACTACCAGGTATCTGAGGAGGCCATCGTCAGCAAGGTCGCGGTGGACGTGAAGCAGGTTGCCGCGGTGACCCTTGACCTCCACTGAGTCCTGCCCCACTTCGCGGCCACTCCTCAAGCCTGCGACGTTATATTTACGACTTCCTACAAGGATCGCTTTACAGAATGAATATAAATTAGTTTGACTTGGCCGTAAACGATATTTTTAGAATGTAAAAGCCTTAATTACTTTACGTTTAATTGGTAGGAACTGAGCTTGGAGAAGAAAGTTGCGTCGACTTGGGGCATTTCTAACGGGAACACTTCTCCTGGACGTGCCGCAAATACACAGTGGCGCTCCTTTAGTATCTTAGACTCGCAGTGATTATTTCATTTGTAAAATTAAATAAATACTGAAAGCTAAAGTTGCAAAATCAGGATATGTGGGACTAAAATATAACACTCAAAAAAAAGTAATATTCATCAGATTTTCTGTATACACCTTATCCAGTATTCATTATAAGGTATACACTATAGGCCTACAGTATGCGCTAAACAATATGCACTTCACGGTACACACAATAAGGTATAGATTATACAGTATACATTATATAATATGCACTTCACAGTATAAATTATACAAGTTAGTATATATTATACGGGTACAGGACACTATCTAGGCCACAGTATACAGTAAACACTATACAATACACATTGTACAGTATACACAGTATATTTAGTAAGAACAGTATATTTAGTAAGAAATATAAGTTATAAGGAACGAATTTAGTTTGAGTTGAAAGGAATTTAGTATAAATATAATTTACAAAAAACAATATATTTTGTAATCAAAACAAAATGAATGGAAATAATTATTTTATTTATGGTTAGTTTTACTGTTTTCAGTAAACTGTGGTGTCAGTCGGTACAAATACTCCCTACTGTGGTGTCAGTCTGTACAAATACTCCCTACAAACGACGGGAAATGCCTGTGGATTTAGGCAGGACCATGGGATCGTGTATGCAGGGTAGCGTTGCTGAAGGAGACCTAATCTCTGTTGGGGCCAGAAAGAGCTATCTCTTTATCCTATCTAGGGGATGGAATTAGGTAAGTAAAAGGCCTAATTATCGCCTTGTAAGGGGAGACATTGTTGATTTATGCAAAGATGCGTTGGGCCTAATTAAATGTTATTACTTTACTCAAGCTGTATAACACATCCATCACACTATGTATTTGATACGTTGAAATATTTGACGAAAAGTATCTTTTAAATCTTGCATAATACTCATTATTATATTAAACGTGTGCATACTGTTCTTTTTTCAACCAAGACATTTATTTGTTTAACGTTCTGAAATTAACCTTGAAATAATGTAAAGAAGTGTGTTTGCCAGGCTATGTTAGGTTATGCTACTTGCATAACAGATATTTGTTCAAGAAATTATGTTACTTTAGAAAATAAGTTAATAAACAACAGACATCAAATGAAAACAACAAAAGTTAAAATGACAGTATAAAACACAGTAGATTGGAATAAATAAACATAAAGGATTTATAAAGACAAATTTTCAATCACTATACTCGACCCTCCGTTGAAGTCACCGACTTGGTATTCGTCCGCAAGAGAGCTTAACGCTGCGTAGAAGAAACGGCTAAAGACAGTCTGGCGGAAATTTAAACAGGTTTAATTAGATGTAATCAATCAATGTTCTCGGCAGAGGGCAATTAGTGGACACAGACTGGAGGCGTACGTTGTAATGCAGAGACTGACTTGAAATGTTTCCTTAGCGAGCTCAGAGCATTCATAATGAAAGGAATATGTCTAGTGAACTTCAATTACATCTTGGTGGAGATTTTATCTATGCATTATGCACAGGTGGGGCTCAATATTTTGACGAGTGCGTACAGAAGCGAGAATACTGTTAATGTGTGTAGAACCTTGGTTGCTTGGTGTGCCAAGAAATACGAGCATCAAACTATCTATAGTCTTATTGCTAATAATAGTATGATTTACACTCTTCTAAAATAAGCTTTAATAAAGTCTTTCCAGCGAAGCGAGGTAGTACTGTTACAAGAAATGCACGTAGCATGAAGTAAGTGATAAAACTGAAGGTCCTCGTATGTCCATCTTAATGCTTACGTGGTACGATATTATTTGTTTACGCAACCTTCAAGATATCTAATAATTGTGATAACATTATGATAAACAGAAAAAAACGGAATTCAACGAACACCTATTGAATATAAATTAACAGTACATTTTAGCGTTCCGGGTTTGCGTTTCCTGGAAAATGAACGAAGAAATATTCATGTTTTTGTAGGTGAAAACAGATGGGATCCAACGCAAAGCTTTTAGGAGAAAAGCTATAGATAGACCCAGTAGGGCACATTTGACTTGCTACGCTTGTGCTCAAGGTACAAATTGTGTCGTTTAGTCTACAGAGTAATAATATTTTATTTTATTAGGCCTAATTATGAAATACTCTATAATTTATAAATTAAATGGGAGAAATATATTTAAATTTAACACGTTTAAGCTCGGTAAATTTAACGCTGACGCATGTACGGGGAAGACTGGGGCTGGTAAGACAGAAACTTGTAGTAATTACACGGGGTAGGTATTTCCGTTATTTTCATATGTCTCTTTTCGTATACTAGCCCTTAAATATTTATTAAGGCAACTTTCTCTCTGCAGTGGCAAGTTGGCGATGTGCTGGGGGTAAGTTGGTGATGTGCAGGGGGAATTTGGTGATGTGCAGTGGGCAAGTTGGTGATGTGCTATGGGCAAGTTGTGAATGTGCTGGGGGCAATTTGGCGATGTGCTGGGGGTAGGTTGGCGATGTGCTGGAGGTAAGTTAGTGATGGCTGGGGGCAAGTTTGCGATGAGGTGCGGGTTAGTTGACAACGTGCTGAGGGTAAGTTGGCGATGTGCTGGGGACAAGTTGGTGATGTGCTGGGGTCAAGTTGGTGATGTGCTGGGGACAAGTTGGTGATATGCTGGGGACAAGTTGGTGATGTGCTGGGGTGAAGTTGAGGATGACAAGTTGGCGAAGTTGGCGATATGCTGGGGGGAAGTTGACGATGTGCTGGGGGTAGGCCTAAGTTGGCACAGCGTCAAGAAGAGAACGAATACTCATAATATGATTGCGTTTTAAAAAAGTTTTTATTTGATGTTAATGATAAACAACCATTACTTTAAAACTTTTCTAAAAATACGCATGATCACTTAGAACTATTAAGAAACGGTTATAAAATACGACGATTCAATCCATTTCATCAGATTTGCAGTTCTCAAAAAGAGTCACCATCGATATAAGCTTTATTAACCAAAAGCTTATATTTTGTACATTGAAACTATTTCCCTATGGTTTACTGTAAGCAAAATATTTAAAGCAAACTAAGCAACAAAACCACTTTCTAATACTTTGTTATGGTTTTTTCTTAATAATTAACAATTGTTTATTTTACACCCACTGGCTTTTTCTAAAAATATTTTTTCCCATTCCATTCTTCTAATTCTAACTTTTTTGTATCTCTTTGTCATTTCGTAAGTTGTCTAAGACAGGCGAATTTGTCAAGAAGCTGCACCTGTTGTTTTCCTTTTAGGCATCACTTTTTGGTATTTTTAATGCCCTAACGTCTTTGGGAGGGACTTTCCCGCGCGTCTTGCCTATCCTTTTGTCCTGCCAACCTTAGAACGTTCTTCTTCATTAGTCAAATCTCGAGCCTTAGAACCTTCTTTAGAATTTTAGACATAAAATCTTGTTCCTTACATTGCTGAGAACGGTTCCCGGCTTCGGTCAAGCCAAGGGAAGTGCAATGCAAGCAGGATGACGTCATGCAAGAGGTGATTACGGTCTGAAGGTTGCACTTATGGCTCAGTTTTCCTTAAGGTTACTTGGGGCTTCGGTCAGGCCAAGGGAAGTGCAATGTAAGCAGGATGACGTCATGCAAGAGGTGATTACGGTCTGAAGGTTGCACTTATGGCTCAGTTTTCCTTAAGGTTACTTGGGGCTTCGGTCAAGCCAAGGGAAGTGCAATGCAAGCAGGATGACGTCATGCAAGAGGTGATTACGGTCTAAAGGTTGCACTTATGGCTCAGTTTTCCTTAAGGTTACTTGGGGCTTAGGTCAGGCCAAGGGAAGTGCAATGCAAGCAGGATGACGTCATGCAAGGGGTGATTACGGTCTAAAGGTTGCACTTATGGCTCAGTTTTCCTTAAGGTTACTTGGGGCTTCGGTCAGGCCAAGGGAAGTGCAATGCAAGCAGGATGACGTCATGCAAGGGGTGATTACGGTCTAAAGGTTGCACTTATGGCTCAGTTTTCCTTAAGGTTACTTGGGGCTTCGGTCAGGCCAAGGGAAGTGCAATGTAAGCAGGATGACGTCATGCAAGAGGTGATTACGGTCTAAAGGTTGCACTTATGGCTCAGTTTTCCTTAAGGTTACTTGGGGCTTCGGTCAGGCCAAGGGAAGTGCAATGTAAGCAGGATGACGTCATGCAAGAGGTGATTACGGTCTAAAGGTTGCACTTATGGCTCAGTTTTCCTTAAGGTTACTTGGGGCTTCGGTCAGGCCAAGGGAAGTGCAATGTAAGCAGGATGACGTCATGCAAGAGGTGATTACGGTCTAAAGGTTGCACTTATGGCTCAGTTTTCCTTAAGGTTACTTGGGGCTTCGGTCAGGCCAAGGGAAGTGCAATGTAAGCAGGATGACGTCATGCAAGAGGTGATTACGGTCTAAAGGTTGCACTTATGGCTCAGTTTTCCTTAAGGTTACTTGGGGCTTCGGTCAGGCCAAGGGAAGTGCAATGCAAGCAGGATGACGTCATGCAAGAGGTGATTACGGTCTAAAGGTTGCACTTATGGCTCAGTTTTCCTTAAGGTTACTTGGGGCTTCGGTCAGGCCAAGGGAAGTGCAATGTAAGCAGGATGACGTCATGCAAGAGGTGATTACGGTCTAAAGGTTGCACTTATGGCTCAGTTTTCCTTAAGGTTACTTGGGGCTTCGGTCAGGCCAAGGGAAGTGCAATGTAAGCAGGATGACGTCATGCAAGAGGTGATTACGGTCTAAAGGTTGCAGTTAGGGCTCAGTTTTCCTTAAGGTTACTTGGGGCTTCGGTCAAGCCAAGGGAAGTGCAATGCAAGCAGGATGACGTCATGCAAGAGGTGATTACGGTCTAAAGGTTGCACTTATGGCTCAGTTTTCCTTAAGGTTACTTGGGGCTTCGGTCAGGCCAAGGGAAGTGCAATGTAAGCAGGATGACGTCATGCAAGAGGTGATTACGGTCTAAAGGTTGCACTTATGGCTCAGTTTTCCTTAAGGTTACTTGGGGCTTCGGTCAGGCCAAGGGAAGTGCAATGTAAGCAGGATGACGTCATGCAAGAGGTGATTACGGTCTAAAGGTTGCACTTATGGCTCAGTTTTCCTTAAGGTTACTTGGGGCTTCGGTCAGGCCAAGGGAAGTGCAATGTAAGCAGGATGACGTCATGCAAGAGGTGATTACGGTCTAAAGGTTGCACTTATGGCTCAGTTTTCCTTAAGGTTACTTGGGGCTTCGGTCAGGCCAAGGGAAGTGCAATGTAAGCAGGATGACGTCATGCAAGAGGTGATTACGGTCTAAAGGTTGCACTTATGGCTCAGTTTTCCTTAAGGTTACTTGGGGCTTCGGTCAGGCCAAGGGAAGTGCAATGTAAGCAGGATGACGTCATGCAAGAGGTGATTACGGTCTAAAGGTTGCACTTATGGCTCAGTTTTCCTTAAGGTTACTTGGGGCTTCGGTCAAGCCAAGGGAAGTGCAATGTAAGCAGGATGACGTCATGCAAGAGGTGATTACGGTCTAAAGGTTGCACTTATGGCTCAGTTTTCCTTAAGGTTACTTGGGGCTTCGGTCAGGCCAAGGGAAGTGCAATGTAAGCAGGATGACGTCATGCAAGAGGTGATTACGGTCTAAAGGTTGCACTTATGGCTCAGTTTTCCTTAAGGTTACTTGGGGCTTCAGTCAGGCCAAGGGAAGTGCAATGTAAGCAGGATGACGTCATGCAAGAGGTGATTACGGTCTAAAGGTTGCACTTATGGCTCAGTTTTCCTTAAGGTTACTTGGGGCTTCGGTCAGGCCAAGGGAAGTGCAATGTAAGCAGGATGACGTCACGCAAGAGGTGATTACGGTCTAAAGGTTGCACTTATGGCTCAGTTTTCCTTAAGGTTACTTGGGGCTTCGGTCAGGCCAAGGGAAGTGCAATGTAAGCAGGATGACGTCATGCAAGAGGTGATTACGGTCTAAAGGTTGCACTTATGGCTCAGTTTTCCTTAAGGTTACTTGGGGCTTCGGTCAGGCCAAGGGAAGTGCAATGTAAGCAGGATGACGTCATGCAAGAGGTGATTACGGTCTAAAGGTTGCACTTATGGCTCAGTTTTCCTTAAGGTTACTTGGGGCTTCGGTCAGGCCAAGGGAAGTGCAATGTAAGCAGGATGACGTCATGCAAGAGGTGATTACGGTCTAAAGGTTGCACTTATGGCTCAGTTTTCCTTAAGGTTACTTGGGGCTTCGGTCAGGCCAAGGGAAGTGCAATGTAAGCAGGATGACGTCATGCAAGAGGTGATTACGGTCTAAAGGTTGCACTTATGGCTCAGTTTTCCTTAAGGTTACTTGGGGCTTCGGTCAAGCCAAGGGAAGTGCAATGCAAGCAGGATGACGTCATGCAAGAGGTGATTACGGTCTAAAGGTTGCAGTTAGGGCTCAGTTTTCCTTAAGGTTACTTGGGGCTTCGGTCAAGCCAAGGGAAGTGCAATGCAAGCAGGATGACGTCATGCAAGAGGTGATTACGGTCTAAAGGTTGCACTTATGGCTCAGTTTTCCTTAAGGTTACTTGGGGCTTCGGTCAAGCCAAGGGAAGTGCAATGCAAGCAGGATGACGTCATGCAAGAGGTGATTACGGTCTAAAGGTTGCACTTATGGCTCAGTTTTCCTTAAGGTTACTTGGGGCTTCGGTCAGGCCAAGGGAAGTGCAATGCAAGCAGGATGACGTCATGCAAGAGGTGATTACTGTCTAAAGATTGCACTTATGGCTCAGTTTTCCTTAAGGTTACTTGGGGCTTCGGTCAGGCCAAGGGAAGTGCAATGTAAGCAGGATGACGTCATGCAAGAGGTGATTACGGTCTAAAGGTTGCACTTATGGCTCAGTTTTCCTTAAGGTTACTTGGGGCTTCGGTCAGGCCAAGGGAAGTGCAATGTAAGCAGGATGACGTCATGCAAGAGGTGATTACGGTCTAAAGGTTGCACTTATGGCTCAGTTTTCCTTAAGGTTACTTGGGGCTTCGGTCAGGCCAAGGGAAGTGCAATGCAAGCAGGATGACGTCATGCAAGAGGTGATTACTGTCTAAAGATTGCACTTATGGCTCAGTTTTCCTTAAGGTTACTTGGGGCTTCGGTCAGGCCAAGGGAAGTGCAATGCAAGCAGGATGACGTCATGCAAGAGGTGATTACTGTCTAAAGATTGCACTTATGGCTCAGTTTTCCTTAAGGTTACTTGGGGCTTCGGTCAAGCCAAGGGAAGTGCAATGCAAGCAGGATGACGTCATGCAAGAGGTGATTACGGTCTAAAGGTTGCACTTATGGCTCAGTTTTCCTTAAGGTTACTTGGGGCTTCGGTCAGGCCAAGGGAAGTGCAATGCAAGCAGGATGACGTCATGCAAGAGGTGATTACTGTCTAAAGATTGCACTTATGGCTCAGTTTTCCTTAAGGTTACTTGGGGCTTCGGTCAGGCCAAGGGAAGTGCAATGTAAGCAGGATGACGTCATGCAAGAGGTGATTACGGTCTAAAGGTTGCACTTATGGCTCAGTTTTCCTTAAGGTTACTTGGGGCTTCGGTCAGGCCAAGGGAAGTGCAATGTAAGCAGGATGACGTCATGCAAGAGGTGATTACGGTCTAAAGGTTGCACTTATGGCTCAGTTTTCCTTAAGGTTACTTGGGGCTTCGGTCAGGCCAAGGGAAGTGCAATGCAAGCAGGATGACGTCATGCAAGAGGTGATTACTGTCTAAAGATTGCACTTATGGCTCAGTTTTCCTTAAGGTTACTTGGGGCTTCGGTCAGGCCAAGGGAAGTGCAATGTAAGCAGGATGACGTCATGCAAGAGGTGATTACGGTCTAAAGGTTGCACTTATGGCTCAGTTTTTCTTAAGGTTACTTGGGGCTTCGGTCAGGCCAAGGGAAGTGCAATGTAAGCAGGATGACGTCATGCAAGAGGTGATTACGGTCTAAAGATTGCACTTATGGCTCAGTTTTCCTTAAGGTTACTTGGGGCTTCGGTCAGGCCAAGGGAAGTGCAATGTAAGCAGGATGACGTCATGCAAGAGGTGATTACGGTCTAAAGGTTGCACTTATGGCTCAGTTTTCCTTAAGGTTACTTGGGGCTTCAGTCAGGCCAAGGGAAGTGCAATGTAAGCAGGATGACGTCATGCAAGAGGTGATTACGGTCTAAAGGTTGCACTTATGGCTCAGTTTTCCTTAAGGTTACTTGGGGCTTCGGTCAGGCCAAGGGAAGTGCAATGTAAGCAGGATGACGTCATGCAAGAGGTGATTACGGTCTAAAGGTTGCACTTATGGCTCAGTTTTCCTTAAGGTTACTTGGGGCTTCGGTCAGGCCAAGGGAAGTGCAATGCAAGCAGGATGACGTCATGCAAGAGGTGATTACGGTCTAAAGGTTGCAGTTATGGCTCAGTTTTCCTTAAGGTTACTTGGGGCTTCGGTCAGGCCAAGGGAAGTGCAATGCAAGCAGGATGACGTCATGCAAGAGGTGATTACGGTCTAAAGGTTGCACTTATGGCTCAGTTTTCCTTAAGGTTACTTGGGGCTTCGGTCAGGCCAAGGGAAGTGCAATGTAAGCAGGATGACGTCATGCAAGAGGTGATTACGGTCTAAAGGTTGCACTTATGGCTCAGTTTTCCTTAAGGTTACTTGGGGCTTCGGTCAGGCCAAGGGAAGTGCAATGTAAGCAGGATGACGTCATGCAAGAGGTGATTACGGTCTAAAGGTTGCACTTATGGCTCAGTTTTCCTTAAGGTTACTTGGGGCTTCGGTCAGGCCAAGGGAAGTGCAATGTAAGCAGGATGACGTCATGCAAGAGGTGATTACGGTCTAAAGGTTGCACTTATGGCTCAGTTTTCCTTAAGGTTACTTGGGGCTTCGGTCAAGCCAAGGGAAGTGCAATGCAAGCAGGATGACGTCATGCAAGAGGTGATTACGGTCTAAAGGTTGCACTTATGGCTCAGTCTTCCTTAAGGTTACTTGGGGCTTCGGTCAGGCCAAGGGAAGTGCAATGCAAGCAGGATGACGTCATGCAAGAGGTGATTACGGTCTAAAGGTTGCACTTATGGCTCAGTTTTCCTTAAGGTTACTTGGGGCTTCGGTCAGGCCAAGGGAAGTGCAATGTAAGCAGGATGACGTCATGCAAGAGGTGATTACGGTCTAAAGGTTGCACTTATGGCTCAGTTTTCCTTAAGGTTACTTGGGGCTTCGATGGACCCGTCGTTGGGTAATGTTAACAAAGTTTGCCCTTTATACTTCTTGAGTATTTAACAAAATGGTGGGTAAACTTAACGAGCTGGGCCTCACTCATCCTATCGAGAGGGCTTTGCAGATCCTGATCTTCCAGCTGGAGCATCATGAAAGGAATAATCCCTGAACCTGGCCCAGGGAAATACGCAGTGTTGCATAACTGCCCCTTCCAGCACTGGTTTCATCCGTGTTCCAAACTCTAGTTGGCGTAGTATACTTTGCAGATAACCAGAGAATCTTGCAACATTGGTCACTTTGGATGCAGACACTCGGGTGTTCTTATAGACAGGCTGTTGAGGAAGCCAGTAGCCCAGTCTTCTCCAGCCATTTGCACTCCACGATCGTGGCGTATTTATCCCAATAGCTCTGCCGTATTGTTACCTTGATGTTCTTACTTCTGTAACAATGAAAATATTGGAAAGAACCCCAATACCACAAAAATGACCTAAAAAATCAAGTGTAGCAGAACCTATCCTCAATAATCGGCATGGATTAGATAAAATGTTATTTTAGCTAAACGTATAAACTCAGAAAAGTTACTTAATAGTTATGAAAGTGTTTTTATAGTCAAATCTAATTGTAAATTAATGAATATAGATAAAGGGCATATCTCTAACTTATTTCTATATTCTTTACTTGAATAGTTTTTTATAATTACAATTACAATTTACAAAAATAATTATTTTTGTGGTACTGGGGTTCTTTCCAATATTTTTACTGTAAGATATTGTACCACTGTGCTCTTGATATTGTATAACAGCTGCATTCATGAGGCATTCTGTCAATAAAACCTCGTGGTTTGCAGGGAACACGTGCTCAGACAAGCAAAGTTGTTGTAGAAACCTCGAAGGGGTTGCTAAGCATTGAAACTCTTTACACTCTGTCGAACTTCCTGGGGCTTTGCATAGCTGCCTATGTGTGGTGAATCGCATCGCTTGAATAATCACCAACACACTTTCGTCATGAAGGCTGTGCCGCCTGGTATATTTATCTGCCAACACACAGGAAGGTTTTTTCAATTTGTATTTACAAAACGTGAGTTAATATGAGGGGGGTTTCAAGAATTGTATTTTTGAGTCTTTTTCAATTCCTAATAAACTTAGACAAATAAATATGTTTTGTGCAGTATTCCCCGGTTTACAGCTGTACAGTTCACTTCAGGTTTACAGCTGTACAGTTCACTTCAGGTTTACAGCTGTACAGTGTACTTCCTGTTTACAGCTGTATAGTGCACTTCCGGATTACAGCTGTACAGTGCACTTCCGGTTTACAGCTGTACAGTGCACTTACGGTTTACAGCTGTACAGTGCACTTACGTTTTACAGCTGTACAGTGCACTTACGGTTTACAGCTGTACAGTGCACTTCCGGTTTACAGCTGTACAGTGCACTTCCGGTTTACAGCTGTATAATGTACTTCCTGTTTACAGCTGTATAGTGCACTTACGGTTTACAACTGTACAGTGCACTTACGGTTTACAGCTGTACAGTGCACTTCCGGTTTACAGCTGTACAGTGCACTTCCGGATTACAGCTGTACAGTGCACTTCCGGTTTACAGCTGTATAGTGCACTTACGGTTTACAGCTGTACAGTGCACTTCCGGTTTACAGCTGTACAGTGCACTTCCGGTTTACAGCTGTACAGTGCACTTCCTGTTTACAGCTGTATAGTGTACTTCCTGTTTACAGCTGTATAGTGCACTTCCGGATTACAGCTGTACAGTGCACTTCCGGTTTACAGCTGTACAGTGCACTTCCGGTTTACAGCTGTACAGTGCACTTCCGGTTTACAGCTGTACAGTGCACTTCCGGTTTACAGCTGTATAATGTACTTCCTGTTTACAGCTGTATAGTGCACTTACGGTTTACAACTGTACAGTGCACTTACGGTTTACAGCTGTACAGTGCACTTCCGGTTTACAGCTGTACAGTGCACTTCCGGATTACAGCTGTACAGTGCACTTCCGGTTTACAGCTGTACAGTGCACTTCCGGATTACAGCTGTACAGTGCACTTCCGGTTTACAGCTGTATAGTGTACTTCCTATTTACAGCTGTACAGTGCACTTCCGGTTTACAGCTGTACAGTGCACTTCCGGTTTACAGCTGTACAGTGCACTTCCGGTTTACAGCTGTGCAGTGCACTTCCTGTTTACAGCTGTATAGTGCACTTCCGGTTTACAGCTGTACAGTGCACTTTCGGTTTACAGCTGTACAGTGCACTTCCGGTTTACAGCTGTACAGTGCACTTCCTGTTTACAACTGTACAGTGCACTTCCGGTTTACAGCTGTACAGTGCACTTCCTGTTTACAGCTGTACAGTGCACTTCCTGTTTACAGCTGTACAGTGCACTTCCGGTTTACAGCTGTATAGTGCACTTCCGGTTTACAGCTGTACAGTGCACTTCCGGTTTACAGCTGTACAGTGCACTTCCTGTTTACAACTGTACAGTGCACTTCCGGTTTACAGCTGTACAGTGCACTTCCTGTTTACAGCTGTACAGTGCACTTCCTGTTTACAGCTGTACAGTGCACTTCCTGTTTACAACTGTACAGTGCACTTCCGGTTTACAGCTGTACAGTGCACTTCCTGTTTACAGCTGTACAGTGCACTTCCTGTTTACAACTGTACAGTGCACTTCCGGTTTACAACTGTACAGTGCACTTACGGTTTACAGCTGTACAGTGCACTTCCTGTTTACAGCTGTACAGTGCACTTCCGGTTTAAATAGTTCTGACACATGAGGACACGTCAGCATAAAGGAACGACGTAGCTGAGAAAGGCCGAGGATTAATGTAGTCACCATGTTGTTACCGTTCTAGCATAAACGTTTTACTAAAATACTGGTAATTGTAGACCCACGCAAAATTACTATCAACTATTTTTTACTTTAAAGTTAAATTTCCTTAGTCTTTACATATTATTTTGAAACTTAAGTTTGATAAAAATATTTCATGCGTTTTGGAAAAATTATATTTTCAGTAAATACCTCTCTAGGCACGTCTGACAATTCGTGCGATGTGGAATAAGCTCTTGATTCGGCCAAGATTTAGTTGTATTTAGGTAAACCTATTCAACTAGGCGACCGTATAATTCTATACAACGGTTGTTTTAATTACTTGCAGTAACATAAACTTTCTGTGTTGTGGGTTGCTAGTTTGCAGGGGATGCTATCAAATTTTAACTATCAGTTTATAGTAGTATTAATTTACATTACATTAAACCTTATTACAATAAAGTCAATACAATTATATCGAATGCTACAATTTTATTTCAATTTTTAAAGTTAAAACGTTTTTAAGCTTGTCTGATAATATTTTCTAGAGCAAAGTTAAATTTAATTCAATACATTTTATTATTATTATACAAATCTGTTTTTCTATTCACATTTTTCCTTTTGTTTGCTACTTCCACCATTGCCATTTTGCTTTAACAAATGAAGATTTATTCATCCTTCTAAGATTACACTAAGTTGTGCCCAAATTTTAAAATTAACTCCCCTAAAGGAATCATAAATTATGTATTTATTTGTTTTATTTATGAATAACGATGAATATTTACTTTGGAATTACTTACTATCACATTATTTATATGGTGTTAATTTGCTTTAAATTATATCAAATGAGCAAGTGAAGATACTGAAAAATTGTTAAATTACTGATTTTTGCGGTAAAAACAAACAAAATGAAGCACAGACTCGCAGACCCTTAACAATTACAAATGAAGGCTTCGATGTAATTGATGTGAGTAAAAGTTAGTAATGTTTACTCTTTATTTCTGACGGACTTTAACGAGGTGTTTTCCCTAAAGAGACTTCAACGACCTGGACGTGGTTTTGATGTATGACTGTGTTTAGGATGACAAATGTTGAAATTAAATCCAGCAACTTTATCTCGTTAATCTAAACGTTTCACCACAGGCCACGCAACCTGGACACCGATTCAGAGAAAACCCAACTGTTTCCAAGTAAAACTTTCAAAATTTTAAATTTAAAAAGTTCTGCAAAAATAAAACCTTATTTTAAAACGTCAATATGACAGCTACACAAACACACATTTCAGCTTCATTTATTGACAAGCAATTCCAATTACAAACTCTAGTAAACGATTGCATTGGTCCTAATGGTTTTACGAGTTTCGTGAGAAAGAACTTCTCTATTCTTCATTAAAATCTTTTATACAGAGATGTAAATTCCTTTGAGATGAGACAGTGTAATTTCTTTGAAATATTTGATTTTATGCAATAAAGGATTAAAACAAAATAAACTATCCAAAAAATTGAGCCATCACAACGCACTCTGTGAGACTGTTATAGAAACAAACAAATAAACGTAGAAACATAATGCTATAAAAACATCTAGACTTGTAAAGAGAAATAAACTAGCACCATATAAAATTCTTACGCCTAATTCAAACATAACATTTTTGCCCTACATAATTCCATTACGGTTCGGTAATTATTTTTATAGTGCCGACTTCATGACGGCTTTGACGTCAGCGGATGTACAAAAAACTGCCCCTTTTAGAAGCTAGTTAGCTTTACGACCGGTCATAGTGTTTTGCGTCAGAGAAAACAGTTGCAATAGAAACATTTTAACAATACCCTGACTGATTTCAAACATAAAAGAATCCTTTACTGTTAATGAATTATCTCAACAGTAATTAGCAGTAACAGGTGACTTCTCCTTCTAGGTCTGTTACTCATGGATGATTTATAACTCCAAATATATACTCGTCGCAAGTGGTTAGGGAAATTGTAAGTCGAAATCATTTCATTTTCAAGCTAAAAATACGATAGGCCTGAAAAAGTAGCTATGGTGAAGCATTGTTTTGACGGGAACCATATATTAAAGGTCTATTCACACACATCAGTTCCGGCGCGTCACAGGTCAGTCACATCAGTCACGTCACAGTCAAAACATTTATTCTATAATGGATTTCCTGTTGCGCTATCTACACTCATCCGGCGCAGGTCCGTCAGTCGCTCTGCCGGGGTCCGTCAGTCATTCTCAGATTTCTTCCCACCGATATTTTTGGATTGTTCGGACGCCTGACGGTCGTATGACGGATGTGTTTGCTATTTTAAAAGGATTGCGTTTTTATATAAAAGTTGTATTGCTGTGTAAAATTTATATTTTAAAGACTGTTTGTTACGATCATTAAGATGAACGATGAAAAATTGGTAGAATGTGTTCGCACATAGAACTTAGTTTCATCGTCCATTAGTCCCTTAAATAACGTGATGAACTCTCCCTGACTTTCCCTTTTCTTCCATAAATCATGAACCCATATCCTTCGCCTTTTTCTCTTATTTTCAATCTCTTCGTCATCTAAGGCTATCGCTATTGCAGCTAACTCTACTATAGTAAAATCAGTCATTGAGGTAATTATATATTATCCAATTTAATTCACTCATGATAAAATAAGCTTGACTGTAAGATCACTGTATAAAGTGACTGACGACTGACTGAAGCCAACTGACGGACAGTTGACTGACGAATTTCGGACGCAACTTTGACTGAACTGAGACTGAACTGTAACGGAACTGTGACTCAACTGATGTGTGTGAATAGACCTTAAAAGTGAAAATGTAACCCTTTTGAAGAATGTTATAAACGTTAATGCATTAAATGCTTGGGAAACTTTATTTATAAATAGAAATAAACATAAAATTGTTAATAATAAATTAGGACCAATTATCACATTTTGTTCAATGTAAATATATTAGCAGCCGTGTTTGTAAATTTGGCAATGCCCAGATCTGGTATTAACTTTTGTTAAAATATTATAGGTTATCAAATAAACGAAACCTCTCGACCACAAATAACTTCCTTCTTTTATTTAAAACCTTATTTACATTGAAATGGAATGTATTTTCATTGTAAATTACCTCTGAGGATGATTGCTACGCAATCGAAATGTACATAAGGTTTTAAATAAAAGAAGAAAGTTATTTGTGGTTGAGAGTTTTCATTTATTTATGTTAAACATTACACCCCAGTTGTTTCATACAGTTATTATAGGTTATGTTCCATTTATTTAATTAAAGTTATATGTTTGTGATAGAATCACTGATGAAGGTGACATATTACCATTGAAATGCGTTTGAGATTAAAGTTATATAATTGTAAGTTGTGGGATTAGTGTACCTACTCGAAGGATCGATTTACCCTTAAAGGGGCGTATAATGTCATACCTAAGTGATGTACCTACTTGAATATATGAGAGGACGTATAGCTCTCTGGGTCGTTGTATAGGAGGCCTGGCCGTTAGGAAGGTTCAATCGTTCCCAAATAAGGTCTGGTTGGAGTCCCGTCCCGTTCCAGGGATGGGCCTTGTCTTCTGGTTTAATCACTTCAAGGGCAGGGATCCCGCCGATACGCTTTAGCCTGTTGAGAATCCTCATGAGCGATGTGATTTAGGCAAGACAAGCATGACGCCTAAACATTAAAGGCTTCTTGCTCAATATATCTTTGTATAATTGCCGAATGTGCTGTATTCGTGGTTTGAGAAAATGAAAATTTTACTTATAAGACATTATTATTTTTGCAAGCCTCGAACCCGATTTCCTAAGTAGGTGCCAGCCACCCTATACATGTACTGTAATTACGTTTAATCTTCACAGAGAAATCTTTTATTTTACAAACTCGTTTTTCCAACCTGTGTGTAAGTCGGAATGTTAAAATGACCTTATATAGCATTTAATTTTCAAAGTTTAGCATTGGTTATGTATACTCACGCTAAGCGCAATGGGTAAGACCAACATACTAAAAGCTAGGATAAATACCTCATGGCCACAAAGAAACAGAAAACAAGATATAGGGATCCGTCTAGAAGGTATACGACCCTTCAAGGAAGGTATTTAGGAAGTTGTATGATTCTTTAGTGAGTTATACGAAGTCTTATAAAGGTATACGAAACTTTAAGGAGGTATGCCATTCTTCAGGAAGGTGTACTACTCGTTAGTGACTTATACAACCCTTTAGGAAGGTATACGACCCGTTAGGAAGGTATGCGACCCGTTAGGAAGGTATACAACCCATTAGAAAGGTATACAACCCTTTAAGAAGGTATACGACCCGTTAGGAAGGTATACGACCCGTTAGGAAGGTATACGACCCGTTAGGAAGGTATACGATACTTCAAGGAAGGTGTATGATCCCTTAGGAAGGTATAAACCCCATTAGAAAGGTATACAACCTTTTAAGAAGGTATACGACCCGTTAGGAAGGTATACGACCCGTTAGGAAGGTATACAACCCATTAGAAAGGTATACAACCCTTTAAGAAGGTATACGACCCGTTAGGAAGGTATACGATACTTCAAGGAAGGTGTATGATCCCTTAGGAAGGTATAAACCCCATTAGAAAGGTATACAACCCTTTAAGAAGGTATACGACCCGTTAGGAAGGTATACGATACTTCAAGGAAGATGTATGATCCCTTAGGAAGGTATAAACCCCATTAGAAAGGTATACAACCCTTTAAGAAGGTATACGACCCGTTAGGAAGGTATACGATACTTCAAGGAAGGTGTATGATCCCTTAGGAAGGTATAAACCCCATTAGAAAGGTATACAACCCTTTAAGAAGGTATACGACCCGTTAGGAAGGTATACGATACTTCAAGGAAGATGTATGATCCCTTAGGAAGGTATAAACCCCATTAGAAAGGTATACAACCCTTTAAGAAGGTATACGACCCGTTAGGAAGGTATACGATACTTCAAGGAAGGTGTATGATCCCTTAGGAAGGTATAAACCCCATTAGAAAGGTATACAACCCTTTAAGAAGGTATACGACCCGTTAGGAAGGTATACGATACTTCAAGGAAGGTGTATGATCCCTTAGGAAGGTATAAACCCCATTAGAAAGGTATACAACCCTTTAAGAAGGTATACGACCCGTTAGGAAGGAGAGGACAACCATTCAGGGATAGAATTGGTCCTTCGATTAGGTACACGATTCCTTAAGGATAGATACCATCATTAAAGGAGTTTTACAACCCTAAACGGAGGAATTCCACTTATCAGGGAGATATATAACTCTTCAAGTAGGGCCACGGGTCCTTACAAAGGTATAATACTACTTTCCAGAGAAATATATCACCTCTTTCATGGAGGTGAACGACCTTTCAGGACAGTGTAGGTCCCTCAGTTATATTCGGGAAAAGTGATCCCTCCATACATTCTTATCCCTATGTCTTTGCTTATCCTGCGTGGGGCAATGTAAAGGTCGCCAAAGGCTAAACTTTGGAAATATCAGTTCCCTTGGCTGACTCTTCAGACCGACTTAACCTGTAAGTAAAACGTCATGCTAATACTTTATCTTATTGCGAAGTAATTTTGTAGTATCTTTGGCAAGTTTTTTTAAAAATTTGTTCATGCTACATAGAAACTATAAAAGGGATTTTCATTGTCACAAACAGTAAAGCCGATTTGTATTTCTATGGCAATCATGGAAGCTTTTACGTTTGATTTCAATAATTTAACGAATTGTCAAAGTTACATAAGTTTATTAAATTTTAAATAAATAATTGTAAATAAATACATATATTATAGACATAAAACATAACCTAACTTTATTAGGCGTATTTGTACACACTGTACTAAGTTATACTGCATTACTGTGTTAAAGTATAGAGTCGGAAGGGTTACTTATGAAATAACATAGACGAGTTTCCTACGTAAACTATCCGATTGCTAAATCGAACGAATGGCTTGAAATTTTCTCGGATTTGCAACAACACTCGCATGTTAGGCGAGGTTAGGTAGTCTACTTATGTTAAGGTGATAGGTTATAGCTATATTGTAATATAGTACTTTGTCAGTTTTATTAGGAAACGTTCGAGTTTTATAGTTTCAGAAAAATGGTTTGTGACATTTAAAATAATATTTTTTTTTTGTATTTTCAAGTAATATATGTAAACAACGAATAAAGTTGAAGCCTTGTCTTATTTTTGCCAAGTCCAACGAAGATGTTTTATTAGGTTGTCTGAAGTATAGAAAACATTCATCTGGTTTCTGTGTGTTCATTAGGGTATTGTAAGGAGTGATTTCGGTCTGAAATGTGCGAAAAGGGCAGCAAGGCTCTTTACGGAACCAAATTTTGAGTTCAATTAAGGGGCTATTTTTTACACTGAAATTACAAGACTTTTTAAAGAAATTGTGTTTTGAAAAACTTAATTTAATTTTCCCCTCGTTTTCGGCTTCTTTGTTTCAAAAAAAGTTAATTAGGTTCACATTTGAGAAGAATGTTTTAGAATTTTCTAAATTTTTAACATTTTTATAATGAACTTTCGTCATGGCGCGCTAGTAAATACAAAGTCCAAACTGCAACTTATAAATATTTTTGTAGCAATGTTTTTAATTTAAATCGAGATAAAAGCTCTTTTTTAGTGACTCCCTTGCAATCGATATTACAACCGCATCGATATCTTTGTTTACTCTGTCCAGTTGATATTTCTCGTTAGATACCCCTCCTTTGCTTCTTTAGTTACTCTAAACAGGCCCAGATATTTTCTTGCTCGGCAAATCTTTATTGCGGCCCAAACACAAAACCTATGTTTATTTGCCCATCCGAGCCTCACATATGCTCGCTTTAGACATATGCTCGCCTTATTGCTTAGACAGTTCAAGCAGAAATACAACTGCGAGCCTTTTACAAAACCTAACTTTTAGTTTTGTGTTGGTGTTAGTGCGTTGGTTTTGTTTATTAAAAACTTATATTGTGTTTACATGAGGGTTTGTATAAATCTGGAGTAAAACTTTAGTGTCCTGAAGTGTAGAGGTTAAACCACAGCCAAGGTAAGCCAAGTTCTTGCGTCAGACAAGAATTTCCTTTATTGGTTATACATTGCTTTTATTCTTTCAAAATTCCAACCTTTAATTTGTGTGAATAAATATTTAAAATAACTGTTATATTTAATAACGGTTTATAATGTAGAATGTTAAACAAGGAAAACGTATTAGACATTCCGTATTAAAAAGCAACATTAGTAGTTATAACAATTTGGGCAGTAGTTGACCAAATGTTTTACTTTGATTTTTTCTCTTTCGTTACTGAAACATATTTTTCAACCAAGAAACATCTGATTTGAAACTCTCAAGACAGAAATAGAGCTTTAAATTTGCAAATTGTGAAACCTAACCTCAAAGTAGCAACATTCACAAAATAGTACTTCAAGAACAACCAATCCTGACGTAACCGGTTATTTTGTACCTAAACTGTAGAACACATAGGGCTTATATTATTACTTACTCTAGCATACAATAAAGTATTGCGTTTACAAGGAAACATACAGTTCTTGCACTTTACGTGCCTGGGCGCTTTTAGGTTAGGTTCATACTTTTTTCAAACCTATATTAAAGGTTTTCGACTCTTTAAACAACTATTTATTAGGAATATATTGTGGTTGAATTTAATAATAAATACACAAAAACCTCTTAACCACAAACTTTCTTTAATTTACCCTAATGTACATTTCAGTTACAAAGTAACCATCCTCAGAGGAATAACATACAAAGACTCCTAACATGCACAACTCCTTCTGGGAGAAAACTATATCAGTTTCGTTTTTAATTAACTTAGAATTCTGATCAACGGTAGTACAACCTTTATAACCAACTGACACCTTTTTGGTTAAATCACTAAATTTACTATCTAATGTCCTAACCTTGTTCTCAAGTTTATGCTCACTTACAATATAAACTTTTCTGCCAAATTCATCCCAATCATTATAATTTTCTTTTCCTAATTTCAAATGTAAATCATACAACTCCAGTTCTGTATTACTTAATTTGCCATACAAAAATTTAATCTCCAAATCTAACCATTTCTTTTTGGCAAATAATAAAACTTTATCAGTTCTAGAATTCTTCAATTTAATATTAATTCCGGAAATAAATTTCGGAAACTTTCTACATTTTTTAAGAAATTTAATGTCTTCTAACAAAAACTTGACTCTCAAATTCAACTTTTGGAATCTATTATATTCCTGAGACCGAGAAGCCATACTGTTACTATTTATTAGGAATATACTGTGGTTGAATTTAATAATAAATACACAAAAACCTCTTAATCACAAACTTTCTTTAATTTACCCTAATGTACATTTCAGTTACAAAGTAACCATCCTCAGAGGGATAACATGCAAAGACAGTCTTTGTATGTTATCCCTCTGAGGATGGTTACTTTGTAACTGAAATGTACATTAGGGTAAATTAAAGAGAGTTTGTGGTTAAGAGGTTTTTGTGTATTTATTACTCTTTAAACAATCATGTTCTTCTTTAGAATATATTTTTAATAACATATATGAAAACAAAAATGTCGAAAGCCAACGGAAAAGTTGAACATTTAGCCATTCTTAAAAAAAAAAAAAAATACTACAATCTGTAATAAAACATAAAAAATACAATGTTCAATTATTAAAAGAAATTAGGTGTTTAAAATATAAAGCCCGTTAAAGACATAAATGTATTCAGCACTAGAAATTAAAGGTTTCTTAAAACATATTGGATGAATTGGAAATTATACAACTGAATATAACAACCTCAAGGATAAAAGCATTGGCTAGCATGAGTCACAAGTTAAGCCTGCACTGGTATATTGACAAACTATCCGTAGGAATCTTCCATTTCCGGCGAACTCGACTTGAGTTGTGCAAACAAACAATTAACCTATACTAAACACAAGCTTCTATTGTCAAGGAAAGTAAATAGATTCTGTTGTTTAAACATAAGTCTCTCTAGTACTTGATTGGTTCAAAATGTCACGTGCTTTTATATTTGGCGGTTTGCAAATGCATCTGTGTTTTCAGTTGTGTAAGGGATTCGGTATCGGACGGTTCTAGGTTTTTGTGATCGTTGTATTTGCGCGATTTCAAGAAGCACTTGAACTATGGGTTGTTTAAGTAAACTTTGGAAAAAGTGTTTTTTGTGTTTCTTCAAACGCGAATATGAAATTATTATTATTCAAGGTAATATGTTTAACTTTTGTTTTATATCTGTGCTAACCTTAAAAGTTATACCTAATTTTTGTCATTGTTAAACTTTATTTATTTCTTTTAGGTTGGTATCACTTTGTTCTATTTATAATTACTCTATCTATAATGTACTTAGGCCCTATAAGTACACATATCAACAATGGGTTAGGTTTAGGTTTACAAATATCTGAAAATATTACTGAATAACATTTGTTAGGCTAAGTTACATTATTTCCTATTTTTAAAAAAAGATTATTTCAATTATGTACTTATTAGTTTGGCAGAAGGATAGGTTATTAAATCAGATTTAAATGAGCAGATAAAGGTTATATTGTGTTTAAATGTCTAGTGATAGTTGTGTTTTCGTTACTTTAGGGCCTATTTGTAGAATGGCCTACTAGCCTACAAAGAGGCCTCGGTAGATTCTAGGTGCATGAATAGGGCTAATGCAAGTAAATACATAAATATTTATTTCTTATAAGTTGGTTGTTTGCGATAAGAGTTCAACAAATTATTTAATGTTTTTGGATAATAATGTATTATAGAAACATTATTTTAATGTTAACGAAATCTAATAAAAAAAATATGTCTCAATAATTATTTCGTCAACAATGAAATTTTCTGCTGGGAAATGCTTTTACTGTATAACTGGAACCGTAAGATTTAATATAGGTTTGATGTGCATTGCTCAAACTGTGTGATCCTATAAACATATACTTTGGTACATACGTAGGCCTATATAGGGGTAACTATTTAAAGTGGGGCTTTTGTGATTTTAGGTTAGGTTGAAATTTGTCAAAGGTTGTAGGGCCATTTATAGTTGTAAATAAAGGTAGGCCTATAAAATTGTTCAAAAACATAACTCTAACACCATATCCATAAGGACCTTTTTTACACGGAAAGTTACTTTTTATTCAATTAAAATTGGGTAAGAAGTTCAGTGCGGAGTAGTAAGTTGTGCTTTGTCGGCGGAGTGATACATGTGACGTCACCCTATACATATTCATACGTTACGTGTGTTGATATTTGAGAAACAACGTATTGCCTTAATTTTTATGGTTCTTGCATGCGTATTTTTAAATATACCTATAAAGTCTCCAGTAAAGATAGATTCGGTTGTAATTTTATACAACATTACCTATTCTTTAAATGTATAAAATTACAACCAAATCCATCCTCACTGGTTACTTCGTACGTAAAATTCAACATATGTTTATAAAATTCACCTTCCGTGGCAATAACAAGAATAATAGTTACCGATATAGCTTCATTTATATGTTTTTTATTAATTTTATACGCATTCTATTGGTGTGGGCTATCTTCATATTTATCAAAAACTATTATAGATATAGTCTTAGGTAGCGAGAGGGGGCACACAGGGCACGTGCCCCTCCAAACCAATTCGTTTTAGGAGGTAAATATTACCCTATATTTAAGTGCCAAAATACCATAAATTATGATTTCTAGAGATAAAAATGTCCAAAAGCTTCCCGGGATGGCTCCACTCTCCGGGTCGTGCCTCCCCAAACATTGTCCTGGCTACGCCTCTGGTCTTAGGACATGTTTTTTAACTTCGATGGTGCCCAATGTGCATTTTAATCATTAAACCACCAAAACGTTTTATCACGTCCTGATGTACATTTCGATTACAAACCAGTCATCTTCACAGGAAATTACTACAAGAATAATCTGTACACAAGAGTTAGTGTGAAGGTTGCCTCTGAAGATTATTGCTTCAATATAAATGTACACCAACACATTAATACAACGTGTTTATGGTTTAAGGTTAATTAATTATTGCCTCACAGATACTCCCTGTTATTATCGCTATTTATAGTTTGCAAGATTTAAAGTAAGATTATTCTTTAGAACGCATTTTCGAGTAAAATTTGTGAAAAGAAAAATACCGAAGGTGTAGCGTAAACAAGAAATATTTACCTACTGTCACAGACCCAAAATGAATACAGATAACAAATGTAATTTATTTCAGAAAAGGTTGTAAACACACGTAGAGATCTTGAAAAGATGTCTTTCCTATGTACAACCATAATGTCCCTAAGTATTTTATTGTTTTCTTAATTATTTTTATCGAAAATCCTTATAAGTTTGATTTCTTGCGAAGGAAACAAACTTTGAATTGTTACTGGTGGAATTGTGAAACTGTATGTAGCAAATTGCATGTCTTAAAGATTAGGCCAGACTTGGGACTAAATAAGTCTTTGCATTTCAAACAAATGGTAAATACTGAGTATTTTTGCCAATTTATATACATATATATATAAAAGAACTAAGTCAAAATACAAATACAAGAATTATAATTCAAAGCTTTTCTTTTCGTTGGCTAACAGTACCTACACCATCAGGAATATTCATTGGCTGTTAGCCAACGAAAAGCTTTGAATTGTAAATTCAATTATAATTCTTGTATTTGTATTTTGACTTAGTTCTTTATTAATACACAAGAATACATATTGCGATATATATATATATATACACTTTTTTTCAAATTACGCGTTTTCATATGAACACGAATATCACCCCTTTTTCCGCGGAAAATAAGGAACGTTAATTTTTTTTCACATTTTGAATAACATTCTGTCATGGCATGTACAGTGTGAACCTGGCGTGCAGTAGCTACAGCGCACTGCACTACGACTAAGTCAATTTGTTAATACTAACCATATAATGTAAATATTTAACTCTTGGTTATAATTTTATACATTACTTACCTATATTAAGCCTCTATCCTCTCTAACTTTCTATCAAAGAGAGTGTTACCCAAAAACTTTAATTTATATTTTAGATTAATGAATGTTTATGAAATTATAAATATTTCTTTGTGGTTTCTTTTAATTCATACATTTATAAACTTGCGGATATAATTTTTTTTAACGAAAATAATAAATTACCACTTAATGTTAAGTATTGTGTTTCTAGAGTGAGGTTATGTTACCAACGCATAATTTGCCACCTTCTATGTTGTAGGCCTGTATGTTACTAAACCGTGTTGGCTTAACTGTTTCTTATTTAGGATGTGTTTGTTAGTGACCTTTGTGAAATGGAAAAATCGAGAAAAAGACCAAAACAAAATAAACTGACGACCGTAGTTAAGTGTTCCATTAAATGCTAAGCATTGTTTAATGTAGCCTACGTCAATCGTAAAATGTTGCTAGTTTATATTTATTTATTCACAAAGCCTTGTTGTTTTTTTATCTATTATTTTCACGCAGTTAGTAAGTAGAGGAATACAATTTAAATAGTGCATTATAGTTCCTTTGGGAAAGCGTTTGTGGAAAAATTACAAGTGAAAATTAGATGGTACCTGTCGATTGTATTTCAGTTAGGTAGTACTAAAACAATTGTATGATTTATTTTATATTATTTGCATAGTTTTACAAACACACATACAAGTAAACAGAAGCTATATTGGTTAAACTCGGGTATAAACATATTCTATATGGCATCCTTTCTATTTGAAGCAACACTAGGAACGTTTTTGAAGGTTTTCATCATTTTGGTGAGGAGGGGCTGTTTCATGCTCGTTATCAAGGGAGTGCGCTGGGTAAGGGAAAGTCTCTTCTAAGGGAGATGAGGTGGTTGTCAGAAGTTTCTTGAAGGAAAGAAATGTCTAAGGCAGTGTGGCTGGTTGAGCCATCTTACTGGAACCAATCGGTCATTCTACTGCAACTGATTCGGTTCCAGTACTGTTTGTTGCATACGGTACTTTAATTTATGTTTATTTTAGCAACAATATCCCCCCCCTTGTTTCTGGGTTATAACAGTAGAAGACATTGCACAATTTTTAAATAATCAATAAAGTAATAGGGTTAGTTGGTTTTGTAACTTTGTGTAGTTATACCCTCTGATGATGATTTGGTCATTGAAATGCGCATAATGACCAATCTATATATTTGTTACCAAACTATATATTTAATCTATATATTTGTTTTTAAATAAAAAACAATTATTATTTAATAAATGTCTTGTAGCCTACTTGGTGTATTGCTAATTATAAAGAATGTGCTGCGGAAATGGCGCAAATATTAGTAATGCTAGTGAAAACATATTCGTTTTGAACGTACTCGAGCCCGCTTTAGGTTACAACAGATGGACGTTAGGTCGAAGCCACACACGATGCAGAGACGGGCCTAGAATCCTTTAACAAGACTCCGATAAATAAAAGTCAGGATAGATCACTGCCTCTTTGATCATTATTGTTAAACAGGTGAATTTAAAAAGAAAAGCGATAAAAAGCGTACGACAGGAAATGATCTCGCGAAACGTACGATATGTCGGCGTGCGACCATGTAAGGCAAGGCGGGCTGGAATTTATTCGAAATAAAAGGAAATGTTTAAGTGATAGCCATCGAAGGATATCATCGAGGCAGACTCTAATCGGACGCCAGAAGGATGGATGTGTCGAGGGTGATGAACTCAGGGCGCTTCAAGGTCACGCAGGCGGATTTAAATAACAATACTATAATTTTTATGTATACCTCTGTCGTCACTTGTAATAATCTCAGCTTAAATAACGATTAAAACAAGCCAGCTTTTCGTTTGGGATGTTTGTCTTCAATAAAGTGGAGGGTTTAGCAAAGTGTAAGCTATGTGTTCCGCCAGTAAATAGACCCGTTCTTTGTGTCATTAATTTAGTCTACCTCAGCTTATATCATTTAATCTATTTTTGTTGCATGATAAATTATTCACAAGTGTTATTTTTAATTTTATCTCCATAATTTACAATTTAATACGTTTGTGTGGTGCCTTTATGAGAACATTGACTCTCGCTTCCAACTTCATCTCTTACTCTCTACCCCCTTTTACTCTCTTTCCCCCTTTCTATTTTTTCCTTACTTATTTTCGCTTTCGTCTCTCTCAATTTTCGTTCTCATCTCACCTTCTCTTTCTCCTTCTATCTTGCTCTCTCTCATTATCTCTCCTTCTTTCTCCCTCTATCATCTTCTACCTTTCTCCTCTGTCTTTTTCGCTCTGTATGCTACTTTCCTCTTCTCTCTATCTCCTCCACTCTCTCTACCTCCTCTTCCCTCTCTTTCTACCTCCTTTTCTCCCTTACTATCCTTCTCTTAACTTCCCTTTCATCCCTTCTCCCACTTCTCTCTCCGTGTTTCTTCTCTTTCTTTTCTTTCCTCTCTCTCTTCTTCTCTCCCTCGCTTTTTATTTTACTTTTTTCACTCTCTTTTATTCTCTCTCTTTCAATCTATTTTCTTATTTCTCTCCTCTTTTCCCTCACCTCATCTCTCTCTCCCTCTATCCCTTCTCTCTCTCTTTCTCTCGTTATTCTCTCTCTCACCTTTCTGAGCTGTTCTCTCTGTATCCTATCCCCTTCCCTTCTCTCTTTCTCCCTCACTCGGTCTCCTTCCATCTGCCTCACCTTCTCTCTCTTCCATTCTTTGTACCTGAAAGAGTGCATGTGTTTATGGCGTGTGCTTGCGTGCTTGCTTGGGTGTGTGCGTGTGTATGGCAGGGGAGGGGCTACATTCTGCTCTCCTTTAAACAATATTTTTACACTTCATAGATTATTGCAGTCGTAAATTCCCAAGCCCGGCTCGACGCTAATCAAGCAAGCACTCCGTAAGCCAAAGAAAGGAACATGTGATGCTGCGTGCTGTGATAAACGCAATAAAATATTCATTACATACGTCCTTCTAATGGCGAACATAAACCTAGATTTGCCCCTTCACTTTAGCCTCTATGCACAAGGCGCTATCACTGGGGCGAAAGAGCGCGAATGTCCGGTAGTAAATAGCGCCGTTCTTAATTTACGTCGACGCCCCTTTCGCCCGTAATGAAGACATCGGGCGCTCGTAAACCCTGAGCCTGCCAGTAATCCCGGGTCCCGTTGTAGACGGGCATACGCGTTCGTTACGTTCAGCCGAATCTGGTAACGACTTCTGCAACCTGAAATTATCTGCAGCAAAATCTCAAAACATTTCCCCCTTCACTTTTGTAGGCTGTAATAAGCAGTGAAATGCTGGGCTGGGTATATCACAGGTGGCTAAACCAGCTCGTATTGTGTTTAGGGAAGGAAAGGTTTCTACAATGTCAGTAGGGCCTATTCCGATATGTTCAATTGCCTTTCCTTAAGGCTGACGCACTCTTCACTTAGCATATTTACTTTAATTATATTGGGTTTAAATTATGAATATACCTGGTACCCGTCCGGTTACAAGTCTGTTAGTTTCTCCGGATTTAGGCGTATTTCTATGCAATTCCTTCTGTTAGTACACACTCTCTAGTTCAGGATCTAAAGGGAGTTGAGCATGCACTGAAAGCCTAACGCAATTCTATCTCAGATTATTGTTCTGGGCACTTGGGCGATTGTAAAATCGTATGTCGTCGTCGACATACCGGGGGGAAATCGCTGGGGATATATTGTACTAACCTTTGTGTCCTTTCAACTATAAAAGATAAATAACCAAAAATAAACACTCGAAAATTATGGCCTCAATAATGGTCCTTACTTAATGCCAAACAGTAATACCTGAGTAAAAAATTAGTTTTCTTAAAACCTTTACTTTGGGTTTTTAATGAATTCAAATTGAAATATTAACCCATTGCGGTAAACGTAACCCGGAGACCAAGATAAACCTTTGTTTTAAGGTCTCTCGAATTAAAAAAAAAACGAAATATTTGTTCAAATTTATGCACACAAATATATACTATCACAATAATTCTCGTGTCTAAATAATGGTAACTTTTAAACGAAACGTCCGATTTCGATCTAATTTGGTAAGCAGATGTAATTTGATATTTGTGGGAATATGTTTGTTAATAGGAAGAATCGATTAATCTACCAAAAATATTATGTGTTTCTGAAATCCATTTGTAAAGATGAAAATGCTATCTGAAGGAACAAAGTTTTATATAAGATTTTTAAAGTAATAAAAAATAAAAGGGATAAATACTTTTTATTCATTAGCTAAATTTAAAATACAATTTTATAACTCATAGTGGATGACACTGGATGTGAATACAGTTTTGTTTCAAACATTAATTATTAATTAAATTTAATTAGTTAATTTTAGTTTTATACGAGAGAAAAACGTTTCACAAAAGGGGTAAGGTATGCAATATACTTATTTCGTTCCATTTGTCTTAAAATAATTGATAACATATGATTTCATAAATCAGCTGATTTTATGTTGTAGGTTATGTGGTAGAACAGCTATTTTACTACATAGGTTATGTTACTTTATAGGGAATTGAAATTATTTAATGAAAAGTAGCTAAAATAAAAGTTTTCTTTGCTGACCTAAGTAGGCTTGTATTTATACTACTTGTTCTTACAGTTTTTCCAATAATATATTTCCAATTGTATATTTTCCGTTTTGTTTTATAATTTTATTACTTCTCATAAGAATAATATCAAAGTAGACTTGTTTACAACTGTCATGTTTTAAACGAACTATTGGATAATCAGTGTCTTTAAAACACAATTTATTCCCACTTATCATAAATAAACATATTTCCAACAATTTGGAACAGTTTAATAATAGTATTTATTTATTTAAAAGGATCTACTGGAACTTTCTAGTTTTACTTGATGTAAAACGTATTTCCATTGATAATTTCCATCCTATGATAATTTAAATAGATAAATTTAAACGTTTTTGACCCGGCAATGACGCCAACAACTGGAGTTTTATATTTGTGCCTTTCATTAAACCTTACGCTCGCATATATTGGTCAGTAAAAGTTGCACAAAAATATTTGATTCCAAAAGCAGGCTGTGAATATATTTATGGTTCAGACTTGAATGGAGCTTAGCATATTCGGTTTCATCGTATTTGCATAACATTTACATAGCTTTGTCACAGTACAGATATGTTAAATGTGTCTCCAACGCGCACATGTTAAAATTTAAGAGCATTTTAAGGTAAATTTAAATGTTGCTCATGGTGGCGATAAGAAATCTCGAGCATTTTCAAGTATTTACGGGTTGTCTTTGTGTTATAAGGAAAATAATTTCGTTCCACCACGTTGAAATGTAGGCTATTGTTGCACTGTAACGCTCCGACGAATAAATAGCTTCCAGATTTATGTTAATTTCATAAACAAAATTTTGCCATACAAGAAAAGACTACACACCTGTCGCAGAGGAAATCTCCTGAAATAAGGTCCACATTTTTGCAGAGAATATTTTTTTCTATTATATTTCCATATGCGCCAAAATAAACAGTTGTTAGATATTATTTTATTTTATTTGCACAGTTTTACAAACACAAACCAGTAATAGGAAGACTATATAGGTTAGACTCGGGTATAAATATGTTCTATATAGCCTCCATACAATTTGAGGCAACTCGCATACCGTCTTGAAGGTTTTGCATCATTGAAACTACAGCTGATTCAGACTCATAACCTACTGTTTATTTTGGCGCACAGTTTATGTTTCTGATAGATTAATCACATTGGTAGGGTGATGTTAAATAATATTATGTTACATATTTACGTAAAATACTTTAGTAATAGTGGGGTGTTTTTTTCTCCGGTATTAAACGAAAAAAGTAATTTTAAAACTTTAACCTAGAGTTTTTCAAATTAAATTCAGTTTAAATAAGGTAATACTGAGATTTTTTGAAGAGTTTTCGTAAATTACAAAATAAAATTACCTTTAAGTTTTAATCGTCGAAGTGACATAGGTCTACATTGTAGTAGGGTTGTAAAGTCATAACTACTACCCGACCGAGTAAATATTGCGGGTGGAGATGGGAAGGGGTAGTACAGTAGTTGTCCGGTTGTAGGGGGGTTAGTAATCCCCTTGTCGGAAGCAATGTTTACTCGGTCCAGTGGTAAATGCTAATTAACAGAAACACAAATCATTCTGTAAAATGACAAGTGGAAATAGAGGCGGGATTTCAGGAAAAGAAAACAAAATGGCTGTAAAATACGTGAAACAGAAGGACAAACTTACAAAATTAAAGGAATTAGACGAACACTTATGATTAGCCTGAAAAAACCGCTCAAAGAAAATGAAAGTTTTTTAATTAGTTGCTCTTGGTTTTGGCTGCGGAACAGAAGTAAATGCGTACGATTGTTTTGTTCTGCGTCACTTAAGGATTTTATTTCTGTTGACAATTGTTATTCTTGTTTTTCTAATGCTCTACAGCAATTGAATTTTACATTTACGAAAAAAGTTGCTTGCTTACAATTCGTTTCTATTTCTAATGCACGTAATAGTTTAAATTGATTGCGGGTATATTTCATTCGGTTGAGAGTTGGGCAGCCAGCATGTCTGTGTTGTGTTGTCAGGCGTAAGCGATGGCGTCACTTAAACACGCTGGGAATTACAATTCTCGATTTGTTGCCGTCCTCAGAGTTTCGTCGATTTGATGCGGATTATGGCTTCTTCATTTCCCAAGTGCTCATTTCGTTCTCGCTAAATCATATTCACGGATTGGACGGAGTTGAAGACGTTAGAGTAATGCGGTAGTGATAAGATCTGTCTATTATCAAGTTGGTTTAGACGAACGCGGATGTGCAAGTTTGGGTCGCTTGATATAAGATATGCGCCAAAATAAACAGTGTTGAAACTGAATCAGCTGTAGTTGCCTTTTCGACCAGCTGTACCGACGTTTCATTGTTTACGTGTTCCATTAGAGGTTAGTTTTTACTGTCATGGTGCTAACTACTGCTCAATAATAGAGCATTATTTTTGCTTATCTGGGATTGAACGTCACACACTGCGTTACGTTTTCAAAAACTCACAAAAACCCGTCTACTAACGCAGTGATTATTAGTGTTGTTAAGAACCCACCAATCACCATCATCCAATCACAGGAAACGTAACCACGTGTATAACGGGCATGAATCCACCCCCAAAGTGACGCAAAACCTTCAAGAACGGTGCGAGTGTTGCCTCACTTTGCACGGAGGCCATATAGAACATGTTTATACCCGAGTCTAACCGATTTGGCTTCTTTTTACTTCCATGTGTTTGTAAAACTATGTAAATACAATACAATAAAACCCTACAACTGTTTCAGTACTAACTGTATAAAACATCTGAGGCGTAATATTTAATTTAAACGACTTCAAATGACTTTATATTTTATTTAAAACCTTATGCACATTTCAATTGCATAGCAATCATCTTCAGAGGTAATTTACAGTAAAAATGAGCATTACAAATCCGTACATTGTTATTGTAAATTACCTCTGAGGATGATTGCTACGTAATTGAAATGTACATAAGGTTTTAAATAAAAGAAAAAGTCATGTGTGGTATAGAGGTTTCATTTATTTGAATTAATTGTCAGTACTGTTTATTGTGGCACATAAGGTGTAAAAAGTATTATACAGCAATGCCGAGAGTTGTAATAGTTGGGAACTATTACACCCAAGAAAGGCAATAATATGTCTTGACAAATAACTTACTTTTTTACAATATAAATTGCTACTTTATACCATTATCGTGACGTAGGAGAGAGGGGATGCAGGCTGCCTCACTTGGGCAGAACGGTAATGCAAGCAGGATAGTGGGACTAGCATTATGCTTCAACCCCCTCTGAGTACCCATATTTACGGCCTATCTGGACCCGAAAACTCCCTCAAAAATTCTTGGGCAGGGCACTACTAACCATTGAACCCCAAAAATGCAGTTTAATAGCCTAATGACTACCTACTTCGTAATCTTAATTGTTTGATATAAATTAACTTGCAAGTATGAAATCAGGGTTCATTGGTTTTCAGGTAAAGCATAAACAAAGCTCGCCATACATTTCTTACTATTTATGTTAAATTTTATATATATAAATAAATATATATATATATATATATATATATATATATATATATTTGCTTTATATAACTTATTATATAGAATGCATAAAATACCCATGAATGAAGAAATTAAATAAGAGAAAAAACATAATTTATCAAATTGCATTAGAAAACGGTTATAAAAAGAAAACTGTTGACAAACTGAATTATAATATTTTTAATAAACAAAATAATAATTTAATTTGCAATAATAATAATAATAATACAATATGGACTTCATTTTTATTTATAGGCCATGAAATAAAAAATATCACCAAATTATTTAAAAATACAAATATCAAAATTGCATACAAAACTAATAACAAAATAATAAACCCAATAAATAACAATAATAAAATAATTAATATGCATGAAAAAGGAGGTGTTTATAAATTAGAATGCGAAAATTGTAATAAAGCTTATATAGGTCAAACCAAGAAAAAATTAAAAGAAAGATATAAAGAACATTTAAATGCCTATATTAATCCAGAAATATATAAATCAAATTTCGCAAATCATTGTATTAATAATAAGCACCAATTTCCAAATATAGAAAATATGAGACTTATAAAAGAAATTAATAAGGGATTAAGAATGAATATATATGAAGCATTCGAAATATATAAACACAATAATAATAACAAATTAATAAAAGAACAAATACAAATACATTCTAAATTTGATACTATATTCAATGTCTATAATGTTACAGCAACAAAATAAAAATAAATTTGGCAATTTGTATAAATTTAGCAACAATTCTATTTCTAACTAACATATGTTTTAGGCCTATAGCTTACATTATTGTAATTTTCATTCCTGATGATGTTGGTACTGTTTGCCAACGAAAAGCTTTGGATATAAATTAATAAATATTCTTGTATTTGAATAACCTATGTTGTTTTAAAATATATATATATATATATATATATATATATATATATATACATCCAGTGACTTAATTACAGCATTATTGACCGTTTATCGCAATTCGAACGCCATTGTTTCTTGTTTCGCCATGAATATTCTTCTTCTATACCTCTTCTGTTCATAGCAATCTAACCTTCTATACCATGTTTCCTTGATCTTCATCTCCTTCTTCGTCTTTTCGGATTCTTTTCCAAAGTTTTAATGGTACCCTGTTATTAGTCATTCTTCTCATATGATCGTACCAGATGAGCTGCTGTCTTTCTATGGTGTCTGTAAGTGATGCCTCTACATTAGTTATTTCTTTGCTTTGCCCGTTCTTATATGATCTTGTAATGTTTCTTTTGGCAGGGTTTGCATCATCATAGTAGGTGCTTCTCGATAGCGTTGTATGGAGTCTGATTGCTGTTTAGTTGTGTTCACGCTTTTAAAATAACAGTAAGTAGTGTTTGTTTTTTTGCCAAGTGATACCAAAGGAGTAATTTATAAGGAAACGCTCAAGATGTATACCTCTTGTAGTGGTTTTATTTATTTATAATTGAAAATTATACCACAGTTGCTCCAGATATTATATATAAGAAGGTTGTAACTATTAAAGGCACTTGCAATGTCATGGTACATTCTCATCGACCTCCTATTGATCTTTACGCTGTTATTTTATAAATAATATTATTTAAAGTTAGTCGACAGTTTCACGACTGACGTTTTGGTATGCTTCAAATGCTCTCTGTATTTTAATATGCGATTCTTGTTCGTTAGATAAATTCATTATGAATATTTAAGGCATACATTATCGAAGTTTTATTACATATTTAATATGTAATACAGTAAACATATCGTTTGTTCTCCAGGCACTGTTACAGTCAATCGAGCAGGCTGTGTCTGATAAAGCGGCTAATATAAACAGCTGTTACGATAACGCCACGCCTAATGCATTACAGTAATTACAGGGGCAATGCAATGTAAAAAGGCGGCTATTAATATAAAATAGGGTAATACCGAGAGTATGGCTAAGGACAGTCACAGAGTCCCTTGTCTGCTTTATCTGTGCGTAGTCTCGGCGTGTGTCGCTTCTTTTGTTGGCCGCTGTTACCAGCTTAACCAATAAAGTTTTATAAAAATATAACAAAACACTAATTTTCAAGAGGATCAAACTAAAAACCAGCACAAAGTTTTATAGCGTTCACTTACCACTTACACTTTAATGTACTTAAACAAGAATCTCTTACTGTATATGCGAGTCGACTTTAGAGAGCTTGGTTATTAAATTATTCTCGTTTTCAAGCTTTAGAATACTGCAGTAATTAATGAGCTCTCGAAAGTCGACTCGGGAATATACCAAGTAAGACTCTTGTTTAAGTACATTCAAGTGTTTACCAAGTGTTACGAAAGTGTAACTACCTAATTCAAAGGAATATTTTGAGATATAGGAATACATTAGGTTGAGGTTTTGCACTGACTGTAATGTCATCATTAAAAAATCATCTTGAAGAAACTTTTGCGCAAGCTTATTGTATTCTCTGACAGACTGCACAGATGGACGCTAAAGGGTATAGTTCCCCTTTAAGAGGGGTTACCCCCTTAAACGATAAATGTTTATTTACGGGATTGACAACATAGCATAATCTTTTCCGATAAGATGCTTTCAATTTATTTAGTAAAAAGCTAAGAACTTTGGGAATAGAGTGTTGTATTAGTTGTGGTTGCAATAGTAGGGTTGTATTAGTTGTTGTTGTAATAGTAGGGTTGTATTAGTTGTGGTTATAATAGTTGGGTTGTATTAGTTGTGGTTGTAATAGTAGGGTTGCATTAGTTGTTATTGCAATAGTAGGGTTGTATTAGTTGTGGTTGTAATAGTAGGGTTGTATTAGTTGAGGTAGTAATAATAGGTTGTTTTAGTTATGGTTGTAATAGTAGGGTTGTATTAGTTGTGGTAGTAATAGTAAAGTGTATTAGTTGTGGTTGTAATAGTAGGGTTGTATTAGTTGTGGTTGTAATAGTAGGGTTGTATTAGTTGTGGTTGCAATAGTAGGGTTGTATTAGTTGTGGTAGTAATAGTAAAGTGTATTAGTTGTGGTTGTAATAGTAGGGTTGCATTAGTTGTTATTGCAGTAGTAGGGTTGTATTAGTTGTGGTAGTAATAGTAAAGTGTATTAGTTGTGGTTGTAATAGTAGGGTTGCATTAGTTGTTATTGCAATAGTAGGGTTGTATTAGTTGTGGTTGTAATAGTAGGGTTGTATTAGTTGTGGTTATAATAGTTGGGTTGTATTAGTTGTGGTTATAATAGTTGGGTTGTATTAGTTGTGGTTGTAATAGTAGGGTTGCATTAGTTGTTATTGCAATAGTAGGGTTGTATTAGTTGTGGTTGTAATAGTAGGGTTGTATTAGTTGAGGTAGTAATAATAGGTTGTTTTAGTTATGGTTGTAATAGTAGGGTTGTATTAGTTGTGGTAGTAATAGTAAAGTGTATTAGTTGTGGTTGTAATAGTAGGGTTGTATTAGTTGTGGTTGTAATAGTAGGGTTGTATTAGTTGTGGTTGCAATAGTAGGGTTGTATTAGTTGTGGTAGTAATAGTAAAGTGTATTAGTTGTGGTTGTAATAGTAGGGTTGCATTAGTTGTTATTGCAGTAGTAGGGTTGTATTAGTTGTGGTAGTAATAGTAAAGTGTATTAGTTGTGGTTGTAATAGTAGGGTTGCATTAGTTGTTATTGCAATAGTAGGGTTGTATTAGTTGTGGTTGTAATAGTAGGGTTGTATTAGTTGTGGTTATAATAGTTGGGTTGTATTAGTTGTGGTTGTAATAGTAGGGTTGTATTAGTTGTGGTTGTAATAGTAGGGTTGTATTAGTTGTGGTTGTAATAGTAGGGTTGTATTAGTTGTGGTTGTAATAGTAGGGTTGTATTAGTTGTAGTTGTAATAGTAGGGTTGTATTAGTTGTGGTTGTAATAGTAGGGTTGTATTAGTTGTGGTTGTAATAGTAGGGTTGTATTAGTTGTGGTAGTAATAGTAAAGTGTATTAGTTGTGGTTGTAATAGTAGGGTTGTATTAGTTGTGGTTGTAATAGTAGGGTTGTATTAGTTGTGGTTGTAATAGTAGGGTTGTATTAGTTGTGGTTGTAATAGTTAAGTGTATTCGTTGTGGTTGTAATAGTAGGGTTGTATTAGTTATGGTAGTAATAGTTAAGTGTATTCGTTGTGGTTGTAATAGTAGGGTTGTATTAGTTGTGGTTGTAATAGTAGGGTTGTATTAGTTGTGGTTGTAATAGTAGGGTTGTATTAGTTGTGGTTGTAATAGTAGGGTTGTATTAGTTGTGGTTGTAATAGTAGGGTTGTATTAGTTGTAGTTGTAATAGTAGGGTTGTATTAGTTGTGGTTGTAATAGTAGGGTTGTATTAGTTGTGGTTGTAATAGTAGGGTTGTATTAGTTGTGGTAGTAATAGTAAAGTGTATTAGTTGTGGTTGTAATAGTAGGGTTGTATTAGTTGTGGTTGTAATAGTAGGGTTGTATTAGTTGTGGTTGTAATAGTAGGGTTGTATTAGTTGTGGTTGTAATAGTTAAGTGTATTCGTTGTGGTTGTAATAGTAGGGTTGTATTAGTTATGGTAGTAATAGTTAAGTGTATTCGTTGTGGTTGTAATAGTAGGGTTGTATTAGTTGTGGTTGTAATAGTAGGGTTGCATTAGTTGTAAGGTTAAGATATTGTTTACTTGCTCTTGAGTGTATCTTGCTTGCCTGATAGACGTAGACTCTCTTGCCGGTTCTTTGTGTTTTGAAATTTATAAACTTTTCATGTCGATCTATGTATATTCTTTTATATTTATAGATTTTAGATTTGTTGTGGTTTTATATTTAATGTTTATAATATAAGACTTGGTCATCGATTGTAAGAGTAGGTTATTTTTTCATTTTGATTAATTTCTAAAATATTTTATCATCATTCCTTTAATTATTAGCAACATTCGAACCCTTAGACTCTTTATTAGTAGCGGAGTAAGAAATAAACTCTCGAAGTAAATAAGGACCTTACATCCGTTCCTGTTTCCCGCAGGAAGCTGAAGCAGTGAGTCGAAAAAGTCTTGTTGCTGGAGTAAAATCACCCCAACTCTGGAACCTCACTTTCTTCTTGGCTTCCTGCCAATAAACCCAACAAACAGGAAGCTACAACATTGGTCAAATCCCTCGCTTCACTTCCTCTCTCTAGGTACACTAAACTTAAAGTCGCCTCGTTGCGTTCTTTTGCCTTATTTTCATAAATCTTATTTGTTTCCTTTAGTAATCTGGTTTTATTAATTGCTTTCGTTTACCTTTAAAGTCAGTAGTGACTGTTTTATTTTGGTTCCTGTAATACAAACAAGTTTTTTAAAGTATCATGTTATCTCTTTTTCGTGGAAACCTTCTAACAAAGGGCTCCATGTGGTTATCGGATATACCCCTTTGTGTATGCCATTCGATTATCTTAGCGAATACCATTAACATGTCAGTTGGCTTTCTTCGAAAATGATGAGTGTTTCTTTTAAATATTCATTCTTTTTTCGTTTCATTTCTTGTGTTTCTGTCAGCTCTTATTTTTCTACATCTCCGACATTTAATTCTGTAGATTTGATACTTTATTTTAATTGTTTTTATAATTAATTAATAACCAAAAGCTTAATAGAAGATCAGGATGTAAACAACAAACGTGTAAGTCTGTATATGTATATTGAGCCAACAGGATGTACCCACAACACCTTTACCCGAGCGTATTAGCATGAAGGAACGAGAACCGCCGCGAAGCAGAATATATGCTAATGAGCGAATGGAAGAGGCGGATTGAACCGAGCGAATCCTAGCAGGATCTAAGCCAAGTGTTAGGTCTAGATCTAGGCTTTGTTTCTGTTATATTAGTTTCATGTCTATATTTGGACGTAGGTTTATTAGTGACTTAAATGAAAGTATGAGCTTCAAATCCAGGTCTAGTATGTAAAGAGAAATATAAAGTGATATTAACAACGGGTAGAAAGTGTTTCATGAAAGTATGAGTTTCAAATACAGCTGTTAATTAATAAGTAAAAGGGAACATAAAGTGATATTAACAACTGGTAGAAAGTGTTTCATGAAAGTATAAACTTCAAATCAAAGTGTTAATAAGTAAATGAGAATATAAAGTGATATTAAAATGAGTAGAAATTGTTTCACGAAAAAGAACATTCAAAATGGAAAAATATGGATCTCGTGCGAAATACCATATCATAGTGATGATGTGTAAACATTAGTACAAAGTGAGTTTTTGCCTCTAAAATGGGGGTTGTGAGAAAAATTTGATGAATAAAATGGAAAATGAGAGAGTAAAAGAGAGAGATAGCAGACAGACAGATAGGTAGTTCGTCATCTGTTGTAAGTAAAGAAAAGAAAAGAATTTGTAACTAGGTCTTGACGTAGGAACTTGAAGCTTTTGTGTGAGACGGAGGAAGCTCAAGGCGTATTATGTCTGCTTGATTGTGGCTTGCTGAACACTTTCTTACAAAGTTATTAAAAATTAAGTAATAATGTAACTTATCAAGAAGAACCAGAAAAGAAATAACAGTTGTATGTCAGGTAAAATCAGAACAAAATGTAGCCTATAGTGTGATGAACAAAGCAAAATGAAATTAATTTTGTGTGGTAAATTGTAAGAGAGATTTAGATGCCATGGCATGAGTAGGATAAAGAACCAGATAATAGTATCCCAGGGGGACTCCCTAGATCAAGTGAATAGCCTGTGTAAAAGTCACAAATGTGCTTAGTGCAGCGAGGATGACCAACACCCTTAGTAAATGTTGCTACACCATATCTAGCTGGTGTTTAAAAGGCGAAAAGGAGCTTGATTGGAAAGAGAGAGGCAAAAACGAAAGGAGACAGACAAACGGGAAAGAGATTGGAAGGAGTGAGAGAGAGGGAAAGAAGGTTGCAGATGTGACAGACCGATAGAAAAAAAGATTGGAAAAGAAATAGCAGATATCAGGAGAGAGTCAGAAAGGAAAAGAGATAGAAAACCAAGAAAGGAGAACTGAAAAGGGACAGGCAGGAAGAAAAGGGGATTGAAGATGGTTCAGTGTTCACCTAACTTTAGAAAGTAAATCATTCGCATATTAAATTTTCATTTGTATTGTATCCTACTAACAAACATATCGCACAAAATTATCCAGAGGAAAGAATACACAACAGATCGGTTAAATAATTAAGATTGTCGTGTTAATTATTAGGATTTAATAAGTTATAATTATTAAATTTTAGAAAACATAAACTATTTTTTTTTACTAAACCATTAACTCTTGCCTCTAGAAACTCGGTTTAA
>JBAIZL010000017.1:1939414-1966914 GCA_036971475.1 Prosapia bicincta | reverse complement strand
GTAGACCTCATCAGATGTTTGTGAACAATGTGTGATTTTATTTGGCTACTGTAAATAATGGGATTTTCTTCAATTGAAGAAGACGTTTTGTGACTACTGATCGAAAAGAGTAAATTTGGGTGAGCATTGCAATTTGTAGCAAAACTCTCTTCCGTTCTCCTTCCTGCCTATTAGTTAATCGCCTAAAAACGGCGTATCCAATATACCTTCAACCAAAGGCGTCTTCCAGCCTGTCGGAAATAAAGGATGCATTCCTGGCGACGGCATTATCTATACTAATCTATAATAATGTACACGTACACCAGACGTCATCAGCACACGCAATGGGACACTATAAATGCATAAATACGGAACTATAACTACGATGTATGTATTATTTGTTAACTAAAGATTACTACCACGCTATCGTCTTCCATACTATATTATTTCTCTTCTTTGGAGACCTTATACTCTTATATCTACTTGTTTCTCTGTATTCCGGTTGGTATTTTCCTCTATTCCATCATCGACCCACTTGTATATGGTGCCTCGTAGAAGGTACTTTATTTCTCTTCTTTGGAGACCTTATACTCTTATATCTACTTGTTTCTCTGTATTCCGGTTGGTATTTTCCTCTATTCCATCATCGACCCACTTGGATATGGTGCCTCGTAGAAGGTACTTTAAAGTTGCGGGATTCATGCAGTAGCTCTGTACTGTGGAGTACATCGTGTATTGTGGCTTAGAATATGCTTGGGACAGCTTCCAACAGGTACTTGGGCTGGCAGATAATTTATCTCTCTATAAATCAACGACACTACGCGGGGGCAGTGAATATGTTCCCACCACACGCTGCCCTACCAGAAGGGATTCAGGCCGTTCTGTATGTTTACATACTGTATGAAACATACTTTTTAATTTGATTACAAATGCTATTTTTGTAAAACATACCTACACATGATCGATATTGATATAATATTTCTATCTTACCATGCAAAACTCTTCTTAGGCATTGAAAGAATAACAAACATTAGTGGTGATTCCACAAAAATTTTAAATTTTCATGAAAATAACATCATTTTACAACACATAAAGCGTTTTAAAATCAAGAGTTTTTATAAAACTGAGCCTTATGTTATTCTACTTTAGAATATATCTACAAAGTATCTTAGGATAGACTTGGCCAGCTAAGAGTACAAGTTAATGATAAGTGGCTTCCATTTGGTATAAGTGTCTGCATCGCTACACGGAATAAGGTGGTAGAGCTTAACACTTTCAACTGTTTACCTCGTCCATTAGTAACTATTAATAAAAGAAACAAATCTTTCCTAACTGACCACTTTGTAGCTATATTTGAATGTAGTAAACCATAGTTTACAGAGCACGCGGATTAAAAAAAAAGTTTGTATTCTGTGAAGGAAAGTTTTTCCTTTTAAAAAACGCTAAAATATCAGGGCTGTCGAGTTTAAGCGTTTTAATATTTTCCAAGTTGCTCAAGACTTTTTGCATCGTCAGGTATAATTGGTATAATTTTTAACAATACCAATTATATGTCTATAAAAGAAATAATTACTGATGCCCTAAAATACTATAACACTTTTATTTAGTAGGTATAAGTTTATTTTGATGGTAGACGAATAGAATATTGCTCAAACATTTGTTCTTATTTTACTTCTGTGTACAATGCCCGAATTGTATTTCCTCAGGATAACGCAACAATAGCGTGTGCAGCCTGGAGACATTAACTCCCGCACGAGTGTTGTCACTCTACATGCCTGGATACGTACATAGCGAGAAACTTGTCGCCCTGCCAGGCCATTATTACGGTATACAGCGCTTAATTCTCATTTATTAATTGCTGTACATAAAGAAAGATTGTAGTGCCAGTTATGTCAATAGCATTTGTCTGATTCCATGTTTATAACACGTGTAATACTTGGTGAAACCGCGATTGCTTCATAGATTTAATCGTCGTGCTGAACGCACGGGCATACATCAGCGTTCGGAAGGTCGCGTTTGTCAGGCTTCGTGTTACACCTTAGATGGAAACGTATAGTGTGACTGCTGGAACACAGATGAGCTATGTTATAGAACACGGCGTCTTGTTCAACAATTGCGTCTTTATAATGAATACGAGTTTTTGTTTTTATTTTCTGATTGTATGCATCAATTCTTTGTGCATTATCTTCGTCACGTTTAAGGATCTATTTTATAGAGAGTGTATTAAGCAGTTTTAAAACTTAAAAAAAAAACAAGGGACGTGGAAAAACTTTTTATATTTAGTCAAAAAAGCTATAGAGAAAATGGTACGAACAACTCAGAGAGTAAGTAATTTGGCAAAATATTAATTACGAACAGAAAGGAAGATATTTATAACGAAAAATAAAACAAAATGATGAAGCACATGTATTAGGAATCATAGTAAGAGGTAAAAGGGGAACAACTGTGCTGAAAGGCACGAGTCGGGTATGTTTGTACTTTAAGGCTAAATGTCCATATGAGATCTAGATTTATGCATTAGCAGGAATCAGGCCGTATGCAAAGTTTACTGAGGTATAATACTATTTACGGACGTCATGGAGTCACTGTATTGTGGAGACAACTGTCTAGTAGGTGCCGAAGGAAGGAGAAATCTTGGGGGAGGGATTCTTAATATACCCATCTTCACTTCTGTTAGGGATTTTTGTATAAATTTTAGTACAATTTTCTGCCTTTCCTAATATTGAAATATTTTTCGTTATTGGCGCTTTTCGGAATTACTCTGTTTGTTCCAAAACTTTTAACAGTGCTCCTTAAAGTAATATTAATATGTTGGGAAAACAGAAAAATGTAGCCGACTCAAATGTATATTGAGGGAAAAAGGTTACACGTAATAGTAACTTCCAAATGAATGGATGGACGAGTAATATTATTGGCGTTATATAAAACGGCTTAAAGTTAAAAATACATATATCGGAACCAATGTTTATAACTGTGTCCTATATATGTAATAAGAAATGTATTGTGTAGCTCTCTCTCCCTCTCTCTCTCTCTTTGTAACAATATTAACCTTAATAAGTTTTTCATGACTCTGGAACTGGTCACAAGTGAAGGAAGGAAATGTGTTTAAATGGAAAGACCGTTCCAGAAAGCGATGAAAACGTGCATTCTGTGACCTGATGTCGGTGTCTTTCATAATCTTTAAGGAAATAAATAATTGCAGCTTACCAGAAATCGTAGTTTCGACCTGTGCGTTCTTGCGATAATTAATCTATCTATAATTACATGCATGTCCTATATCGAATCCATTCCTAGAACTACCGCTTGGCGTGTTTAGTGTAGATGGCATCTACGCTGTCTGCCACGGCTCTAGATATCCAGGTGTTGAATGATGAAATCTAACCGAAACGTACGGACTATAATTTCACGACGAGGCTAGAACGGGGAGATTTAAATGCCATATTATTATAGAAGAGGTGTGTCGCGCTAAAGGAAAACGTATTTCGAGGATCTTTACGTGTATATTAATAGACCGAAAAGATTAATCGTAAGAAAGGGGTCATCTAACACTTTACAGGGGCCTTGCCGGTTCAACGTGACGCCTAATACATTGCGTGCAAACCTACTGAAGTAGAATACTTTTGTATAAACACGATGCAGATGATGAAGTATGGAGCTTATAACCTTTCTCAATGACTTAGTTTCAAATGATCATTTTGTTACAACGTACTCTCAGGTCTAAAATAAAATGAAGTAGTTTCGTTGTTAAATTCACCAACTTTGCAGATTACAATTTAAGATTTTTGAGGAAGGTCAGAATTAAAATCAACAATATTTCAACTATATATAAATAACTAGACCGCTTAGAACCACAAGAATAATTACAGATAATAGCAACTGAAAAAATAGTGTTTATGAACACATAAATCGAGAAACATGACGGAAATAAAACAAATTGAAGTGCCACTAGAAAAGAAGCGCAGTGGTAATCGAAATAGAGAGTCAACGAATATTGGAGAAAATGTTCAGAACAAGTCAGGAGAAATCCAATAACTTAACTTTTCGGGTTCAAATTGTGGAAGAATATTGGAGATTTTAATTATAGGGAAAAACAGATGTTTGTTTATTTATTTTTTGTGATTTTAGTCTTAAATCGCCATAGTTAAACTGTAAAATATTATATAGAAACTTCGTAAGAAATGTGTCATTATGTATGACACAATACGACAAATTGAGAGTTCTAAAATATTTTGTTTTAAAGTTGTATCTGTGAACAATTTAGTATGGTTTAAATTCTTTAAAATATCTTAATACCGTTAAGTTACAAACATATTACATAAGCATCAGGAGTCAGAGTTTCAAAATCTTGAAATATTTTTCAGATTTTAACACTACTCTAACTGTGTAGAAGTGATGTCAAGTTCTACAACAATGGGCAATTGACCACCTGTCAAAGCCAAAGCATTGTCATCCATCGGTAAATCATTAATAACGCGCCTAACAGAGATATAGAGTGGACGCGGTAAGGTCACCTCCTACTTATAGATTTAGTTCATTGTTTCGCGAATAAGAGCGGGGCCGTGGGCAGCGCCCGCCCGCGCGGAACCTCACCATTATCCCATCGCAACGCAAACATCTCTCTTACGTCGTGCACCCTATAAATATACCATACTTATACCTTAATTAAAAATTTAAACTCTTAGTTTCTTCCCTTTGTCGCGATATAGGTCTTTCTACAATTTATTAGACTCTATATATTCGAGTATTTTCTGCCTTTCCTTACATTACAATATTTTCCTTTGTTTACGCGTTTCGAATTGGCTCTATTTTCAAAGTATTTAAGACAGTACTTTTTAATAAATGTAATCAACCGTGGCGTAATGTTTAATTTAAAAGAATAAAACCTCTATACCACAAATAACATTCGTATTTATGTTATACTTTACCGTACATTTCGACTACTCTAAATGCAGCTGTTTTGTAAATTACCTCTGAGGCTGATTGCTATACAATTGGAATGTACATAAGGTACTAAATAAATGAAAAAGTTATTTGTGGTATAGAGTACTTTTTAAGTGTTGAAAATGGAGTCATTCCGAAACGCGTCAATAAATGAAAATATTTGAATGTTAGAAAAGACAGACAATGTACTTGAATATAGGCTATATAAATATTCCTAGGCTATATAATATCAAGGTGCACAAAATTACTATACTTAAAAAAAGCTTTGTTTGATTTAGTCTCAAATGTTCTCTTTTACCTTTTTAAACCCATTTTTGGAAAGGAAAGTAAATAATGGATGACATAAAATGAAGACCTTCATTCTCCTACTCACATTAGGTTACCACTAAGCTCAATAAAGACCTCAGAAGCTCAGATTTTCGAAGCCTAAACTGTACTTTATTCTGGGAAATATTTTAGATACCCGTGTAGGAGGGCCCCCGATTCTCCAGAATGTATGTCCGTTGTCAAAAACAAAAAGCTCCAGAATCAAAGTGTAATGTATTTATGTATCTAACCTAATAACTATAGAAAATAATATGACGTCATTGTGGGCGGTGTCAATGTCATTCCGAAGCAATTGGTATCGATCTAAGTCGATAAATTTGATTAACAATGATATTAGTCATGTAGCCTATATTGAGGGCTAGTTTTATTTGGCACTTTCAAGGTACTAGCCACAGATCAGACATTTAGATTGGCATGGCTGTGTTAATACTACATAGATTGGCATGGCTGTGTTAATACTACATAGATTGGCATGATTGCAAACATAGAGTATGATTGTTTGAATTGGGGACACAACGAGGTTGGAGGGTAACCTCCCCCCCCACCAGGGGAATACTAAAGTTTGTTTTTAATCTTTTAAAATGTTTCAAAATCATCTTAAAGTCTCATAAGAAAATTAAAATATTGTGGTTCACGGTAGTTTTCGTACAAATTAAGATGGGAGTAAACTGAGAGCAGTCATTAAATATGCGTGTACATTGTGCGTAACGTCGTGTAGCGATGACGGAATGTCTGAGAATATTTACGGAGTAAACTGAGAGCAGTCGGTAAATATGCGTGTACATTGTGCGTAACGTCGTGTAGCGATGACGGAATGTCTGAGAATATTTACGGAGTAAACTGAGAGCAGTCATTAAATATGCGTGTACATTGTGCGTAACGTCGTGTGGCGATGACGGAGTGTCTGAGAATATTTACGGAGTAAACTGAGAGCAGTCATTAAATATGCGTGTACATTGTGCGTAACGTCGTGTAGCGATGACGGAATGTCTGAGAATATTTACGGAGTAAACTGAGAGCAGTCAGTAAATATGCGTGTACATTGTGCGTAACGTCGTGTAGCGATGACGGAATGTCTGAGAATATTTACGGAGTAAACTGAGAGCAGACAGTAAATATGCGTGTACATTGTGCGTAACGTCGTGTAGCGATGACGGAATGTCTGAGAATATTTACGGAGTAAACTGAGAGCAGTCATTAAATATGCGTGTACATTGTGCGTAACGTCGTGTAGCGATGACGGAATGTCTGAGAATATTTTCGGAGTAAACTGAGAGCAGTCAGTAAATATGCGTGTACATTGGGCGTAACGTCGTGTAGCGATGACGGAATGTCTGAGAATATTTACGGAGTAAATTGAGAGCAGTCAGTAAATATGCGTGTACATTGTGCGTAACGTCGTGTAGCGATGACGGAGTGTCTGAGAATATTTACGGAGTAAACTGAGAGCAGTCAGTAAATATGCGTGTACATTGTGCGTAACGTCGTGTAGCGATGACGGAGTGTCTGAGAATATTTACGGAGTAAACTGAGAGCAGTCAGTAAATATGCGTGTACATTGTGCGTAACGTCGTGTAGCGATGACGGAATGTCTGAGAATATTTTCGGAGTAAACTGAGAGCAGTCAGTAAATATGCGTGTACATTGGGCGTAACGTCGTGTAGCGATGACGGAATGTCTGAGAATATTTACGGAGTAAACTGAGAGCAGTCAGTAAATATGCGTGTACATTGTGCGTAACGTCGTGTAGCGATGACGGAATGTCTGAGAATATTTACGGAGTAAACTGAGAGCAGTCAGTAAATATGCGTGTACATTGTGCGTAACGCCGTGTAGCGATGACGGAATGTCTGAGAAGAGCCTCTAAGTGGGCTTTTATTCATGAGGAAGTCTGTGCAATAGCGTATGGCGCTTTAGACGAACTTTCAAAAAAATATCTTACTCTAAATATTTAACAATTTTTATTGGATATTTATAAAATTTAGAATATACTTCCATTAGGAACAAATTTAATTGGAAATATGATGATCTTTATTACTGCTAGGAATGTTGTTGTACATTGGAATAGCAACACAAATTGTGTTTTACAGCTTAAAGTTTTGGCAATGTAAGAGCACAGTTTAAAGTCCTAATAATTAAGGAAATCCAAAACGCCTCAACGAAGACAAATTTTGTTAGAGAAAAAGAAAAATATACTCGATTTTACTTCGCTCAGTGTGTCAGATTTTGTATAATTTCCAAGCATTAAATTTAGTAACAAAAAAATTAAGCGCTACATAACACTGTTTAGCACATAAAAGTGTTAAATTTTATAACTTTACCTTAGAGGGTTTACATTCCTCTCAGCCCAAACCCTCAGCTACTTACCTAAGACATTCCTGGCTGCGTTACCGTCGAACTTATTACAGCATAACTTTATTCACTAAACTAAAATGTATTAGGATTAGAGTTGTGCATAAAAGCAGCTAGATGATAACGACTACAGAGGAACGGTGGGCCTTACGCAACTGTCAAAGCGTTACTTTCTCTGTAGCTTTGACACGTTTGTCAGCGTTGTATGTTTGTGGTAAATAAACGCTTTATTCAGGGCAGGAAATTTTGTTATTGCAGACTCGCGGCGCTGGTAGAGTTTTTTATAGGTTTGTATCTGTGCATTTTATTTTTGTAAATAGCCTTCCAGATACTTCCTGTAGAAAATATGTTCAGTTGTTAACCAGAGACCCGGAGAATGTCCATGTAAAATTTCAACTCAATGGGTCCAGTAATTTTTACGTGACTGAGTAATACATACACACACACACACACACACACACACGCGCGCGCGCGCGCACACACACACACACACACACACCATTAGATTTTTATATAATAGTATAGATTATTAACATTGTTAATTAAATTATTTATAATAAATAAACAAAATTTATGTGGGAAATATTAGTTTCGGCATCTTCAAAGCTATGGTCTTCTAATGCAATAGCTGACAGAAATGTCTATTCAAGTAAACTGCGCGTTGTAGTAAATCCCAGTAGAATAGAGCCAAGGATATTCAAGTCATCTCTTTGTTATATTATACGCGTTAACAGAAAACACCTGACATAAGAATACAATACAATAGCTTCCAAGTGCACTGACTAGATTAAATTATGTAAAGTACTAAGTTATTAAAAATTTACTATAACAATAAACTTGTAAAATATAAATGTATGCATTAGAATACAAAATTATTCGCTATTTGTTTGTTCAAATTTTATAAAAATCTTTTAAAGTTTTGGATTACTAATCGATTGTGTTTTAAAATTTTACTGCAATCTTTTTGTACTTGACAATTGTTTATTTTGTTTTGTAATGAATGAATCGAATCGAGCTGATGTATTTCGCTTTCTTGCAAGCGTTACTTCGCGCGAACAAAACTAACTCCAAACGCCACCTGTCCACCCGCCCACACCAGTCTCCATTTTCCTCGATCGGAGCCATTTTTCTATGCGGAATATTACCATAGACGATCTCTTTGCGCACGATTGAGATTTGAAAAGCTAATTTGACTTTCAAATGTCCCAACCGGGATTAGTTACACGAGTCGGGGCAGAATGTAGAGCTGTCAATCAGCGCGATCGCGACGCACGAATGTAATGGATTCCCGCTAGTTTGTTTCTGCCCGAGTTATTGCCAATAACCCGCGAAATCAGTTGAGAAGCTGTCTCCAGGGAAATCGCAACTAATATCTAGCCGGCCATTCAGAGGCCTTCAATTATATCTACTTCCCGTTGGAACTCGTTGGTTGTCGCAGTCTATTTGTAGAATATGTTAAACCGAGTCTGGTGCAAGCATTATAGGAAGCATCTTTGACACTTTAAAAGGATCGACTTTAATACGATCATTTAATAAACATTTGCAATGAAACAGAAGAACTGTTAGTGAATTACTTAAACTGTCTACCAAGAAGCTAAGCTTAACGGAAACACCAGTCGGTATAGGGGGACATTGAAATAAAATAAGAGGTTAACATTAAGGTAGATAGGGACGAAAAGAGAACCTCCCCTACACAGCGTCCCTTACATAAGGTAACTGCGACCTACGTAGTAGGTACATGATATACTGAATGCAAGTCAGGTAGAGGATTTATCAGTGATGTAGATTGAATCAGAAGTAAGACGCGAATTGATATCTCTTAAAAACCCATAAATGTTTAATATATTGTTACACAAACGGCCCTATTTACATCAATACCCTCTTATTAACCTTATGTACGTATCGGTTGTAAAGTAGTCATCCTCAGAGGTAACAAAAACTGTTAGCACACGGAATTAGTAACAATGTTTTGTACTGTATATTATGGGTTGGTCTTATGGATGAACCCAATTAGTGTTTACATACGTTCATTCGTTTTCTTGATAATGGAAATGATATTGAAAATATATTGAAGATATTCACGAGAAAGCTTTAGATAATAAACTATAATTTTTAAAAGCAATTCTTTCTTAAGTCAACAAAGAAGAGTTTCATTTTAGTTACTTTTTAATAAATAATTACAATTAATATAAATAAATTAACATAGCCTATTCGTTAAAACAGCTGTTCCATACATAACCTATAACATTAAATCAGCTGTTTTATGAAATTATGTTTAATCAATTATTTTAGCCAAATGGGACGAAATTACTATATTGCATACCTTGCCAATTTTTATCAAGGTTTTCTCCTTTATAAAACTAAATTTAATTATTAAATTAATATTTGAAAAAACTATATATATATATATATATATATATATATATATATATATATATATATATATATATATATATAAAACAAGAGTGTGAACTAATAGAAGGAACTGAAAAAGCAAATACCTTTATATTAAAGCAAAGAATTAACACAATTCTCTGCATCTAGTATTAGACAAATTAAATAGTTTTGGTTTTTTTACAATATAAAATTTAAATATGCATATGAGTGCCCTTTTCTGCTTACCATAACATTAATACATTGTTCTTTGTTGGCGCGTTTTGAAAAGTGACCATTATCAAAACGTTTACTGCATTCTTTCATTATCAAGAATCTGTAATGTATTCCAAAATACAGTAAAATGTATTGTTAGGAAGGCAAAAGAGGGCGTTTAAATGTGCATTCATATCCCTAAAGGTAACAAAGGTGAATAGAAGTAGAATTACGACTTAACTTGTGTTACAGGCCGGACACCAAGAATGTGACGTCGTGGGAGCATGGTTTTCACGATGCAAGATCTACATTTTTGTGAGTAACTCTCTCAATATTTAATCATAAGGTAATCATTAAATTTTTATTTTTTACAAACTTGTATGTTACCCAAATATACATTTTAAATAGGGAACATGTGATTTGAAATGTAGGATATTATAAATATTGTAAGTAATCCTTTGTAAAACTAATTGGAAACTATTTCTTACTTGCTGACGCGTTTCGGAACCTTTGTTTCATTGCCAAAGCCTAACTATTCATAAATATTTCTTAAAATAATTACCTATGATTTAATCAATGAAATGAAGATGATTACAACAACCAACATAATTTATTGGTCCAAATTTCAATACACAACCTCAATATCTCATTAAAACAGGAGTAAATGTTAATGAAATATTTTTTTCATTGCAACATAGATGCAAAGAATCCGGTGAGGATGGATTTGGTGCCGAAATAATATAATTTGTCTATAAGGAACACTGAAAGCGGGAAATGGTTCAATGCTGCCCATTTACGCTTAGTGTCAGGCGGACGTTTTACTGTACAGACTTGCCACTGCCATCTTGACTGCGACAGTCGCTAAATCCATATATATTCTTGTGTAGGCCTACGCCCGGTTAATGGAGTCCATTGTTTAACTTCACAAATAGTTATTTTTACTTTCAGAAATATTTTTATAACTAAATCTAACCTAAGCAGATATTTTTGTACTTTAAAGAATTATTTCATAAGTTATTATTTCCGTAAATTGAGGTTATGTTTCCAACATTGTAATTAATTTTTTTAAAATTAGTTTTATTACCATTGTAATGGTTTCGATGATTAAATTCCTTCGTTTCTTATTAAGAATGTAACATATACTGATAGGAACATCCAAATAGAGCAGTATCAGGTTGACCATTACCCATCATATCTCGTAAGAGGAGCACGGAACTTTGTGTAAGTGAATTAATTTGTGCGCGCGCATACTTTGTTGAATCAGGCTCCATTCGAATGCGAATGGCAAAGTTCACGACACATTAACAGCTCCGACAAACTTATGCAGACCATAAGGCTGACTTGTCCCCGTAAAGCCCATAACTTATGCTCTCTCGTATTGAAGCTTCACTCAGTTATGCTAATTCAATTTGTTCCGATGCGTTGTATTCCCGTAGCTCTGGCCAGCGTACAATGTAAAAACTCTGACACCGGGCATATATCGCGTTATGTTATTGTGGCTTTGTCCATTCTATGATAAACACTATCTTTGTGGATGTGCACGAACGCGTGAACGCTATCCGGGACACCTACGTCTTCTCTTCACTTTGCGCCGGAGATTTTATCTATGATTTCAGGTTAGGAACGGTGTCGTTAGTATCAGGACGGCGAGTTCATTCTTACCGATCATACAGGTTACCGAATTATTGGTTAGGTGTTACACAAAAGCTTCTATAAGCGTTAAAGTTTTGTAGTTATGGTACCCAATGTCAGGTATACTTTACATAGAACAAGACTTAAGTATAGAGGAGTTGTGTATGTACTCGGGGACACATTAATTACTCGTATATTCAAGACACAGTTACTTTCCCAGGCAACTGAAATTCTTAGAATACTCATGTTCATTTATTGGAGGAATATTTCTATATATTTAAGTACATGTTTCTAACTTTCCTAACATTAGAATATTTTCCTCTGTTGACGCGTTTCGGAATAACTCCATTTTACTATTTAAGTTATGAAAAAATGAAGTTATTTCGAATAAACAGAGGAAAATATTGTAATGTTAGGAAATGCATAAATATAGCCTCAAATATATATATATATATATATATATATATATATATATATATATATATATATATATATATACAGACAACCATTCTGCACGAATGAGAACCAAAATAAGGCATTTACTATTGTTAAAAATTGCCCCGTCATATGGGCACCGATAAAATATAAGAAGTTTTTATTTTGTATAGGCTAACTTAAATAAAAGGAAATTTAATTGTGCAGTTATTTCGCCACGTGTTTGCTACTTAAAAGTAATTTATAACTATACCAATAGCAAAATGCGAATGCCCTGGGCGCCAGGTCAGACTCTCTCTCACGCACGCACACTTAACTATTAAAATTAGTTAATAAATATTGATTCTATTAATTATTGTGCTTAAAAATAAGCATTCTTTAAATTTATAACTGCTGTTACCTTGAAACTCACACAAGCGTAATATTAATTGAGTAATGTTACATACGAGTATTAAACAATTTTTTTAAAAGTATTAATTGGTTTTTGTTAATTGCATTATAACATTTTTTTAGAACGGAACAAGTAAAATTGTCACCTATTTGTTATTTTTGCCCAAACAGTTATTTTTTGTTTCGTTTATGATTTTTATAAAATTTCCATTATCGACGAAATGAATTTATATTTACAAGAATTATCTTAGAGACGGAAAACAGATGACGTAAATATGTATACATACGTAAAACTTCACTCAAATAGCATAAAAATTCACAGGCATGAGCTTTATGAAAAGAATTGGGACAAACCCCTAATTACTGTAATCTCTTTTTGTAAGAATAGTAAAAAAAGAAGTAATTATTGGTAAATGTCTTTTTCCGTATTGATGCAATTAGAAGCTAATTACTACGTAGTATAAAAATATTTTATCAACATCCAACGAAAATATTAAAAAACCAGAAAGTGAACATTGCTGAAACAGTATGTAGAGTTGAAAACTTGAGTTTATTGGTAAGATTGTGTAAAAGCATTTAGGATTTATATAGGATTTATATAAATCTTTGTGCTTATCTTTAACTGTTTACTTTGAGGCGATCGGTCTGTAAGACTATTAAAGGCTGTTAAAGATAGTAGGGGGTATCAGAGCATCGAATGTGAATTTCCTTATCTATAATATTATCTTATACGTAATCTCGTTTTACATTGTATGTGGAATATGAAGTCGTTGCTAATCATTATATCCCCTTATAAGATGTACAGGAAAATATTGTAACGTATCCGTTGGTTAACAATATTGGGGGGGGGGGGGAATGCATCATGTTTGCAGGGTCGTGTACGTATACGAGTACAGTGTATGTATTTCTCCACCGAACTGTTTGGATAGGTACAGAACGTGTTAAGATTTGATTGCTGTGTGTTGAACCGGTAAAGTGAGCACACAGACGAATCGGTCGCACAAACAATCTGGAGCAGAAGATGTCGGTGATTGTGCACCCATTCGTTGCGCACTAAGTGGTTACCGCTCAGACGAAATGACACCCGTAAGGACGAGTATTTTGTTTAAAGTGGAAAATGGTCGTTAAGCGTTCTGATTGTTATTTAAACGTAGCTGTTAAGGCGTGAAGAGCGCCGGTAATAGATAGAGAATGAGACGGTGGTACAAGCAAGAAGTGCTGGAGAGAGATGAACGCGGGGCAGACAAGCGTGTCGCACCGATTACTTGAGACGCCGCCACAACAAAACCTCTACTGACGTCATTCTGCATTATAGCATTTATAGTACTAATTACGTCCGCCCAGCCTTTACGGAAACGTATCGTCTAGCATTCTCACTATAAACACGAAACGATCAACACGGACAAAATTTTCTTTCATTATGTTCTGCGCCCAAAAATTAAAGGAGTTGATAATTTAGTTTTGAGCTTAGCTTATAAAAGGCAAAATTTACAATACATATAGACGACTGGCTTTGTTCTAAAGCTTGAAAATGAGAGCTTCTTAATAGTTCTCGAAAGTCGACTCACAATTATACCAGGTATTATTCTTGTACATTAAAGAGTAATTGATACGTGAATACAAAAAAACAGTGTTGGTAAGTTAAATATATATATATATATATATATATATATATATATATATATATATATATATATATATATATATAGACAACTGTTTCTATTTTGGCAGTTGTTTTGTCATCATTATTCACTAATATACTAAAAATTATAATACATTAGTTTACATTATTGACTGAATGTGGCTTTAGAGGAGAAAAAATAGATTAAGCATATAAATCATTTACTTATTTACAAAATAGTTGTATTAGTTTATTTAGGTCAGATTACGTTTTCTATTGTTTGTTTGAGGCAAGTCTAGTCAATATTTATTGTCTGTTAGGCACTGAAGATGACAAAATCCTTGCCAACTCACGTATGGCGAGATAAAAAATTATTTATGACGAGACTAAAGTATTTGGTTAAAATGTATTAAATCACTTATTTAAAATCTGCTACGGGAATTTTTTATTGCATTTGCCATTGACGATGACAACGTAGTCGCCCAAACGAGTAGGCCTATGACGAGATTAATCAGTTTATATGGCGATATTAAAGTCTTTGTCCTAGCAAATTCAATCATTTATTTAAAATGTCCTTCGATTTTTTATTTGTATTGTATTTGTCACTGAAGATGACAAGTTAGTCACCGAAACAATTATAACGAGATTAAAAGTTTTGAATGACAAGAATAAAGTATTTTATTAATATTTTTCCTTGATGAATTCGATCATATATTTAAACTGTGATAGGAAAAATTAAATTTTTTATATATCGGTCAAAATTGAAGATGGTAATATAGTTGCCGAAACATTAGTGATGAAATTAAACATTTTGTAATAAAAATTTATTTAATATACACTATACATAGAAATAATAGGCCTACTATTTAATATACTATTATACTAATAATAAAAATGAGTTTTATTTAAACTGTATTAGTTAAACAAATGTAAATGTAATTATTAAAAAAAAATAACAGTTTATGATATTTGAATATAAAATTATTTCACTAATTTTAAATATACTCTATAAAATTAGCCTAGTCTTTTCTCTGAGTTTATGTAGATTCAAGGTAGCTGTGGACGCGTTTATATATTTCCTCCTGTTTATTCCACTCAAAATAATATTTACTATTTATTAAACAGACATGATATTTAAACATGCAAAATTTGGTTTCGGTGTTGAAAGCAATTGGAATCACCAACTTTCCAATCGGAATCGACTGTATGGAATATTTAGAGTTAAGGAACGGACACAACTCATCGCATAGTGAGCCCTCTAGCGGCGTGTGGGCGAAACATGGGTCCATGATCAGGGACATCCGCTTACATCTATCAGCGAGAGGCTTCGAGTTTATGGCTACATTGCTTTCATGATCGCCGTATTATTGGAACGCCTGGGCATAAGTCATGTCTCATGGTGGCTGTGTTTGGTAGCTTTCGTCTCTGGAAGTATTTTTACTGCTACGGTTATACATTGTCGGATAGAAAGCAAGAAATAAGCAATAGCACATGTAATTATTTCTAACGTTTTCACATAAGTAACAATTATTTTAAATAAGAGGCAAGTAAGTCATATGATTGCAAAAAGGTAATAATTAATTGTTCTAATCTTATAATTAATTGTATTTATTTCTAATATTTTAAAACTTTTTTAGTAATATTTAAAACTGTTTAATACCAAGAGAAAGATGATTCGTGAATAGCCAACTACCATTTACTTCAATCAAACAGGGACATTTTGTCAGCTAATTGACCATCTTCTAGTATACATGATAATTATTTCTAAACACAATACCTTTTTTAAAAGATTACAACAAATATATTTTAACTAACTGTAACTTGATTTAAAAAATTAATAATACAAAATCCCCTTAAAAAATGTGATATATAATGGTATATACATAATATAATGGTATATACATAATATAATGGTATATACATAATATAATGTTATATACATAATATAATGGTATATACATAATATAATGGTATATACATAATATAATGGTATATACATAATATAATGGTATATACATAATATAATGGTATATACATAATATAATGGTATATACAATTTACAATGTAGACAGTTAAGATTTATAAATTTGACAATTTTTTAAAAAAATTGTAAACCGTTAAATACGAGTTGAAAAATATAGTGTAATCCGTACACAATAATATTATAAATATAAATAAATAATATAAGCAAAAAGTTTTCAACTCGATTCCTACACGGGTCGACACAGAAAAATTTTATTTTAGTTACTTTTATTAAATAATTACAATTAATATAAATAAAGTAACATGACCTATTCGTTGAAACAGCTGTTCTACCACATAACCTATAACATAAAATCAGCTGTTTTATGAAATCATGTTTTGTTACTTATGTTAAGCCAAATAAAACGAAATAACTATACTGCTTACCTTGCCCCATTTTGTGAAAGGTTTTCCTCCCATACAAAGCTAAAATTAATTCATTAAATAATAATGCATTGTTATTTGCAAAGACCGTAATAACATCACGTGTCATCGAATACAAGTTGAAAAATATTTATTAGAACTTGAGTGAATGGATAGAAAGTAATTTACTAAAGATTGAACATTTGAACAAGATTTATATATATATATATATATATATATATATATATATATAGAGAGAGAGAGAGAGAGAGAGAGAGAGAGAGAGAGAGAGAGAGAGAGAGAGAGGGAGAGAGAGAGAGGGAGAGAGAGAGGGAGAGGGAGAGAGGGAGAGGGAGAGAGAGAGGGAGGGGAAGAGAGAGGGAGAGGGAGAGAGAGAGAGAGGGAGGGAGAGAGAGAGAGAAATGTGTACTAATGGTAGGCATTGAATTTATTGTAGCCTTATTATGTTACAAGACATAAAAGCGCCTTATATTGGAATAAATCCATGCATGGATACATTTGCTTTTACAGCACAGGTCATACAAGAGTGTATTTGTTTATTTTATGGAAACATCTCCCATGTAAAACTAAAATTGGTTAATTAAATTTAATGAATGAATTAATATTTGAAAAATCTGTATTGTCATTAAGTGTCACCCCCTACAAGTTTAAAAAAATGTATTTAAATTGAGTGGATAAATAAAAAGTATTTTACTAACGATTGAAAATTTGTACAATATGTATATATAGGAGAACGTGGCCTAATAGAAGGAATTGAAGAAGAGTATACGCAATGTTATTTTTAATTATTATTAGGTTTGGTATTTTTAACTATATATTGATATTTTCTAAAGACCTTTACATACTGATACCATTTTAAGTTATTTTGTATTATTTTAATTTTTTTACAAATTTAAGTTATTATTTATATATATATATATATATATATATATATATATATATATATATATATATATATATATCAAACCACAAAAAGATAGCCAATCAGCTGTTGCAACGCCGCTGTTAGATTGATGACGATAGGAATTAACTCATAAATAAACTGTGTTTTTCTTATAATAGCCTAATGTTACGAGTGTAAACAAAAGCTTAATGTTTATTTCTATAAGGACGATAACTTTCGTTTAAAAACATTTTGTATAGTACAGTATAAATAATACGAGCCACACATTCATGCCCGCGGCGCGGATGCAACCCGACATATTAACATGTCACAAACCGATAGTTTCTACAAATTCCGATAACTATCTCCGAGTAACGTAACAAATCATATTTCTATGATATAAATCCACCTTCTTCGCGCCGTACCGTTATTATTTATCGTCGCTTTCTCCGCTTTGAATATCTTTCCACACTTGAGTAGCTCTAATAAGCTCCTAGGAGGAAACTGATCGATCTATAAGTCCTGAACATTAATATCCTCTCTCTTGTCTCTAGCTGACGGCTCGCTAATTGAAAATAAGGATTCACTCTTTAAAATTGTTTAGATAGAATTATTTCTTTTTCAATTATGAAATTTATTTTGTTTACGTTTCGTATTGAAGCAAGACTGTGCTGCAAACCTTGTGACTATGCAAACCTTGTGACTATACAAACCTTGTGACTATACAAACCTTGTGACTATGCAAACCTTGTGATTATACAAACCTTGTGACTATACAAACCTTGTGACTATACAAACCTTGTGACTATGCAAACCTTGTGACTATGCAAACCTTGTGACTATACAAACCTTGTGACTATGCAAACCTTGTGACTATGCAAACCTTGTGACTATACAAACCTTGTGACTACGCAAACCTTGTGACTATACAAACCTTGTGACTACACAAACCTTGTGACTATACAAACCTTGTGACTATACAAACCTTGTGACTATACAAACCTTGTGACTATACAAACCTTGTGACTATGCAAACCTTGTGACTATGCAAACCTTGTGACTATGCAAACCTATTACAAAGTCCAAGTCTATTAAAGTTAGGTTAGGTTACGTTAAGTTAGGTTTGGTTTGGTTAGGTTGGGTCACGATAGCTTAGGTTAGGTTACGTTAGGTTATGTTTGGTTACGTTAGGTTAGATTACATTAGGTTACGTTAAGTCAAGCCACGTTAGCTTAGGTTAGGTTACGTTAGGTTAAGTGACATTAGGTATCGTTAGGTTAGGTCACGTTAAATTAGGTTACATTAGGTTAGGTTACGTTAGGTTAGGCCAAGTTAGCTTAGGTTACGTTACGTTAGGTTAGGCCACGTTAGCTAAGGTTTGGTACGTTAGGTTAGGTTGGGTTGGGTTAGGGTAAGGTTAGGTTAGGGTTAGGTTACCTTAGGTTAGGCCACGTTAGCTCAGGTTAGATGCGTTAGGTTAGGTTGGCTTGGGTTAGGTTACGTTAGGTTAGGCCACGTTAGCTTAGGTTAGGTTGGGTTAGGTTAGGTTAGGTTACGTTAGGTTACGCCACGTTAGGTCAGGTTAGGTACATTAGGTTAGGCTACTTTAGGTTATGGTTAGGTTAGGTTAGGTTAGGTTGAGTTGGGTTGGGTTAGATTAGCTTATGTTAGGTTAGGTTGGGTTAGGGTTAGGTTAGGTTAGGACACGTTAGCTTCGGTTAGGTACCTTAGGTTAGGTTAGGTTACATTAGGTTACGTTCGAAGTTATGAAGGTGAAGCTTCGAAGTGAACGATGCTTACGGAATAGTTCGGACTTCTACCACTAAGCGTTGAAAAAATCTTGCGTTTTACTTTAAAATCTAGGATTTACCAATATACGGGATTTTACAGTATATAGGGCTATCCAGGATTTGCACAAGAAAAATATAACTACTTATTTTATTTCCTCAATATTTCCTTCGATGGTTTTAGTTTTACTATGGCCATTCTAAAATAAAGTAAAGAAGAAACGTCGACAGAAATATTGAATGAAATTAAATAACTACATTTTATGTTATATAATATGTTACAATATCTTATAAACTGCTACATTATGTTATATTTAGTTAATTAGAGCTTAGCTATAAGAACTATTTACAACTGTAAAAAATATTCAATTCTATGTAGTTGCCAAGTACTGAGGAAGGCGACATCGTCGCCGAAACTATTCTGTGTTATAAACTAGTGTGTTTGATTTCATTAAACTAATGTGTGGTGAGATTTAGAGTTGGCTTTTTTATTTTCTTACCGTCGTGGTTATGTTATATATATTAGGCCTATGTTATTTATAACGTTTTTGTGAAATGTTATATGTTTGTATGTAAAAATCGCTAGAATTGTCATTATATATTACTACATAATTGGGTTCAGATTTATTTTGTCACACAATGTATTTTCGTCAACAAAATGTTTATTGATGTGTTAAAACGTTTTTAAGGAATTGCGTTGGAGAACTTTTCGACATTTAGAAATTTGATTGCAAAATGAGTTAAATTTTTGGACAGACCGGGGCTATAAGGAAACCGAACCTGGGCAGGGTGTGAGAGAGCGTTACAGTGGGGAAAGCAAGCAAACAGAAGCGCCATCGCGTCAGCTAACAAGGCGACAATAGGTCTGCGCAGAGTACGCCGTATAACAGACTAGCTGCTATGAAAGATTTATAGGCCCAGATCATTAGGTACACCACGGCTTCGCATTGTTGCGCGTAATCACCAGAATTACTATCAGCTCCAGCCTCCAGCTCCGCCGGGCGCTGTATAATTTAGGATTGTATCGCAGGATAAATCCTCGCGTACCAGGACTACATCTTCAAATAAGCAACTGCTATCAAGCTTATATCTTATTCTGGCGTTAAAGTTTCCCTTCTTTAAACATAACTTTAGCGAGTGGTAATGAACGGTGTCAGAATAACTCAAAGTTTGTTTTTCCTTTTGTTTGTAGTTCTCTGCAATAAATAATTGTTTATCTTAGATTGGACTGTAATAAACATCACCCAAAAACAAATTATAAACATTTCCACTATCCGATTGTATGAAAAAGTGTGAAACATAAGTTTAACACGTGACTTATGGGTAATGCATTCATCGAGCAAATAATATATGTAATTCTATGAAGACACAGTTTGATAGATTAATACGTCACTCTACCATTTTATTACGTGCATTTATTTACGCTATTTATACGTCAGACGTTTTTTTTTGTAGGCATATTTCCCTTTCAAATGCCTTTAGACCGACTTTAGTAAAACAAAAATATTGACGTAACACTTCTAAAAGAAAGTGTTTTAGAAAGATTTCTGAAGAAACAAACTGTTCCGTATACTTTCATACAACAGATGCTATCGTCTCCGTTAAGGGGTTATGTTAACGTCTAATTCTCTGATAGAATTTCCTATAAATTGAAAAAAATATATATATTTGTTTACATCAAGCGTTGTGAATTAAAGCGACAGCTGTTTCCTTTATCGTAGATTATGTTAAATCCAGTATAAGAGAATATTTTAAGTAAATGTGTGTTATTTATCAAATTATTTATTCACTTAAAATGATTCAAATCGACTAGTTTTAGGATAACTACATTCCTACAAGAGTAGAAATCTGAATGAAATTAAATCATAAGGTAAATACTTCATTTAAATATATAAATGTTATACTTAGTCATTTATTTGGTTTGAAATATATAATAATATTTAATTTACCGATTTTTAAATTTAATGATGGATTTTAATTTTAAAATGATCACCTAATGTGGTGTAACCGTGTTTATTTAACTTTTATAACTATCATATATGTTTACGTTATTTTGGGGATTTTTGTAATTCACAGTAACTATTTTAATAAAATTTAGGAAAACATTAATAGGAAAAAAGTCGAAGTAAGATTTATAAAAACTCTAGCCTCGTGTAAATTGCAATAAAAAGTAACAAGAAGCAAAACCAAAATATCAATTGTCTTGTAGAAAAGAAATATTAATGTTTTGCCGATGTTCGGTGTTAAAGAACTGTTGCAGGAAAAGGATTGGAGTGGGAGAGGATGAATTAGGGTCTTGTAGGACCTAAAGTGAGGGAGGGGAGTTGTGCAACGTTGATCAGAAAAAGCTGATCAGAAATCAATGAATAGATGTGCTTAATCTTCTGTAAGTATTGAATTAAAACATTACTTCAAAGTTCGTAAACATACCCTTAATAACATTCAGCTATTTATAGGTGATGGGCTGGATTTTCAAATTTACTCTGAAATTGTTTAAATTACTGTCACGTCAAAAAAAAGGTCAGAGAAGATAATAACATTGAACCAACGTGGGGTGTGCGTTATGTTTTAGGGAACTTATCCTTACGGCGATCAACGAAAGGGCTACGGTAGTCTTGCACAAAAAACAGGGAGCAATATGTTTACGGAATTTGAAACAAGCAATCACTGTTCAATGAGAAAAGTAATATAGAATTTGTAAAAATGAAATAAATTCAGCACAATCGCTATTTAATATCTTTCACTTTACTTCTGGTTGTTAGTAAGTCATGATTAGAGAAGGGGTGTGAACGCGTCTTCTCTGTGCGGCATCTTCTCTCCTTAGAGATATTCCGCTATACGCTCAGTTAAGGAAGTGGGGATAGCTGCTCACTCGTAAGCTGGCGTGCGATCGATCGACAGAAAACAAAAAACTTAATTTCTGTAGTGCGTGTTGCATCAAAGGTCATCGTTAAGAAATTGCAGGCGTTTTGGTCGTTTAGAAACCTGATATAAGTAACAAGTTCAAACCTTTATTAAATAATCTGGTTAATATGACAAATCAAATAAAATAATTTATATAGCAGCCTTTCGACCTTGTCAAATATACATTATTATAATATGAATACTATACCTCATAATATAATGTTTGTGAAACGGTCTTTAGCTTCCTCTATCCTCTCCCTCGCCTAGGCTCGTCCTTCAAGGTCACGCGCAAGCTTACGTGTGACCAGCTGTACATAGTTCTCCAGTGGCATTGGACATGAGGGGGGAACATGGGGCTAAGCCCTCTATGATCTATACAGTTCTCTTCCTATTCCCATGTAAGGGCAAAACGGCAAAATATTGAAACCCCAAAACAAATTACAGATTTTAAATAAAGTTTTTTTTGCCGTATATTTTAATATCTGTGATTCTATAAATTCTTTTTTTCTGTTATACTATGGTTAGTTTGCTTTAAAAAAACTCTGAAGGAAAATAAAATGTGGGAAAATAGCATATCGTGGGTAAGACAGAAGTTGTTATAAAAGAATGGGGAAAATAAATTCCGACCGACATTAGGACTTTGAACTTGTAATAAATTTGTGATTTTATTTCTATGAAATTTTTTAGACGTTTTAGTCTAATTTGTTCATGGTACTTATCTCGAGAAAAGTATAAAAAATTAAAAGCTATGTCTACTATATCATAAAATCTAATAATTACGAAGCAATTTGAAGGAAGTTGTGTGATACTAAATAAAAGCAAGACAGAACGTAAGGAAATGGTGACTAGCAGTTATGCTACTGAGTTATTTACTGTGACCGTAACATTTGTGATATTTTCATTTCATTTCATATAAATTCTGTACTGTAATAGTGACCGTCTATAAAGCGATTTTATCATCTAAAAAAAAACATTTATTAAATTCTTTTATAGCGTTGTTTAAGGCATTTCATTGTAGCTCAGTTCTTCGGTGTTTATTTGAGATGACCGGCGCGATTGGGAGACGGATTCGGTGATCCTGAGGTCATGACTTCGTCGACCAGACGTAGACAACTTACCATTACCATATTAAGTCAGAAATGGGCTGGCGGAAAAATAATGTCTCCCAAAGAAGTGACACGCATCCGCTTCAAAGCAACTTTCGGTGTTGCATGTAGTGCGCCCCAACATTTCAAAAAGTTATTTTGGTTTTCGTCTAAACACATTCAATTTTACGAACACTAAAGGTGCCTTTCTAAAGTTTTCAAAATGAGTAAATAAATGATATATTTATGTTTCGTAGAGACATTCCTTTTTAAATAATAATTTACACAGTAAAATTAAAAAGCTAGACGTATCGATTCATCTATAAATATCTGAACATTGTGAGGTTCGAATTTGTGAACCATGAAGTTCGAGGACATGTTTTCTCCCATTCATCTTCTCCTACCCTGATCCTTTTCCTACAAATATTCCTTAACACCAACATTGGCAAACAATAACATATTATTTCTCTACAAGACAAATCATATTTTTGTTTTGTTTCTAGCAACACTTTATTTCTTCTAAATTGCTAACTTACAATAACGTAAGTAGTAGGCTAGAATAACTTTATATAATTTTTATAAACCTTTCTTGAACATTTTTTCTTATTTAATTTGTTTTCTGTATTTTAATAAAATAGTTACTGTGAATAAGAATTGAGAATTTGTAAGATGTGACCGGAGTCTGTTTCTATTATGTGGTTAGCATTGTTTGCCCGAAGTAAAATTTGTTACCGTCTGCATATTTTTTGTTTGTATTAAATGCTAGCCAGTTTGTTTATAATGTTTGGGAAAACTTTAAATTTTTTATTTGTGGTCTTGTTTATGTATGAGAGTGTGATTAATTCCCTTCCTGTTGGAGATTTCAATTCCTGGTAGACTAGTAACAGCTAAGAACGTTAAAGCGTATCCGATCATAGTTGATAATGAAACATTGCCTTGTAGTGCTTTTATAGACAGTCAGTGTGTTGGAGATTTTAATTCCTAAGACTAGTAGGCCTAATCGCTAGAATGTTATAGACTATTGATAGTTGATAATGAAACATTGTCTTGTAGTGCTTTTATATACAGTCAGTATGATGGAGATTTTAATTCCTAAGACCAGTAACCAGTAAGGATGTTATAGCATACTGATAGTTGATAATGAAAACATTGCCCCGTAGAGTTTTTATATAAATCAGTATGTTGGAGATTTTAATTCCTAAGGCTAGTAAACCGCTAGAATGTTAGAGCGTAACGATAGTCGAAAATAAACACATTGTCTTCTAGTGTTTTATGGGCATAATGAACACAACAAGAATATCTTTAAGGTGAATGTTTATTATTTAAATATATTTTTAGCGAAGCTATTGTTAATTCAATTGCATCAGTTTTATCTGTTGAACATCCGTCAGTTTAATTCAATGACACGACTGTCGCCACTGTTCAATGGAACAATAGCTGATAATTAGCACAGATAATATCCTGGGGTATGCTTAGACCGACCTCTAATGGATAATCAAGGTCAGACACGACGCGTCTTATTGTTTCAATGGTAAAACATTCTGCATCAGGCGTTTCTGAGATTCTACGTTTCAAATAATACAATCTTTAAATACTTTATTGGCTTTTAGTCCCTGCACGTCTTTTGTAATGTGAATGCAGTTTCGCACTGATGTGTAGCCTATATAAGTGTAGCCTACTTATAAGTATATATTTCCCTGGCTAGCAATTGTTTAATTTCATATAATAAACACTATGGAAATAAAACTCGTTTGTCTGCTTCGGGTTGTTAGTTTTTAGAAAAAGTTTAACATTTTTAATTTAAAAAAAATATAATCTTACTACTAATTTATCGCGTCAACGTGTACTCACGCTGGGATGTTTATCACCTCTCAAGATTTAACTAGATTGGCACACCTTTGTTTAAGTAATGACCTTCGCCTATCATCTATAAATAATGTTTTGAATAACAGAGCTCCCTATTGTGAGAAAATTAAACTACGACATTCTATGACAGCTATTTGAAAAACGCAGTAAGATAATTAGGGGAAATCGAGGAGAGGTGGCGCCCTATTCGGACAATCACAACATGTAGCCTACGGTATTTACTTTGTGACAAACCTAACCTAACCTAACGCAACACACTTGTAAACATACAGTGGTGGCAATTCTACTCACTTAACTCTATGTTTTATCAAGATAAAGCTGTTTATGGTCTGTAAATGGTTATACTTATTTTATAAAATAAGTCAATGGAATAACACGTGAAATATTTTCGACGGCGCTTTTTCTTCTTACAGCCATTCTCAACACTTAAACATTATAAAATAATCTACAACAAAAATTAATATTAATCAATAGCATTAAGTCAATATATAGTCTAAGCCAAATGTCTGTTTGTTGTAAGAATGTATTAAACGTTGAGGAAATGTTTAATTAAGTTAACTAGATACTCCATTGTTGTGCTATTAGTTGCAGTACCGACTTGTGTGTTACTGCACACGAGGCGTTAAATTCATTTTGTTATAATTGCTATTCACAATTACTTTGTAGTATAATTGCTATTCACAATTACTTTGTAGTATAATTGCTATTCACAATTACTATGTAGTTTTATTATTCAGTTACTTCTATTACATCACTTTAAGAACTTTATACACTTCTTACGTCTCATCTGATATGTCTGCATTAAGAAGTAAGCTTAATTTTATTTACTACGAATTTTACAGCAATGAGTATGAACCCACCCCAATATATAGAATAAATCCCTCCATATTAGCAGCCGTGAGTGGGCATCCATCCAGACAAGATATGCTTCTTACTGTGTCGAGACGTTTCAAACTATCCAGGCTTGGCTTTGAAACAATACAGGCCTTCCGATCAATAAAACTTTCTTTACTGTAGTGTTTGTTAACCCTACATTGACCTTGGCCACATCATCACACACGTCTGTCGGCTTCTAGTTCACGACCAGAAGACGAGGAGATCGCACGTTTCCACCGCAACCTGCGGTCAGGGGACGATACCACACGCACCTACATGTTTAGGCCTCCGTGGGCATCGTAACGTTTATCTAAAAAGAACTGATCTTTTATTGGAATTTTATATTTTTGAAATTTTAAAATTCATCAAATTCGAGCTTTATTTTTAAAGTTGCTTGAAACTATTAGCATCTCAATAAAGTATTTGTGTTCATAAAATAAGGGTTTGTGGTAGTATTTGGATGTATGTAAGCCTTTGGGGGAAGGTTGTTGCCTTTTTATACTTTCAGAAACAATTTTACGAAAAAAAATACTTATCCTTTATTGTTATTAAAATATTATTTATTTTATACATAACTAATGAATATATTAAATATTGAAATAGCCTTATAAATTATATATATATATATATATATATATATATATATATATATATATATATATATATATATATATATGAGTACAATTTTCTGCCTTTTCTAACTTTACAATATTTTACTTTGTTGGCTCTATTCCCAACTTAGAGAGTATTTATAAATAAGTGGCTAAATAATTACTATAGGTTGTTTGTTATATTTTTAGGCCTATAATTAAATAGATTTATACGGCCAGCTATAGACAACACCTTGCATTAACATCCCCAACGTTTAGACGCCATTATGGTGACCTCAGAAGCCCAACAATAAACACATTTACAATTACACAAACACAGCAATAAATTACATAAGTTATTATAAAGCCACAGTAAAACATTTTATTGCAATATATCGCTTCAGCACAGATAAAAACGTATGTATATTATAGCATATAGTAAACACAGATTGTGGATGGCTCCCATTGTTAAAGGAGCTTTGTTGTGACACTAATGTGATGTAATTAGATACATATTATTACTGTTCTGTTATCAACCTGCGGTTTTATTTTTCCTCCAAAGAGATATTAATTTTTAAAAAACATTGAAAAAGTCATAAATTCATGAGAAAAATACGTTTCAAAATTCTATATAGGCTTTCAGTTTTCATTTCAATTTATAAATGTAGGCCTATATTGTTGCTGATAATCATATATAAATATAATCTTTCCTTGAGCAAAGAGAAAATATATTTATAAATTTAAAATGTATTAAAAAAATGTAATTTCTTTCATAATTAAAAAAATTGGGGGTGAAAAGATTTAAAACGAATTTGTGTGCAATAAAAATTAAACTTA
>JBAIZL010000017.1:1921914-1936914 GCA_036971475.1 Prosapia bicincta | reverse complement strand
AGTTCACGCTCTTACTATATATATATATATATATATATATATATATATATATATATATATTTTTTTTTTTCAAATTCTCTTTCATTAATAACATACTTTTTATTCATCCACTCAAGTCCAAATGCATTTTTTTTTTAACTTGTAGAGTTTGGCTTTTGATGTTAATAAGAGTTTTTCAAGTATAAATTAAAAAATTAATCTCAATTTTTGTTTTATACGGGAGAAAAACTTTCCACAAAAGGCGCTGGTCATCACTAAGGCATATCCGGCAAAAGAAACGAATAAAATATATTTTTATAATGAAGTCGTTTATTTTTTGTTCTGGTATTATTTTAAAAGTTCACCAGATAAAAAAGTCAAGCTTAAATCTTATTTATAGAACCTGAAACTTTGTTTTAGGACTTTGTCTCTATAGGCCTATATATATTTATATATCCTCCCTTGGTCGAATCGTTAGTAAAATACTTTTATTCGTCCACTCAAATTCAAATACATATTTTTACTTCTTGTAGTGGATGACACTTAAATGTTAATACAGTTTATTCAAATATTAATTCATTAATTAAATTTAATTAATTAATTTTAGTTTATAATGGGAGAAAATCCTTTTACAAAAGGGCAAAGTATATAATATAATTATTCGCCCCATTTCGCTTAAAATAAGTGATAACATATTATTTCGTATAACAGCAGATTTTATGTTATAGATTATGTGGTAGAACACTGTCTTAACGCATAGGTTGTTACTTTATTTATATAAATTGTAATTATCTAATAAAAAGTAATAAAATTTGTCGTTGACCTAAGTATAATTTTACTTAAAAAAGTTTTGTTTATAAGGCCTATTACTTGTTTATAATTATAGGTAATGTTTCTATCAGGCAAATAATTGCCAGGGAAAACTACTAGGCTATAAGGTTTCAAGGCCTACTATAGGCCTGTTATATCCTACTATCGCCAGCTCTCAAGGATAAAAATACGCCGAGTATCATCCGTAGTTCTCAAGATGTACATTTGTACAGACATTGTAACACACAGAGGAACTTTAGGTAAGGTGATAGTAAACAAGTATTTTAAGATATCAGTTTTATTATCCAAGTAATTATTTAGGCGACTATTATTGATAACATTTCTATTGCTTCAACAGTTTTTATATTGGCCACTGTTGTTGGTAATAATGCAATTTCACTTGCTATGACATATTAACACCTTTTGTACTTTTGTATAAATGGTTTATTGAATCTGTCCTAGTTGGGGTTTTATAACAGAATTTTTAAATATTTATACAACCACTTCATACGTCATTGAGGAAACTTTAATGAAACCCTTTGAAAAAAGTGTTATTTTTGCTAATATTTTTATATTTACAAAAATGTATGTATGTGTGTGTGAGGCCTTATGCTATAATAACCACTGATCCGAACATCATGAAACTTTGGGATATTGTTGAGTACATTCCTGGAAAGGTTTCTGGCATAGTAAGTCTCAGGGGCGTAGCCGGGGGGGGGGAGGCACAGGGGCAAGGGAAACCCCAAACCAATTAATTTTAACTTATAAAACGGAGCTAGGTATTTAGTGAAACAGTTTCTCGACGACATAACAATAGCATAAAATATCATTTTCTAACTAGTCTTGTCCTGAGACATTTCACTGAATTCATTCCAAATTTTGGTTGCTAGGCAACGCTCAACAATCTAAAATTATTTTCCAACACATTTGAAACAATATACAAATTATTTTGTATATCCGAGCGCACTTCAATAAATAACATTCAATCAAGAACTTTTATTGCCACACTTTTATCGAGCGACTACTATAACTTCAGCTATTATTATGTTAATAAAATACTATATTAAGTTTAGCTAATGTTAACACTCCATGCATTTACTTTCAGGCGGTACGAGGTTCGCCGGGTCAGCTAGTAGTTTATTAAAACTAGATATTTTTTTAAAATTTAATTTCAAGTTCGACAGTTTTTCACCTTATTTGTGGAAGGGGTTCTGTCCTCATAGAAGGCGACAAATCTTAACCGATCCGGCTATGCGTACGTGTCAGCATACAATGAACAAAATGAATCTTACAAGGTTTTAAACGCGACTAACCTTTAAATACCGTACATTTTTAAAATATTTCTTCCTTTTTTTGTTGTCTTTACCATGTTTTATTCGTCCATTTAATGCACAAAATATGCATAGATAACATTTTTCCACAGTGCCTAGCATTATTGACGTATTGAAGAATTACGACTCTGTGAATTGCGCAAGACAACGGAAGACAAGATACCAGAAGAAATTGTCAGCGTGTAACTACAGAAAGGCATTATTTTCTGAAATTTCTTGTAACATTTAGATACTTAAACAATTACGCCTAACAATATCAGATTCCGGTTAGCTTAATTTTTTATACGCTTTGCACCTTAACTTGAGACAGAATCAAATAATATTTAAGTGTAGGTTTCTAGAGAGACTCATCTCAGTACAATCTCTGCTTCCCTCACTCGTATCGTATCAAACCCTCGCATAATTGTCCTCAGTCGCCTAGACTAAGCCAGAAAATATTGCGAATGACTTGGTCCAGAGTTTCACCATCGTTTCCTCTCTGGTTCCTATGTTAGTGAAGCTGTAGCATTAATGTTGCCTCCCTTATTCTGGTTTATATGCTGATAAGGAGGGCAGAAGGCGATCGCAGCATAGCATCATGGTGCTTCGCCATTACAAGCTGCATTACCTTTAGCAATTCCGCAACAAGCTCGTTGTTAGAATCGATCGTACAAACCCTAATTACTCAGTGTTTAGCTGAGTGTTTGCTGAATGTTAATCATAACTTCTCGCTTTCCCTGCATTGAGTTCTCTACTCAGCCAACAAGTCCTCCATTAGGCATCGATACAAACTTAATATAATAAGGTACGCCCCGCGAGTCGAAACCTTAAAAAGTGTATATTTCAAAGTAAATATGTAGGTAAAACTATATGGCCGTAACTGGCCTGGAGACTTGAAAGTTAGTTATGTATAAAGTTCCTTAATACATTAGAGTTATGTCGTGGATTGAACCCTCCATTATAGCGTTTACACTTGGCCGACCACGTGATGATGTAGCGCATAGCTCTGCATCAAATTTCGTGAAAGCGACCAAAACCACGGTGCGCTTATAAAGTACGGCGTTATCTGTGCGCGAGGACGTCGTTAATTCAAGGCGCATGATTGGTTGGTCGTGGGAATGTGTGGTGATTGATCATTGGTCGTCTGGATTGCGGCAGTGACATTGTCTCGCGCGTGAGAACGTGTATGTTGCTATCTTGTGTCGCCCACAAATATTGTACGGTGACGCGTTTCATTTATTCTCAGTTAATAAATTCCATTAGAGACCTTTGGGGATACTGATAAACTGCAGTTACAGAAGTACCACTCAGTTACAGAACCCAAGCCCCGCCCGAATATATTATTCCAAACCAAACTCATAATTACATCAAATGTATAGTTTCTTAGAACATTTCTCTTCAGAATAGCCATTAAAGGTAAGTATAAAATTTCACGATTTTTTGGCATATTTGACACGCTGTAGGGGTTGATTTGGAAGAGAACTGAAATTAGGCCTATACAATGTGGCAATGCACCCACACACATAATTAAATAACAAGAAGAATAAGTCAAAATCAACAATAGGCTATATTTGTTCTCTTCAGTTGTATTTTGGCATTTTTGTAGTTATACTCACTGATGATGCGGCTTTGCATTTGAAACGCGCATGAGAAAATAATTTGGTTGTGAGTTGGTTTTCGTTGGCTGTAGCTGAAATGTTACTATAAACATAAACAATTGAATTCTTTTAATAAAATGTCGTTTCCTTGCACTAGTGAATGATAAAAAACTGTTTTAGTCAATTTTTTATGCTTACAATTTACTCCTAATATTAAATAGATATATTTATTGAGAGAAGATCATGTATGTTAGGAGAGATTTATTTTATCAGGTCTTTTTATAACACATTTTTCACAGAAAATGCTTATGAATACCATTCTGTAATATATCTTTAATTGTCCCCACTGTTTACGGAAGTATTATTTTATTTGTGCTTATAAATGCTAAACACTTAGGCTATAATTTGTGACTGGAATTTACTGGTCAGCAAAGAAGGCTTCGTCCCTTCCCAGTATCGCAGTCACTGGTTCGAACGTTTACGCAATATGTTTAGTGGTTTATCCGGGTTAAAACTATATTTTATACAACACGACAATGTTTTGGGTTTACAATCGTTACTAAATATGACATATTATTATGAAGTAAAGTAGTTATATATAATATTTGTGTATCTCTTGTTACTTTTCACTTGAAATATTTTCTACTGCGAGGGCAATTTACATTTATTTGTTGAGAGTTAGTTACTTGTTTTATAAAAAAATTTCTCTTTAATTTTATGTGTCTTTCACTCTTATTTTATACAATAAACGATTTATCAACTACAATCGGAATTCGTAAGAAAAAAATATTTGGGGTGCGTCTGAAAATATGTCGCCTGCTCTCGCATTACTTGGAAGTGGCTGGACTAGATGTCAGTGCCCAGACAAGTGACGCGCCCTGCATCTTCCTCGACGCATTGAGTCGTTGGATTGTGGACATTGCATTTCTTCGACTTATTACAATTATAAAATTAAGACATCAGGCGCAAATGTCGTGCTGTTAAATTAGTTGTATCTCCATGTTCGTATGGCCGATGACAATCTCGCTCTGACCTATGATCAAGTCTTCAATGTGACAGCATAAATGTGGGAAACACCTCTAAAAGGTTGCAGCGCGCCTATTCCTGCAAAACCGATAATCTCATTACCACAAAGCCCCACTAGTTTTCCATATTTCAATTCCTTCATTAGTTTAATTTGCTTCTGATAGTTCACTTACTTCTATTACTTCACTTCCCTCTACTAGTTCACTTCCTTCTGTTAGTTCTCTTCCTTCTATTAGTTCACCTCCTTCTATTAGTTCACTTCCTTCTATTAGTTCACTTCATTCTGTTAGTTCACTACATTATATTAGGTCACTTCCTTCCGTTAGTTCACTTACTTCTATTAGTTCACTTCCTTCTGTTAGTTCACTACATTCTATTAGTTCACTTCCTTCTGTTAGTTCACTACATTCTATTAGTTCAGTTCCTTCTGTTAGTTCACTTTCTTCTGTCAGTTCACTTCCTTCTGTTAGTTCACTACATTCTATTAGTTCACTTCCTTCTGTTAGTTCACTACATTCTATTAGTTCACTTCCTTCTGTTAGTTCACTACATTCTATTAGTTCAGTTCCTTCTATTAGTTCACTACATTCTGTCAGTTCACTTCCTTATATTAACTCACTTCCTTCTACTAGTTCACTTCCTTCTTTTAGTTCTTTACTAATAATTTAAGTTATTATTATTACTTGTAAATATATATATATATAATTGCATTTGTGTGTGTATATATATTTTTATATATATTTGAGGCTATATGTTTATATAGTAGCTTATAAGATAAGATAACCATATACAGAAAAAGTTGTTATTTTAAATGAGGCATTTAGTATGAAAACATTAGACTGTTATTGGAAGTCCAAAAGTATACAATGATTGATAAACCAAAATCATGGAACTAAAGTTAAGCTTCATGGAAGAGAGAATGCCATCTAGGCCATTAAACAAAGTAATATTCAGTTTTGGACTTGTGTCTCTGTTTTCCTTGGTGCATCGCCTTCTTATAAAGGGATTTAAACCACGATGGAGGTAATTAACCTGTGAAATATCGAGTTGAACTAAACAACATTTTATAGTTGATCTAAAAAGTCTTGGAATGTTATATAAAATTTGCATTGTTGAGTTATGAAACTTGAAAAAAAAATTTAGTCTGGTAATGTAGGCGATATGTGAGAGTGTCTAGTTTAGTTTACATTACGTAACTGATAGAATTTAAATGTCAGTTACTTTATATGTTCTACACAAGGGCATTAAAATCTCTGTAAATACTGTTTTTACTGTTAATAAAAATCACTGAATATAAATAGTATATATAGGTAAATACATAATACGACTGTTATAAAAGTTAATAATAATAAATTGAGTTAGAATGGTAATTTTATAGGTTTATTAATGCGTCCACAACTCTCTCCATCTGACTGGAGTGTAGCGGTCCATTTTCGTATGCAACTAGAACAGGCTGAAGCATTTCCCAATATTTGTCGAGATCTTTAGTCGTTAGTCCGGTTGGTTTGGTGGTCACCACGCTTGCATAATACCGAAGGGGACACGGATCAATTCCTGCGGAAACAAAGCAATCTGTTTTAGGTGGTTATGGCCCTATGTCTGTTGAATAATATTCTGGAACCCCCGACGAGGACGATTCAGGATATGCAGGAAAATTATGAAACAGTTTTTAAACTTTTCCCGGCAAAACACATTATTTTGCCCCCTGTAAAGAGCAGGCCTATAGACCTTCTTGGTTATATATATATATATATATATATATATATATATATATGTGTGTGTGTGTGTGTGTGTGTGTATTTTGACTTAGTTCTTTATTAATACATATTGCGATATATATATATATATATATATATATATATATATATATATATATATATATATATATATATAAATATATATATATATATATATATATATATATATTTGTGTGTGTGCGTGCGCAGTGCATATTGTAATTAGAATCTACTAATCTCAAAACAAAATAAACAGTTATAGACGACAAGTATTTGAAAATACGTTTACATATTCCTTGAAATCGATTTTCAAAACTGAGATTTATCAAGCGTGTGTAAATAAGGCATTGCAAATGTAAATTAAAATTTCAGGAAATTGGATTTATGTTTTGGTTGCTTTTACTATTTACTTTTAGGTCGTTATTTAGATCTACTTAATGTGTAATTCGTTATGCATTACTCCTTCTAGATTCATAAACCGTTTCACACACGTTTATAGAAGCGTTTATAGAAGCTTTATGTTTGAAAATACCGATTTCTGACGCTTTTTAAATAATATAAACCTACGAGGTTCATCAAATATGTTTCTGTCTATTTTTCAAAATTTTACTCCCCCCCCAAGTTTTATGCATCTTTTTTTATCTTGACAATAAAATTTAATATTTTTTTCGTATTTTGTTAAATGCTTATAAGGCCTAATCCTTATTCATAGAATAAATATTAACTTTTTGTAAATAAAAAAAAAAATATTTTGAGTTTAGTTTTTTAGTTTTGTTGCTTATAATTTTTGAAAAGTTTTAAATATAAAATAAGTTTTGTTTTAATTTTTAAAGACTGTTAAAATTTAATAATATTTAAATAAATTTTAACTATTATATATTAAATAAATTTAATATAATTTTAAAGACAATTATATATTTTTAAAGACATTTTAATTATAATTAATTGCAGTTACAAAACCATGAGCAGTAATAAACCGAAATAAGTTCAGTGACGGTTTGTGACGCAAATGGATTTTAGCTGCAATTAGACGAAGTTTGGGCGGAACGGTAGCAGTTACGGGTGCATTGGAACGGGGGCGGTGCATACGACCGCTGATTGATTGGCATTCCGGAGTTTAGCGCTTCTATTTAAAATGTTTCCTTATATCGAAACCCGAGTTATTAATCCTTCACAATGATCGATTTGCGAATTAGCAGCGTTTCCTTACGAGCAAGTAGAAAGCACTCTCTGCAACTTGTTATTTGCATGATTACATTAATCGATATCTGAACTCAGGCGGAGTGGAGAGCTGGACAAGCGATTTAGCGTCAGAGGCTCATGTTTTGTGTAGTTTCATGAAATAATTTGTTTGAAAGCTTGTCTGTCGTCAGTTCGTAGTGAAAACGTTATACGCCACACCTATTTAGATACTTAGTTGCTAGTTTTATGAGACTAAGGTTCGTGTAAAGTGTCTTTTAAAAAAAAGGATATAATCGAATTTCAATATCGTAAGTCTTTTTTTAAAAAAATATATTAAATTTTAAATCTCCCTACATATTGTTATGTAATGGCATTATACTCAAAGCTGTTCAGAAATTCTTGGCTAGTAGTTCAGAATATTTCCTAGTTCTTTACAAAAACTAACCTCTGAAGAAAACAGTTGCTTCGAATCTGACATTTACTAAAATATTCGGTGCCTAATTCGAGTTCTGAGTATGCGAACAATCTTTTCACCCAGCTATTTGACCTCCATTAGTTGACATTTCAGTCCGAACTTTTACCAAATGTCATTAACAATTCTCCGTCGCGGCATTAAACAGATAGTATTCATTTTAATATTTCCACATCACATTTTTAAATAATCAACAACTTTTTAAAATACAAGTTACCGATAAAAACACTTAACAGTTATAAATAGTGACCAGTAAAAGTTCACAAACCTAATTTCTTTTTGGAATACAATGCAAGAAGTTTAAGTGATATAACTAAAATATATCGTTTTAGCATAATAGAACTGAATTTAGTCTAATTCGGAGACTTAAATGAAAGTATAAAATTAGTTAGTAATTTTAACATGGGGAAATATGATGGTCTGATTCTACACAAATTATATAACAAAAATAGGTCATATTGTTTTATTTGAAGATTATCATATTCTTAAAAATATTGAAGAGTATTGCTCAAATCGTAAAGCGAGTGGCGTGGAATCTTATAATAGTTTTACTCTGGTTATTGAAAATTATCACCATGAAAAATATCGGGTAAATTTTTATATTTACATATAGCTTTTGAAACTTAATTATCCTCTAATTGTTTGCAGATATGGTTTTGGTAAATCGTAAACAAAATTGTAGGTTTGAAAAGCAATGGCACCTTGTAGGCAGACATCCTGCTTGGCGTTAAGAAGGTTTGACTATTGTTCATTATCAGTGTGATTCAGTCTACCACACTACGCCCTGTATTTACATGTCAGGCATATTTATAGCATCGAAAACATTCCCCGTGACAGAATCGAGATTTACTCTCCGCAAAGTGAAATCCGCCCACACGCTGACAACTCTGCGTCATATATTCCCCCGTCATTTGGCCTATTGTAGTGTCCGGCCAACTCATTGTGTGTTCTTAATTCTGTTATTGATGTTAACACAACAAATCCAACTGCTTGTGTATTCCTCAAATGTATAAACGGTTGAAAAATAGTCTGGAAATTCACGGGCAGTTTGAATTCTCTATCCTTAATTATACTTGTTAATACATTGCCTCAATAATTGTTTGAATTACGCCTATTTCTTTTTAATTATAATTATTAGATATATTTATATCAATAACAAAAGGCTCCTGATGATGTAAATCGTCTTTAAATTGATCCAATTATTTATGCAATATCTGTATTGTTCGGATCGAAATAATTATCTTATTTTAACATACTCGTTGTAATACATAGGTAAGAGATAATGTCTTGTTGTCGGATGTATAACTAAACTATAACTTTACCTGTATATAAACAGTTACGCTGTAGAACTGTTTTAGTTATAGTTTATGATGATGGTGACTTTACCGTTGAAATTTTGCAATTTCAACGTCACTGTACCGGCGTATCGCCCGAAATACAAGAACAGATTTTGAAGAAATAGAAGAGCCAACATGGAACGATCATCTAATAATTGGTTTTCAAAATAGGGTAAATGGGGAAATGGAAAAGTTATCGCTGCTAGTGCCTCGCTCTATATAAATGGTTTTTATGGGAATTTATCCCTTTCGGAGCAACGGCCCAATTGTAGCTAAATGCTCATAAAACGGTTTCGTACAACAATACAAATCCAAAATGTTGTAATCATATGAAACATTCACACGCTGAGAGCGGGTGAGTTATAAAATATCAAAACTTTATGGGAGTTTCTACAAGATATTGATTTTCCAACAAAAAGTAACTGAGTTATTTTAAAAATAATTATGTCACAAGCCAGTGAACGTAAAACCAACCCTACTCAGGCAAAAGGTTAACAAACAATTTCTTTTAAAAAACAGTTAGAAAATGTTGAAAAATATATCATTTCGAAAATACTCGCCGCTGAATTACAACACGATTTCATGCGAAGTAATTAATATTTCAAAACCAACATAATGGAAATATAGGTTCTCGAATGTAACTTATTTATTAAAACTGTCTTGACACGGACGTCTGACCTCAAATCACGTTCCTGGCGGTTATCAGGGAATCAGAGGCTGAGGGTTATAATTAACTTGTGATTACCACTTATTATCTCGCACATTATCAAATATTTGTTTGTATGCAATGCTTGGGCAAGTCGTCAATATTGGAACGGCTCGAACACATTAGCGATTAAACGAAGTGAAATGAATTACACATTGACGTTGCTTGTTAACGCGCGAGCAGAGACGAACGCGTTGTACTGGAACGAGAGCTATAGGCCTATTGGGGCTGTATTTTGGGGTAAATAGCGATGAATTATTGGATAGATAAATATTAGCAATATAGTCTATACGTTTAATTTGTCTGAATAGTTGAAATAACATCTGCAAGGAACGGCATTAAATAACCAGCAATAAACTTGCAGATAATAGAAGTAAAAAGGTTTATTAATTCTTTTCTGCTGCTTAAATTGTTTTAAAATATACTATTGTTCATGTGATATGTTTTATGATAATTGTATGGTGTATAAAAATATGTCATAACAGGATAAACGAATTATTGCAATTTCACTTCCTTTTAGAAGTAATACGGGTGGTTCTGAGCCATTAACGTCAACCCCACCGTGAATATTTGGTATCTCAAAAAATGTTATAAACAAACTTTGCTTTTCGTAAGTGTATATAAGTTTACCCTAAACTGAGAGAACTTCATTTCTACACATTTTCATTGGCACTGAAATCACTTGCCATGCCCATTTGTTGTGACAGCCGCCAATGTTACACAACTCGCTTTTGTCTAGGTTTAATATGTTGTATTAAATTTTAAAAATGCTAATAAAATTTAAAACGTTTTTAAACCATAATCTGTTAGTGTTGGTTTATCTACATAAACATAAAAGATAGGTAATCAATTAATAATCAAAATTGCATTAGTAGAGTTAGATCTATTGTAACCAACACCAATTGATAACTAGTGTATGCCAGGCAGAGGTAAAGAATACAAATATCATAAAATGAATACAGAAGATGGTTAGGTTAATCAGGGAGGACAATTTATTACCACAGTAAATATCAGGAGGGGGCTAGAAGTGGGAAGAATGATGTTGAAGCAGAACACTACTAGCGTACGTAGAAAACAGCTGTGAACAAAACTCAGGCCTCGATAAACTAGTGCTCGGTTTGATTAACAACAGTCACAAACTTTTTAATGACAAAAATAATATAAAAAAAGATTAAACTAAAAAAATGTTAGAGTTAACGTCGATTAATTAAAAACCACCAAGAAATACAAGTAAAGTTACAATTGCACGAAGGTTACGTCCAGGAAGTGGACAAACGCTATGGATTAATTATGAATGAAGAATAAGAGGCGGGAATTAAATTAAACAAAGCATAAGAGCAATGCTTGAAGTGATGTGACAAGCAATAGGGAATATCGAAAGCTTAAATATCACAATATCTCAGAATCACTCTGCCTGTTGCTGAAATCATCGAATCTGAGACAAAGTTTCAGCAGGTCGATAAAAACTTGAAAACTCAAGGGATCAGTCGAAACCCACATTTCTAAACCAGAACCTATTGTGTTTTCAATCACAGATAATGTCCAGAGTGTATAAGGATTCGAATTCACCTTAAACCACTATTTCTAAAACACTACCAAAGGTGTTTCCTCCCTTTGCTAATTTATCTTTATTATTACATTCTTTATTATTATTTAAGTTAGGTGACTAATTGCCGATAAAATACTGTCATTTTAAATTTCCCAGCTCTTGAAATGAATCTACTCTAATTAGCGTTATATTTCTCTATTTATTGAATTCATCTTTATACAGGCTACCAGCCATTACCATTCATTAAAGTCTACCAGTTATTATTTCGAAAATACCCATTAATATTTTTCCGCACATCTTTCCGCGTACACAGCATTTGAATACCTTATCTATTAGTCTACAGCTAAGATTTCCAAGAGGTGAGGTTAGGTTACTTCGAGAATTTTAATTCATGACTTGTAATGCACAGAGAGCGTATATTTAAATATAAACATTGTATGACGAGCCATTTAGTTGTAATCATTTACACACACGTGGCAAAACTTGCAATGAAACTTCATTTTCCTTGTTTCCATCAAACTAATGTCCTGCAATCATAGCTGTAATGTATTGTAGATGGAGATTTGAACGCTTGCGGAATAAAGATGGAGTGGATGCTATGTTAGAGAAAAATTACTTTGACTAGGCCTACGCAAGTTTAAAAATATTTAGTACTCCCCATAAATTAAAATCTCTTGTTCCTTCTGTTTTTCAATTGTGTTTAATTTAAAATACAATTTTTGGCTTGCTGCCATCGCTCTATGTTATTCCACTGGCTTGTTTAATTAACGAGAAAGTTGACCCATTAATTAACTAACTAAATACATTATCAGAGGCACCACTCCCTCGCTTTGACTTTACAAACATATACAAGCACACTTGATAAACAAAAGAAATGTCAAATTGGTCTGTTGGCAATATTTCGTTTCTAACGATAGTTGTATACGGACTCCTACGTAAATACGTGATTTTTAGTGAAACTGAACTCTGTCAATTATTGTTTAACACAGGAAAGGGCAAGTAAAAGGAAACAAGAGGGGTTTTCTTTCGTTCATTGGAAACACAAATGTTAAGGAGAAGTTTATTTAAAGTTGACAACTTGGTCATACAACTTATATGTCCACGACGTGTACAATAAAAGATAAAAACAAACAAATAATAAAAACTCTAAACAGATTTCCTCAAAATCATATTATAATTTTATTTCTCAATTCCTACAGTTAATTCACACTCTCCTTATATTTATGTAGGCCTATATACTTGTTCAAATTTTCAATCGTTCAATCTTATTCATCATCCAAGTTCAAACTAATTTTTATTAAACTTGTATTGGATGTCACTTGATGTTAATACAGTTTTTTAAATATTAATTCATTAATTCAATTTATTTAATTAATTTTAATATGTTTCACATTGTATTTTACCACTTAATATTGTGATCCAGTCATATACATATTTATAATAATTGTAAGTATTAGATAAAAAGTAATAAAAATAAAATTGTTCTTTGTTGGCCTGAGTAGGAATTCATTTTAATTGTTTTCTAAATATTCTCGTATATTACTTATTTTAATATATACCTACAATATATGTACTACTTTATTTAACAAATTTATTCCACAAACTTTTATTTGGAATATAATTGTATCAAATTAAATTCTCCAATAATTGCAATCTTATCTGTATTCTCATAAACAAATTTTTCAAAATTTATATTTTAAATAAATAGTTCCACTTAATTTGCCATTTAATTGTTTATAATATTAAGTGTTTTACAATATCCTATATGTTACAGTTTAGTGACTTATTTTGACGTTTTTAATAGCGTCGTCAAAGTTTTTACCACGGATGTAATATTGTTAAGAAACTCTTTCATAACAAAAGACTATATTGGCAGTTGTTTAAGCCTTTTCGATTGCAGTTCGAAGCCTAATACTGAGATTGCAAACTCTAGCCCGCATACTGCCTCAACATTCCCAATTCCGAACCTCCCACTTGTGGTTACGTTGGCCCTGGGCTACAAGGAACACTTGGCCACGTAGACTGCATTACATTTCCCGTCTGATGTTGGCTACGTTTACGTTGCTGTAGGTCAGTCGGTTGTTGGTGGTTTCCCCGCACTTCCTCTATCTTGCAATACGTATCTAACTGTGTACGCAATTATATATTACGCAAGCTTAAACACTCATTGCAAAGTGATTTCTTATTAGCCTACTATATTTATATTGATATTTTCGACGCAATAAATGGTCACATCTTCCCAGCGTTGAAATTTCTCATTGGGATCGCCGATAACGTGCTCCAGAAGGGTGGGTATATGCACACATTCTGCAAAGTACAGAAGCCCATAAAATATAAAAACATTTCTAGATGCAGAACAATTATTATAAAATTCTCCACCTCTATAAAAATAACTATTATAGATCGTAAGTACTTTTATCAATTATTCTTAACATATAATTTAATCATTTGTCTTGTTGATATTTTAAAACAAATTCTAAATAATTACTCAAATATATTATCAATACATGTATTGATAAGAAAATAATAAGATGTAAACACTGTGGCCAGTAAGAGACGGATTTTGCTTTAAAAAACGTCAACAAAATCTCATTATAAAATTAATATTGAACTATATACTGTATTATATTATAAAAACGTGTGAAAGTAACTTATTACAGATAAAATTAGGTAATTCTAATCTCGAAATGTCATTAAAAGTATATTGCCATACATGTTTCTATAGCATTGTTGTTATTTCAGCGGGAAATCAAATTAAAAAAGAAGCGAGATAAAAATATTCAATTAGCAAAAAATAAAATATAGGGGGCCTACCAACCAAAGTCTAGGAACATGATTTCTGCAGGTCCATCTTATAAAAGTAAAACAACCCAAACATATATTCGGTATAAATTCCATAAGTTAGCCATGTTTTCATAATAGGCATTAGAAGTTGATAATTATAACATGCTTCGTCATGTTTCGGTAGCTAAGCTATCATCAGTAGCAAATGAAATAAATAATTAAAACTTATAACGGCTTAATATATTTTATTTGTTTGATAATTAATTTTATTTTGATATTACTAATTCATCTGAACTTTTGATGAAGATGATCGCTAGGTTATCGAAACACGTATGACCATAAATATGATAACTATTTTAGAGATTTGAATCATATACGTGTCTTTAGTGTGTGTGTGTGTGTGTGTGTGTGTGTGTGTGTGTGTGTGTGTGTGTGTGTGTGTGTGTTTTGCAATATAGGCCAATGTCTTCAAATGAACCATTTATTGATAATTTCGAAATATAAAATAAAA
>JBAIZL010000017.1:1796914-1916914 GCA_036971475.1 Prosapia bicincta | reverse complement strand
ATTATACAAACCTATAATACAGGTTAAGTGTAAATACATAATGTATTAAACAGTCCTTTCTTTCTCCCAGGCCTCCAAGCAAGCCGCCTACGCAGGGGTCTGAGAGTACGGGGGAGGGGGGTATAAAAGTGACGCGCCGAGTGGGCGAGTGGGCCTTTAAATGAAGCTGAATAGATATGTTTTAATTTCCCCTCTTTTTAAATATAACAAATGGACGGAACATGGTCTCCAGCGAGGAGAAGCAGTGGGTCCATGACAACTGTATCAAGTTTGGTGACTTTATTCGTGTTAAATTATGTTAAATACTTGAAGAAAAGAATTCCAAAACTCTAACTGTAGTGAGAGGTTAAACAGTTAAACACGTTTATATTTCAAATAACTGTTTCAATTTACAACGGTAAAATTATTTAAATATTTACATTATTACATATATTTATTATTCTCATACACATATACAAATAAAATAAATATAATTCACATATTTATTTATTTGTATCATTAGTTTTGTATTACAAAAATATAAATTTTATGAATTCCAAAAAATATTAACCTAAAGAAGCTCATATAAGATCCTTTTACTGTTGGATCGAGATGGGAAGCTGAATCAGAACTTTCTGCGTCCTTATGGGACTTGACCGATTTTATCTGTGACGTGGGATGAAATTAAAATTTTTGTAATGAGAGTAAAGTAACCCATAAGCTTTTTTATTGGATTCTTATTAATTCCCTCTCCTAGACCAGGGACTACACTCTTTCCAGTAACATATAAGGCTATGTCACTTAGATAAACACAAAATAAAGGATACATAATATGTAGCCCTATACATACGTAGACTAGATTTTGATTTACTTTAAACAAAATATTTAATACTAATATTATTATTTTTTTATATTTCAAATTAATATTTAGCATAACCAGTTTAAAAAAATTTGATGGTTAAAAATCAACATTTTGTGTAGGCATACTAAAATTGTTCTAAGTAAAAGAGGCAGAGACGGCCTTTTCACCACTTTCTTCAGCACCTGTTCTAAACGGAACAAAACCATATTCAATGGCAATAGGTAATATAATAGTAACCTACGTGTGAAACGGCTGTTCTACAACATAACCTATAATACAAAATCAGCTGTTACATGAAATCATATGTTCTAAGGTTCTGCGTACGAGAAATAGCATGACGCGAAATCAGTGATTTAATCTCATGTTTTGTTCTCCGCGCGTATAGAAGATATCACTGAAAAGCCTCGGATAGATCGCTCTAAGTGGTACTTGGATGGTTTGGTGCTATTAATAACTGGTACAGGTGTCACTATTCTAAAGCTTTCCCGTGATGCACTTGTCTATTGAGATAGAACAGGAAGACGGGTAGGTAGAACAGGAAGACGGGTAGGCCCTAAGTAGTACTTGGATGGTTTGGTGCTATTAATAACTGGTACAGGTGTCACTATTCTAAAGCTTTCCCGTGATGCAGTTGTCTATTGAGATAGAACAGGAAGACGGGTAGGCCCTAAGTAGTACTTGGATGGTTTGGTGCTATTAATAACTGGTACAGGTGTCACTATTCTAAAGCTTTCCCGTGATGCAGTTGTCTATTGAGATAGAACAGGAAGACGGGTAGGCCCTAAGTAGTACTTGGATGGTTTGGTGCTATTAATAACTGGTACAGGTGTCACTATTCTAAAGCTTTCCCGTGATGCAGTTGTCTATTGAGATAGAACAGGAAGACGGGTAGGCCCTAAGTAGTACTTGGATGGTTTGGTGCTATTAATAACTGGTACAGGTGTCACTATTCTAAAGCTTTCCCGTGATGCAGTTGTCTATTGAGATAGAACAGGAAGACGGGTAGGCTCTAAGTGGTACTTGGATGGTTTGGTGCTATTAATAACTGGTACAGGTGTCACTATTCTAAAGCTTTCCCGTGATGCACTTGTCTATTGAGATAGAACAGGAAGACGATTAGGTAGAACAGGAAGACGGGTAGGTAGAACAGGAAGACGGGTAGGTAGAGCAGGAAGACGGGTAGGTAGAACAGGAAGACGGGTAGGTAGAACAGGAAGACGGGTAGGTAGAACAGGAAGACGGGTAGGTAGAACAGGAAGACGGGTAGGTAGAACAGGAAGACGGGTAGGTAGAGCAGGAAGACGGGTAGGTAGAACAGGAAGACGGGTAGGTAGAACAGGAAGACGGGTAGGTAGAACAGGAAGACGGGTAGGTAGAACAGGAAGACGGGTAGGTAGAACAGGAAGACGGGTAGGTAGAACAGGAAGACGGGTAGGCCCTACGTATTATATTTTGTGAACGTTTAGGACGAACGTTTTACCTAAGACGAGTAGCAAAGATTTGTGAGTAGGGGTTGGGGGTATAACCCGCCCCCTTTAAGAGGATTCATATCGCCATTAGAGCAAGATCGTATACATAAAGTAGACCTATTAATTAATAAACTCCCACATATATACCAACTAAGATTCTTGTTTAGATACATTATAGTGTAAGTGATAAATAAACACAATATAGGCCTAGACACAATATATGTATTGTAATACTGGGATGAAATTCTTTTTCTTGTTTTTAAGAATATATATATATATATATATATATATATATATATATATATATATATATAGGTTGTTTCAGCCATACTACACAAGCCTGTTCCTCTAACCAAAGTAATGAAAAAAGTCGCTATAAACATTGGTCCGGAAATGCTTGGTTGTCGAGTTATACAGGGTCAAAGATTTCACCGGAAATTCCGCTCTCTCAATGAAGGTAACTAATTCTGAAATTGAGTTTCCTAATTAGATTAGTTTTATATAAAATCAGCTGACAAATCGTATAAACCCTGTCCCTGAACTCTATCTGTTATAGGAGAAAATTGTAGTAAAGCAAAAAGGGTTAGGGTCGAAAACACTTTTTTGCGTTTGGACCAAAGTAACTCCGTTGAATTGCCTATAAACAAAGAAAATTGATCAATATAATTTGTAAGGTATCTTGTTCTCAAACTAATGTAATTAAAGACAGTAAAAACGGAAAAGTTTTCTTTTAAATTCTATTTTATTTTCTATTTCTTTGCCAATGCCTGATTTTCGTAGTTTTTAGTTTTGTGTGTTCCTTAATAAAATTGAATTTAAAAGAAAACTATTCCGTTTTTATGGATTTTATTTAGATTATTTTTTAAATAGAATTCTCTATCAATTTTATTGAACATTTCTCTTTGTTTACAAGCAATTTGACGGAGTTATTGTAGTCCAATGGCAAAGTTTGTTTTCGCTTTTTTCTTCTAAACTATTTTAGATAGAGTTCAGGGACAGATTTTATACGGTTTGTCAGCTCATTTTATATAGAGCCTATCTAATTAACAAACTCAATTAAAGCCCTAAATATTTCAGTGTCAGTTAATTTCATTGAGGGAGCTGAATTTCAGGTGAAATCTTTGACTCTGTATTACTCGACAGCGACGCATTTCCAGACCCATGTTTATAGGAACGTATCCATTACTTTGGTGAGGGGAATATGCTTGTGCAGTAACTTATGGCAGATTCCTCCTGGACCTAGATGCAAGACGTGTCCAATACACCCCTCAGCAAATAGTTTCAACAGCCAAACAACAAAAATGGTCTTCAAAATACAGGGTCATCATAATTGTACATCGAAAAATGTCATATACCAGCTACAATGTAAACTTTGCTCAGCACAGTACATAGGCCTGACCATGGATGGTCTGAATATCAGAATGAATGGCCACAGACATGATGTTAAAATTATGAATATGGATAGACCAACAGCTCAACAAGCTGCGAGTCACAACATCACAACTTTTGATGACTGCTATACCACAAAAATAATTAAATCACTCCCCCCTGATTGCAATCCCTCAGAACTGAGAAGGTGGGAACTATCATACCAGTGGTATACCAAGTCCAGAGAATCCCCTAACCTCAACATCAGATAAATCTATTCATTTTTTTTTTTTTTTTTTTCCAAATAGCTTTATCTCTTTTCCCCTGACAGACTTATATAAACTATAATCACTCATATGTTCATGGAAACAATATATATATCTTTAATCTGTGCATCTGTGACATCTGATTTCTACTCTACACAATCTGTGATTACAATTATTTTATTTCATTCTCTCATATTTCTTTTTGTGTTTTCTCTTCGATTGACAAAGACCACTGTGTGGTTGAAATATATCATTGTTTAAGTGCTTTTATGTGTTTCTATTTCAAGACGACAGAGTGGACTCTTACCAAGGTAAGTCTGTCAGTCTCCAGTCCAAAAAATCTATATATATATATATATATATATATATATATATATGTGTGTGTGTGTGTGTGCGTGTGTGTGTGTGTGTGTGTGTGTGTGTGTGTGTGTGTGTGTGTGTGTGTGTGTGTGTGTGTGTGTGTGTATGTGTGTGCGTGTGTGTGTGTGTGTGTGTGTGTGCGTGTGTCTGTGTGTGCACGCGCGTGTGTGTATGTGTGTGTGTAAAGAATAATACATGTTTTCAACCATGTTTTTTAAATATTTTCAATATAGATGGTTGAATAACACTGATATTCGACCTGAAGTATCAAACTTTAATAAATACCGTAGAGTATATCTGCTTAAGTCATAGAACTAAAAAGTACTTAGCATGTTTTGATTATGTTAATGCTATCAATCACCGAAAAGCTTCACTCTTTTAGCTTAGTAAAACGTATATTTTTGTTGTTGAGAGTGTTATTCAAACCTTATACATTTATTTATATATTTAAGTGGATAAAAAACCTCAAAAGAAAATATTCTCTTCCAAAGAACCTAAACCGCAATAGATGGTTAGGATTGAAATAAGCCCATTTATATTTTGCATTACCTAAAGCAGTCATTTGGCCATGTTGTATTAAGTAATGAGGCAACTTGTAAAGTGTACAAACTCTTCTTGCGATAAGTTTTTTTAGAAGCAGCCTCTATAATTGGCCGAGTACGAAGAGATTTTGTGTGGACGTTGGTGTTAGGAATGCCTAAATTAGCATACAGCTCGCCGTAAAGTAGCGCTCGTCAGCAGATGCGAGATAAGGCCAGGGAGTGCCTCTACTAAGCCACGCACTTACTTGCGTATTTATTTCGTTTCCCTCTGCTGTCCTCGCGTTCAGGTCTCTCTAATGTTGACAGATTGAGTGCCTCTACTAAGCCACGCACTTACTTGCGTATTTATTTCCTTTCTTTTTGCTCTCCTCGCGTTCAGGTCTCTCTAATGTTGAACTGCGTTTCCTTATTTATCAGATCGATTTTAGGGAAATCAATTACATTAGTAAACAAATATTGTTTAAAGTCAATCCCTACTTGGGTAAAACAAAAACTTATTTTAGTTACCTTTTATTAAATAATTACAATTATAAGAAATGGAATAGCGTAACCTACTTTATAGGAATAAAACCAATAATATGGGATTGGAAATAGGCCTAATATTCAAGGATTAAAAACAATATATTTATGTTTGAATGTAATATATATATATATAGGATTAGAAGGTCTATTTAGGTCTATTTTTATAAATTAAGGTAATAATCTAGGTTTGAAAGCAATATATTTAGAATTATAAGTAGTACAATATTATAGAAGTAGAAGCAATATATTTAGGATTAGAAGCAATACGCTAGGATTAGAAGCAATACGCTAGGATTAGAAGCAATACTCTAGGATTAGGAGCAATATTCCAGGATTAAAGAAAATATATTTAGGAAAACAAGTATTATTCTAGGATTAAAAATAACAAAAAAATTAACCAATTCAAAATTAATTAAACGAATTCAGTTAAAATTGGTTCTTTAAAACGGTCAGATGCGCCTAAAGAAGAACGACGCTTTCTGAGAATAAAATAAAAATTTGGATTAAAAATATCATAAATTTTTCTGACATTGTAATAAAATTTATTTAAACCCAAGATAACTTCGTCAAAACTGATAAGTACTCATTGACAACACACAGAAAGTAACATTACTCACGGGTCATGAAAACAGCTGTTCTATGAAATCATATGTTATCACTGAACTTAATGCGTATGACTGTATAGATACATCTCGCCAGAAAATGTGACGCCAACCGAAAGTTAATCTATATCGCGGAAATGGGTCAGACACTGTCTTAGTACCATCGAGTGACCTTACTTGTCACTGGGTACCTTGTCTTTACGTGTAGAAATATTGTCTTGTAATAATGACTGGCCCTATTGATGGGAAGAGTTTACGAGCTGCAAGCAATTACTTCCTGGAGATATGGGGAGAAATACCATACCCAGAAGGATTATAACGTTTTTAGGAGGATATACCCCACCCGTAAGGATTACAAAGTTTTTGGGAGAAGAGAGGATAATAGGTAGATTTACCTCTCCCAGAAAGATTACAAAGTTTCTGGGGGGAGTGGACATTTACACCACCCGTAAGGATTACAAAGTTTTTGGGGGAAGAGTGGATGATAGGTAGATTTACCTCTCAAAGAAAGATTACAAAGTTTCTGGGGGGAGTGGACATTTACACCGCCCGTAAGGATTACAAAGTTTTTGGGGGAAGAGTGGATGATAGGTAGATTTACCTCTCCCAGAAAGATTACAAAGTTTCTGGGGGGAGTGGACATTTACACCGCCCGTAAGGATTACAAAGTTTCTGAAGGGAGAGAGGAGGAGAGGTAGGTTTACCCCTCCCAGAAGGATTAAAAAGTTTCTGGGGGGAGTGGACATTTACACCACCCAGAAGGATTAAAAAGTTTCTGAAGGGAGAGAGGAGGAGAGGTAGGTTTACCCCTCCCAGAAGGATTAAAAAGTTTCTGAGGATGGAGATTTACCGCAAACAGAAGGACTATAAAGTATCTGGCGGAGTGGGGATATACCCCACCCAGAAGGATTAAAATGTTTCTGGGGGGGTGGACATTTACACCACCCAGAAGGATTAAAAAGTTTCTGAAGGGAGGGAGGAGGAGAGGTAGGTTTACCCCTCCCAGAAGGATTAAAAAGTTTCTGAGGATGGAGATTTACCGCAAACAGAAGGACTATAAAGTATCTGGGGGAGTGGGGATATACCCACCCAGAAGGATTAAAACGTTTCTGGGGGGAGTGGACATTTACACCACCTAGAAGGATTAAAAGGTTTCTGAGGATGGAGATTTACCGCAAACAGAAGGACTATAAAGTATCTGGGGGAGTGGGGATATACCCCACCCAGAAGGATTAAAAAGTTTCTGGGGGGAGTGGACATTTACACCACCCAGAAGGATTAAAAAGTTTCTGAAGGGAGGGAGGAGGAGAGGTAGGTTTACCCCTCCCAGAAGGATTAAAAAGTTTCTGAGGATGGAGATTTACCGCAAACAGAAGGACTATAAAGTATCTGGGGGAGTGGGGATATACCCACCCAGAAGGATTAAAAGGTTTCTGAAGGGAGGGAGGAGGAGAGGTAGGTTTACCCCTCCCAGAAGGATTAAAAAGTTTCTGAGGATGGAGATTTACCGCAAACAGAAGGACTATAAAGTATCTGGGGGAGTGGGGATATACCCACCCAGAAGGATTAAAAGGTTTCTGAAGGGAGGGAGGAGGAGAGGTGGGTTTACCCCTCCCAGAAGGATTAAAAAGTTTTTGAGGATGGAGATTTACCGCAAACAGAAGGACTATAAAGTATCTGGGGGAGTGGGGATATACCCACCCAGAAGGATTAAAAGGTTTCTGAAGGGAGGGAGGAGGAGAGGTGGGTTTACCCCTCCCAGAAGGATTAAAAAGTTTCTGAGGATGGAGATTTACCGCAAACAGAAGGACTATAAAGTATCTGGGGGAGTGGGGATATACCCACCTAGAAGGATTAAAAGGTTTCTGAAGGGAGGGAGGAGGAGAGGTGGGTTTACCCCACCCAGAAGGATTAAAAAGTATCGAGGTTAATTTTTGTGTAATATCAAAAGTTAGAATGGTATTTAAATTTCGAAATGTCGTTTTGGGAAAGTATAAATTAAGTCTGACCCCCTCTGAGACCCCTCTGAAATATTACCCATGATAATAAATATTTATTGTTTGAGCGTTTACTAAGAACTTTCACCCAGCTACCTTCCTTATCCAAGTCTCCATGAAACGTATGTCTAGATATATGGGACAACGGGATAATATATATCTCCTGTAACTTCTCCCAGACCCAGTCCTACGGTTAAAGAATGCTATCTGACCCCCGGATGTCCAGGATGTCTCTGACGTCCTACATATACATGTTCATCGCCTTTATGAATGTGCATTATAACTTTCACAAATAATGCTATAGATACTTGAACCTGTTCATAAACTACCTTAAACTACCCCTGTAGCCTAATAAAGAGAATAGTTAGGAGGGGTGCCTTAGGCCGAGGGACGGTAATGTCACCATGCACTGACAACACTAGCCATTTAGAAAAACGACCACATACAAAAGTACGTATCCTTGGGGGCTTTTCACTAATGTCCACCGACCTACCACAAATAATAAAATAGTTGACCGTAATAGCTACTATCCCTTCTTTACGCCAGATGGAGCCAAAGCACGCATGCGCAAACGTAAGCATCTAACGTGAGTCATCCCTTCTACAGCCGGCCGTACTCCCCACTCACTTCTCCTACATGCGCAAACTACGCTTACAAAAGTTTGACAGCCTGTACCTGACTAAAGGGATTCTGCTAACCGTAAAGTTTACCTTTATGAATGTAGTCAAGTGTATATAAAGGTCCACTGCACAAAAATAACTTGTTGGCCACCAGGATTTCAAAAGGCTCTAGAACCCTCTCGGTTTTCTAAAGATATTTGTGACTCAGAACTTCCAAGAACACACAGTAAGCTACTACGGGAAGGTGAAGGTGTTACCGGTTGTAGACATGCATAGTATGTATTGCGTTGGTCATGGTCAAAGGGAACAGGGTCCAGATATCACGAATAGTTGTGGAACTGTTACTAGAAGGGGTAAAGGTTTCCTAAGCCACTCTCCTTGACTTGAAAAATAGGAGTTAATCTATATCAAGGAGTAAATTTGATGATTTCTCTAACTTTTGTGCTACAAATATTTTTAAAACAAGCAGAAACTTCGAATGCACTAAATATTGAAAAATCATCCTTTAAAAAAAATGAATATTTTGTCGAAAAGTTTCATTTGTTAAGGGAAACAATAATGTGTAAAATAATAGTGTAAAACAATAATTCAAGGAAACATTTATACAAGTCTATTTTTATAGCATTTTAAATTTTTTCCAAAAAGCTAGGACTAAGGTCGCGAAGCTCGAAACACATTTCTTTCTTCAGTCCAGAAACTTATCTTACGCAAAACGAAAGGCAAGCAATTAAACAATTTTTTTAAAAGTCAATTAAAAGTCAAAAGACTTATATCAACAGCGAAAAGCTTTATTTGATTTACTTTGTATTAAATAGTTACAATTATTATAAATAAAGTAACATAACCTATGCGTTGAAACAGCTGTTCTACCATGTCACCTATTAAATGTAATCAGCTGTATTATGAAGTCATATGTTATCACTTATTTTAGGCCAAATGGAACGAAATAACTATATTGCATACCATGCCCCTTTTTTGAAACGTTTTTCTTCTAAATATTACTAAAATTAATTATTTAAATTTAACTATTGAAATAACATTTTATAAAACTGAATTAACATCAATTGTCATCCACTACAAGTTTTAAAACATGTATTTGAAACTGTGTGGATGAATAAAAAGTAATTTTTAACGATTTAAAATTTGAACAAGATATATATAAGGAAAGCGTGAACTAATAGAAGGAACTGAAAAAGGAAAATGAATGCGTAATCGCCATGTTTCAGTGAATTTATTCGCCAAATATCTGACAATTACTGTCCTGTTTTATTATATTACTTTTTCACCAAGGAATCGATTACCTAAGTGTTTAGAGCGAAGTGAACTCACTTCGTAGCGTACAGAAGGAAGCACATCAATATTTGTTTTAGTATCGATACGATTGTCCCCTAATGAAGGCAATGCAGTGGAAACGATATCGCAGCAGCTCCGGGACCTTACCTCTAGTGGGATTGTATAATTAACATCAACGTTTGCATCTCACAATATACTATCAATTTTGCAGTCCATTAACACTTCGACCCACGCACCTCACGATCCCAAGCTAACGTATAATGATGATTCTAACAATAAATTGTATACGGCCGCCATTGTACGAATAAATATATTGTTTAATAAATTATAAGTAGCATAAATATATACATGGGACTTTGTATTACGGGAAAGGCTATTTATTTATCATTTTACAGACATATCGCATTCCAAACACTTGGCATTTTTACCTGCGCGAGACATTTGACCTCGTTTATTCTGCGTAGTTTCTATTGGCTGTCTCTAGGGTCCATGTTTGTGCAGTACTTTACTTTGGGACGAGCCAAAAAAACCACACGCATATCTCGTCCATGAATTTTATGACACTAACAATGTCACGTATCCGGGAGGTTATCGATAAAGCGGATACGTTGAAACAATTAATGCTAACTCAAGATTTAACAACCCATTCATATTCTATTGCGTGCACCAAAGTTTGAATACACGAAATATGCGTACACCAGGAATATTGCGAGAGATGCGTACACCAGGAATATTGCGAGAGATGCGTACACCAGGAATATTGCGAGAGATGCGTACACCAGGAATATTGCGAGAGATGCGTACACCAGGAATATTGCGAGAGATGCGTACACCAGGAATATTGCGAAGGATGCGTACACCAGGAATATTGCGAGAGATGCGTACACCAGGAATATTGCGAGAGATGCGTACACCAGGAATATTGCGAGAGATGCGTACACCAGGAATATTGCGAGAGATGCGTACACCAGGAATATTGCGAGAGATGCGTACACCAGGAATATTGCGAGAGATGCGTACACCAGGAATATTGCGAGAGATGCGTACACCAGGAATATTGCGAGAGATGCGTACACCAGGAATATTGCGAGAGATGCGTACACCAGGAATATTGCGAGAGATGCGTACACCAGGAATATTGCGAGAGATGCGTACACCAGGAATATTGCGAGAGATGCGTACACCAGGAATATTGCGAGAGATGCGTACACCAGGAATATTGCGAGAGATGCGTACAGGATCAAGTTTGGACAGATGACGAGGGTAAGCTATGACGTCAGAACATTGTGACCAGCAAAAAATGTTTAGGTATACACGGATCTATTAAAATCATTAAGCTACATAAATAAGTTTACTTCTCAGCTAAACATAGATGTCAGTTAGTTTCTCGGGGCTGGAAATCTTTTAAAACTGTATCAATTATTCCTGATTTCTATCACACTTTTCCAGGCTTTGGATTGGCAAAATGATAGAGATATGTTGCGCTATAGTTTTGGCGTGATTAAAGTCAGCTTGTAGCCTCTGTAATATTTTGTATTTTATTTTTCGGGATTTTTTCATTTTAATCTATACTACAACTCGACCAATTTATTTGATCTTACCATCTGATTTCTTGAGCCTAATCTATTCTTATCTATCTATCTGAATGTAAGAAAGAGATCTTAAACAATACCTTAGTCTCCAGTTTCTAGGTATTTTTGTGCTGTTTTTTTTTATAATTCTTACGTCCGGCTTAACATACATTGTTTTTCTTCTCTTTCCTTCTGAGTGTATCTCCAGTCTCGTGTGCATAGGAGTCGAAGTTTCAACCTCTTTTGGTAAATCTCTTTCGATTAAATCTAACTTATGATCTCGACAGTTAAAGGCAAAGGACCACTGACAAAGTGGAAACTCTTTTTTGATCCGTTTTGACTTCGAAAATCCAAAACCTTTAAAGTTATCAGCAAATAGGACTAGATTACCTGGGTTGAAAACTGGAGTCTGTTTTGTACGCTTTTTTCGTCAAATTTACGACCTACCTTCATCAACTGTTATTGTTTCTCATGTACTTATATTTCGATGTACGCATTTTTCGTGACACCCAAAGTTTGTAACACTTTCGCTACAATGAGGTGTTTAGTATAGAGTTATAATGGTTTAAATATTTCTCCACAAACCCTAGGTAACCTGAAAGTTGTTTGCAGCCGGACAACTGTAGTAGATAATTATTTACACAAACCATATATATATATCCTAATGTTACATTTATTTAAAATTGAACAAGAGGTGGATCGGAGGTTGTTTAAGTATTAAACCATCTCCAGGAGGACAATTGCTGTTTAAGTTTTTTGTTGGCCAAACGATTGTTTTGAATTGATCGGTTTTGTAATAAATTCCACATTAAAATAAAATTAAAAGTGTATAAAGGTGCTTTAAAAGACTTTAACGCACGAGCTTGATTTGGCAATGGCTGCGTATTAGAGAAATAAAACTTACGAAGATCTCCCAAACGAACTGGTTACGGCTTATACTCGTGAGAAAATCGCTGTACCAGAGGAAGAAATCTTAACGGGTTCGAAACAACCCTTCTCCCCCCAATATTTCTTTGTAGAAATATAGTTTGTGAAACGGGAATTTTAAATTTACCTTTAAGGTTTTGTTATTTCTTGCAATGCTTTAACTTGATTTTATAAAATAATACCATCTTTTACATGTAGGGTATTAAATTTAATTTCCATTGAGTACTTTTTGAATATGGGATGCATTTATTTAGGAACAAATTTTGTTCATTCTTTTTTGTCAACTTATGTCTAGCCTATTTATAGGTCTAAGTGTTAAAAAGTTTTAATATAGCTAAATTGGGCATTTATGTTATAGTGTCGTGAATCCTGAAGAATTCCATGAGAAAGTTATAATTACTGTAAGATCTACACACCTTTATAGTTTCCACTTAAAATTACTTTATATATATGATCGGAATGTGTTTTAGCAACATTTAAGAAAATATTCTAAAATATAGTCACCAGAGACTTTAACACTGAGCATATTAAATTGGAAACGTAAACGAAGGTACTAAATTAATATCGGCCACTCCGAACCTAACTGGACTTTAGTTGCAGCGGAAACCGTTAGAGTGTGCACACGATAACCGCTCTATCTGCGCAATTGTTTTTGTTATCAGGTGCGGGAAGGATTAGAACTTTGAACCTGAAGATGACCTCCGGGATAAAACAAAGGTCAGATTTAATTGAACGTTTCAGATTCAGCCACGTTTACGGCTCTATTCAGTGTCAATGAAGCATACATTAAACTCAAAGGGTATATTTTATCTTGACCTCCTCGTGACTATCATAGTCAATTATTTTGGAAGCCATATTGTGAATATTGCACAAAACCATGTAATATTTAATGGTTGTAATTCGTTAGCCAGGTGTGTACACGGAAACGGAGACAAAGTGTAAGTAACGGCACGACCTAGTGTACTGGTGTTGGAGCCACGTTCATACGGCAGAAAACTGCACATTTTGGAAAAATAAGATACATAAAAATAATGTATATTTTTAAGTTTTGTGAATGGTGTGTAATAAATCAAACTCGTTCTCTGCTTAATATAAACATCCCCGACGGCGTCGGCGGTGTTGTAGGACCGCATTGTCTGGCATATTTCAGAATGTTAAATGTAGAGAATATAAACTCCATTCTGGAATAAATATTGCCTTAATTACTCAGCGCTAAAGGCTGATTAGTCATCAGGACATCCCTTGCAGTGACTAACCTCACTCCAGGTTTAATGCTGTCCCCGGGTTTTATTGGTTACGTATAAATAGCTTTTGTAAAGTTGTAAAACAAAAAGTTCCCGTAAAAAATAATTTCGTAGACATAAAACGTATCAGCCAAGGGTTAATAAAAATATAACAAAAGCGATGTAAAACACCCTTAAAAGAAATTAATAAAGAACCTGTCAAAAGACGTTAAAATAAACTGGTAATCTCTCTGTAAAATGACCTTTAATGAAATTGGTAAATTGGCGGTGTGAAATGGCCTTAAAAGATATTTGTAAGTGACTGTAAAATGGTCTTAAAATAAATTATTAAAGTGGCTGTAATATGTCCCTAAAATAAATTGGTAAATTTCCCATAAAATTTCCCTAGTAGAAATTGGTAAAGGGGTTGTGAAATGGCTTTAAATGAAATGGGTGAAGTGGCTGTAAAATGGCTTTAAAAGAAATTGATAAAGTCGCAGTAAAATGGCCTTAGTAGATATTGGTAAAGTGGTTGTGCAGTGGCTTTATAAGAAATTGGTAAAGTTTTTGTAAAAGGTTCCTAAAATAAATTGGTAAATTGGCCATAAAATGGCCTTAAAATGGCACTTACAGAAATTGGTAAAGTGGTAGTAAAATGACCCTAAAAGAAATTGGTAAAGTAGCTGTAAAATGACATTAAAACGAATTGGTAAAGTGGCTGTAAAATGTCCGTAAAATGAATTTTTAAATTTGCCATAAAATTGCCGTAAAATGGTACTAATAGAAATTAGCGAAGAGATGGTAATAGAGGCTCTAAAAAAATTGGTAAAGTGACTGTAAAATTATTTTAAAAAAAAAAATTAAGTGGCCGTAAGGTGGCCCTAGTAGAAACTGGTAAAGTGGTTATGAAATGACTTTAAATTATATGGGTAAAGCGGCTGTAAAATGGTAGTAAAGGCGACCGTAAAGTTTCAATAAAATAGTTGTATAGTAACCCTAAAGTGAACGTAATATTAAGATAATGTGACCTTAAAATAACCTTAAAACAGGCCTACCCGTAGATTTACCGTACAATGGACGTATAAGGATGGGAACGTGGTAGTAAAAGGGACACAATGTGACCGTAAAATATAGGTAAAACTCCCTTAAACTGTTAAGTAACCAAATAACTCCAACGACCGCCGTTGTACTTGATACACGTAGTATAGCTTATTAAAGCCAGAGACCGGGGTTAAAGTAGAACCTCTTGCGCCTAAGACAGCACAGCTGTTACCACAAACTTGCAACACAAAATGGCTTCATCGGCATAACTTAGCTTCAAACGTCACCTTTATGGAAAACCAAAATGTTGATGTAATCAAATCTCTATTAAAAAATCCCACTCTATTTCCGCAGGATTAGGGTACCTTTCTGATTTAGAAACTCTGACAGACCGTGCGCTCGTATCTCTACGCTTGTACAAGGAAGCTTCGAGAGTAATATCATTAAACAACTGACTGTCTGTTAATTTCCCTCCTTCAAGTGTTTAATAGGGAAATTTAATTCAGCCTTGTAGACTCATAACGCTCTGGCAGCCTCGTAGCAGCCGTACGCTTCTCTTGACCCCCCCCCCCCCACTTAATTGGGTTTGCCAGTATCCGTTACGCTGAGACAAAGGTTAACCAAAATTGAACCAAAGACGAAGCACCGAAAGCCTGCCGGTCAAATTACTCCATCACCGTTGGTCAGTATCGACTTCCGCCACTACCCAATTAGTTGAACGGACCCCAAGCACTAAAATTTCATGGTCTTACAATAAGCTATTGATATTTATGAGAGGGCCCTTAATGTGGGCTGTAATTACTGGCGAGGAAAGCTAGGTAAAAGTTATGGGCGACTCGGTTTGGGCATACTCTGGAATTATATGCATAGACCGAGATAGAGTTATAAACGTCCGCGGCGACCAGTAATTGGCCAAAGCACTCGTAAATATTAAAGGGAGAACGGTAATGTTGCCACTATGGAGCATTTTGCTGCACTCGTTTTAGATGGAGGGAAAGTGAGGGAATATTTAATTTCCCTACAAGTAAAGTAATATTCCCTTTATAAAAAGTTTTTATTCCAATAAACGACTATTTAATCAGATGTTTAAAGCAAGCAATGGATTGGCAAGCAGTCATGTTTTGTTCTAATGTTGGACCGAACTATCTGTTAAAACTTTGTATTATAGCGACTTACAATGAAGCAGGTTTCATAATATAACCTTAATACCTTTTCGTCTGCGCTATTTGCAATAATTAGGCTACAGTTGCTGTTTAACTTGCAAGGCTCGCCAAAATGTATGGGAGACAAAATCCAAAATAACGGTAATAGGACTCAGGAAAAGACCCGAACTTGTAGGCGTAAAGAGAGGAAGTTGAAATATTGGAACCTTTAATGCTTGAAAGCAAGGTAGAATTAATTTTGGATAAAATGTATTATAGTTGGATATGAATATGTGGTGAGTACTGTGAGGAATATATAGAAACTGAGAAAGAGGTGATTAGAAAAGTGGACATAAACACATTCACGACGTTGGTAATTTAACTCAAAACATGAATGCTGCGAAATTTAAGCTTATGCTTTCTAAATCTAAGAAACTTTAATACGGAGCAAACATATCCGTCGGAATAGTGAGCATGTTGAGAACAGGCGAATGAAGGAGAAGCTTTGGAAAATGACATGGGGAAGAGAAAATATGGAGAAAAGACATAGCCTACTTGTTTGTGTGATAGAATTAGGAATAAAACAAATATTGTAAAACAAGAATAACTGAAGAACAAGTTTTTTGGTAAATGTAAAGATATTAAACGAGGGAAAACCGTAGTCTTTAGAAATATCAAGAGTCAAGAGAGACTGACGATAAAAAGACTAACGAGAGAAGACACCAAAGCTAGACAACAGTATGAATGACTAAAAAGAAATAGATGAATATCTAAGAAACCAATAAGTAGGTTTTGATTGGGCGAAGAATAAGAAGAGTTGAAAGGTGGAAGAGAACTAGCAGTGAGATTTTAGTTTCTAGAGGATTGTAGCCTACTAGCGGTTGTTATAAAAAGGAAATAGAGGGCCTATAGAATAATACTATAGAACCCAACTAGCAATAGGAAGTACTTAGTCAAGACATTCATAAATACAAAAATTTGGTTAGACAAGCAATTGATCGATTGTTAAAGATGAGTGACCATTGGTTAGACAAATCTAAACACTGGGAGGATCACGATATAAGGAAGGACTTAAAGACGGAAAATATTTTCAGAAAGAAAGGAGAAAGTGAAAGGACGGAGTTAAATGAAAACAGTGTGTAAGAATGTTTAATAACAGAGAGAGAGAGAGATCCTACTGGGAAAATGAACTAAACAGATAAAGATGTAGCATTACTTGATTAGTGTAGCTACAGTAGTAACTATTGTAGCCAAAACTAATTACTTGAGACAATTTTAGATAAAAATTAATTTAAAAGAAACGCCCTCCAAGGGGGACGCGCCCCTGACTTCCCTTCACGCCCTCCAAGGGAGACGCACCCCCTGACTTCCCTTCATGCTCTCCAAGGGGGAACCACTGCTCTACATAGTCTAAGTAAGATTTAATTAATATTTTCTTCTATACAGTTGACAATAACTCTTTTAATTCAATTATTTACCACCATTCAAAATCAGTAATCTATGTTCCCCTTCACATTTTAATGAAAATGTCATTAATGAGGAAAGTGATAACCTCTGTTAAAATGTTTATGAGAAAGTAAATTATTAATTTTAAGTAAGTGTGAGTTGGTGTAGGCCTAAGTTTATGTAAGCTGGTGGAAGTTAGTGAAAGTCAGTGTAAGTTGGTGGAAGTCAGTGTACGTTTGTTATAAGTCGGTGTAAGTGTGTAAGTAAGTGTAAGCTGGTGGAAGTTAGTGTAAGTTGGTGTATGTCTGTGTAAGTTGGTGAAAGTTAGTGTAAGTTGGTTATAAGTCGGTGTAAGTCTGTAAGTAATTGTAAGCTGGGGGAAGTTAGTGTAAGTTGGTGTATGTCAGTGTAAGTTGGCGAGAGTTAGTGTAAGTTGGTTATAAGTCGGTGTAAGTTTGTAAGTAAGTGTAAGCTGGTGGAAGTTAGTGTGAGTTGGTGTATGTCAGTGTAAGTTGGTGAAAGTTAGTGTAAGTTGGTTATAAGTCGGTGTAAGTCTGTAAGTAAGTGTAAGCTGGGGGAAGTTAGTATAAGTTGATGGAAGTCTGTGTACGTTGGTTATAAGTCGGTGTAAGTCTGTAAGTAAGTGTAAGCTGGTGGAAGTAATCATCTAATGGCTAGGGCCTAGCTTTACTCACAAGCTAAGTAGGAGTTTTCCAAATAATTATTTTCATTAATATTGATACCGGCTAATTAAAAAACATATTATTAATAATTAAAACAAATTTATTAATATTTAAATATTTTATTCAAATTAATAGAAATCTGGCGTTAGTGTGTAGATATAAATTTACTTTTTGCTTTCATTTCATAAAATACTCATTCATAGCTGGAGATGTTTATTTCACTCCACCTGGTAAAGTAATGCTTGTAAGAGTGATAAACTCTCCCACAGCATTCTGGCGGCTGGCTTCAGGTTTGCATTATCACTTAGTGTAAAAATTGCCTCACTGCGCATGCCTGACAGTAAACTTGTTAAGTCCTGCGCGTAAGGTGTCTTGTTGTTACAATAACACTGCGTCCAGAGAGGTCTAGCTTTACAAATGGTAACCATTGTGAGAGAAATTCAAACGCGGGAATAGCACAGACCGCTTGCCATTGCCAACACAATAACAGACATCACATAAACTGTTTGCATAAGTATTTACGAGTTTAAGCGTGTATATTATTGTGGCCGGGGAAAGTGCTGATGACCGGGGCCTTACGTATGCCATACGGACTCCAGCCAGCCTTACGTGCCGCAACTACGGCCTTATACAGAACGCATCGCAGTTACTGGACTGACAAACATGGGTTTAAACAATTACCCGCAATGACAAGACGTGCCTCTAGAATCCCTAAACAATGTCTTGAAAAATGCCCTTCCTGGCAATGGCACGCTCGACCTCGGAACGATGACATTCCGTCTTGTAAAAACGCTTTCGTCGGTGACTAAACGGGCTTTAATTCGTTATTGTTTAATGTAACGAAAACAAAATAATCTTCAGTTCTTGACCATCATGTCAACCTACCTTTTCATCATGACGCCTATCTCTTCAGGAATACTTATATTTAAAAAATTATATAAATTCACTTTTGGAATTATAATAAATTGCATTTATTTTAACAGTCCAATGTTATTCTTATATTTATTTTATTGAATGACCATATATATTTTATGTTAATAAATGTCATTAAAAGTTAGACGCCATAGCACAGAAAACTCAAAAATTTCTCACAAAAATTTCTTTTCGGAGAGGTTCTGGTAGCTGACAGGGTTTGGACGTTCTGGGAGACACTGGAAGCCAACTTATAGCCCATCAGCAGAAATTCAAAATTAAGTTGTTAATTATGTGTTCAAATATTAGATTTTAAGTGTGTTTTGTCGTTTAGAATGTATTGTGTATGGTTTTTGAGGTGTTTGTATATCTCTTTTAAAGTTTTCTGTTGTGTTTAGTTTGTTGCATTTTTTGATATAGCGAAGGATTTTTATATGAGTGACTATATTTGTGTATGTATGTGGTGTGTTATGTATGTCGGTATGTCAATGATTGCTTTGGGCTGTGTGTTTTTATGTCTTTTATGGGCTCCTTGTGTCGTGTAGGTAAAAACTGCGACAGTCGTTGTATGTGATCTTGTATACTCTTGCCCTGCGTGTTCGTATAGGCCTAAATAGCCTACGCTGTATTTGTTTGTTGATTTCTTTTATTTTGTCTTCATTGTTCATGGTTGATTAGTCTGTGTATCATGGAGCTATGAACTATGAAGACAAAATAAACGACCTCAACACAATGAAACACATTAGCCTATGCAAACACACCAAGATAGGCAATATAATGCGCACAAAACTACACACACGTAACACAACACAAAAAAATAGCTCCCTCATTCCACAAACTTAAATACAAAGTAGCATTTAAAACATTCAACACAACTAAAAAACATCAAGACTGTACAGCAACACACCAGAACGAACACGACAGGGCAGGCGTATACAAGATTAAATGCAACGTCCCAGCTTTTCATAGGTCAGCAAAGTGAAACTTTACCACAGGCTACAGTTATAAGGAACCCATAAAAGACAAAAAAACACAACCCAGATGAAACTTCGCCACACACATACACCTTCATAGAGAATAATCTAAAAATCCTTCACTACATTAAAAAAGCAACAAACTAAACAGAACAGAATACTAAGAGATACACAAACACCACAAAAAATATAAAGGACACATTCTCAACGACAAAATACACTCTCAATCAAATACTATATATGAACACATAGTTTACAACTATGAGCTAAACTACTCTATGAACATAATAAACCACAAATAATACACTACATAATACCAATACACCACAGACTAACACCAAAACAACACACTCTAGCAACAGTCTTGTCCGTGCTCACAGTATTGAACAATGCATGAAAAAATATCAACAAGTAGCGGATTTTTTGCCAAATGATACCAAAAGTAGTAATTTATACAAAAATGACTTTAATCCCATCCATGTATCAACAGCTAAGCTATCCTTGTCAGTAACGGTTGAATACACCTATCAGTATTCATCCGTCACTGAAGAGGATACTTTTGACTGTCGAAACGTGTTAGCATTGAAGAAATTCTTTTTTAAAATATTTGTAAGATTTGAGTTCTTTTGCATATTTTCAGCTTATGTTATTCTTGTAAGCTCAGTGGTGAATTCAATGTTTTTTTTTTATTAGTTGACTCGTTACCCGGTTTGAGGATCTCTATCAAAGTTGCAAAGAATACGGGTCACTGTTTTTAAACTTGATAGAAAAATCCTGTTCCAACTCTGGTTTACATTACCTAAGGCGATTTGGTAAGTTACTTTGGATGTTTTAAATCAACTATAGCATAGCATTTCTTAACCCTTGTAATTTCCTAGTTAAATGAGTCAGGTCCGGATCTAAGTTACTTTAGATTGATCTGCTTAGAGACTTTAATGCCATCCACTATCACACAATACAGGTTATCTCTCAACAATGCCCTTCTGTTTAGAGACTTTAATGCCATTCAGTATCACACAACTCAGGTTATACTTCAATAATAGCCTCAGTAAGATAGAAACAAGAAATCAACCTGGCTGAGAAATTTTCAGATATTGCACAACTTTTAGATGTTTTAGGACAACTATAACATAGAATTTTAACTCTTGTAATATCCTAGTTACATGAGTCAGGTTCGGATCTACGATATGGGTGATTAATCCGTTTAGAGACTTTAATGTCATCCATTATCACACAGCACACGGTATCTTTTAACAACGACCTTAGTATGATAGAAACAAGAAATCTACCTGATTGGGATATTTTCAGATATTGCACAACTTTATGGTACAGCAGATCATGAGAAAACATTATTTAAATCTGACAATGGAAGGATGAAACTGCGTGGGAATTATGTCCAAAGTGTTGTGGAAGTGTTAACAGTTAAATTCAAATGACTTTTTTTCTAAACTGTGCTGAAATCTCTAAACTCCAGTATAGTTTCATTATTTAAACAATACTAAGCAGACAGATAAATGTTTTTATGCTTTTTTAAGCCTAGGGCAGATTTACAAAATATTTGTGTAGAAGTAACACTGCATTAATCACAGTTCCATTAAAAACATTAAATTTCAAAAAAAATGAATAGTTACATATGTGTTTGGTGCTGTGATTAAAGTAATAAATTTGAATTTATGTACATGACTTCGATTTATATTAAATGGGTTAGTCAAAACATAAAAACTGTCTCGAGCTTTCGTTGCAGTAGGTCTATAGGAAAGAAGAAAAGAATTTTAGAATTTATTAAATTTAAATTGAATTATTATTCAATTCAAAACTGAATGCTACTACGTAGATACTTCTAACCCCCGGTACATTCCTGTTGATATTTGGTATTTTTCAGATAAGTGACTCTCTCCAATCATGCCATTGGAGGGGACCAATATGTCCATCCTTACTCCTAACCATCGGTTAGACCTTAGAGAAGATATCGGTTCAGGTGTATGGAGAGAAGTACTGTACAATGTTGTTCTTAGACTAGTAATGTAAGTGTGAAAGTGCAAATCCAAAAGTAATATTTGCAATAGGTATATATCACAAACACTTATGCTAAAGCCCTACTAAGGGAAAATGTACGGAGAGTTGAATGCCTGGGTTTATTTGTTGAACCTTCACTGTTTCTTGCACAAGGCGTGTTATGTCCCCACATTAATCGTCCCTGCACCCATAACCCTTTTCTATCGTGCAGAAGCGATAATAGCGATGCCATCTGATTGGCAGTTCTAAGTACCCACAGCCCGACATGTCCGAACAAGGATTTAGGATGAATGCCACATCCAGGCTGTAGTAAGGTAGGCCAGACCAGGTGTATTGAGAGAAGTACTGCACAATGTTGTTGTTAGAGTAGCAGTACTTATGTGGAAGTGCAAAAGTAATATTTCCCATAGGTATGTATTCCTAAACACTTGTGCTAAAACCTTATTAAGTGAAACTTTACGGAGAGTTGAATGTCTGGGTTTATTTGTTCACTACAACTACAAAGAAAACACAATGGACTGTCTGTAACCGTAGGTTCGGCTTCTGATGCATGGAAAGAATTAAGTAGAACTTTGTTCTTACACTCTCAACACTTACATAAGTGTGTAAGTGCACAACCAAAACTAATATTTACCCTATCTTATACGTGTATATTACTATACACTCGTGCTAAAACCCTATTAAAAGAAACTTTACGGAGAGTTGAATGCCTGGGCTCACTTGTTCATCATTTTAACCAGAAAAACACAATAGATGTCCTGTAACCGTAGATCTTGGCTCCAGATTCATGGAGGGAAGTAGAACATTATACTTAGATACTCAGCACTTATGGTAATGTGTAAGTGCAAACTCAAAAGTAGTATTTAGCACAGCCCTATGTTATAGGTGTATATTAAAATCTAAACACTTGTGCTAAGACCCTATTAAATGAAACTTTACGGAGAGTTGAATACCTGAGCTGATTAGTTCTCCACATTAACAAGAACACAGTGTATTCTCTGTAAGAGTTTTGTTGCCACTAGATAAAGTATATTTCAAAATGCTAATGTTCTAGTCTCACGTGATGCACTAAAATTGTATAAGTATCATGATTTATACAGAAATCCTTGCAAGTAGTCTGTAAAGTTTAATTTAATGTTAAACTCAGTTTCATAAATTTAGTAGGCTGTGACGTAACACGCGGCCGACGGAATAATAACATAAATATATCTCGTAGCCTCGTCCAGGCTGAAGAGATATTGCCCATACAGATGTAGATGAAGCTCAGTGGAGACCTTGAAAAGTGCTGATTTGACAACGCACCTGCCCAAGTTATTGTTTTTTGGGAACGATTTAGTCGGCGTGGTAAAAATAAGTCGTCGCGTATTTGCAGATTAAAGTTACACACGATGGAGACTGCGACGGTGGAGCCGAGATGTCACGTGACCTTTGGTAATGGTGGACACGCGGGCGTTGATGACAATAACTCAGGACCTTTGTAGGCTTTAATGGCCAGCTTTTGATTGCACGCCCACTAGGCAGCTTCAATGCACCGTTCGTTCCTAAATTCGACAGACAACCGTGTTAAAAGGTAATGAACTCCAATATTTCTCAGGGTTGTACGCAACCATGTTTTCAATATTTCCTCACTATATCAGTGTTGAATATTCCTCGTGACAAACAACTACAAATCTTTATTGTTGTCGTTTTATGGTAACGGTTACAAAAAACTATAAACTCTGACGTATTAAAGTTTTTACGTACGTTTTTTATATTCGATACAAGAAAAATATTGTAAACCGTAACTAGCGGTTAAATAGGTAATTAATTACCGTTATTGAAACATAACCTCACAAAAAATTCCTTTACTTTGTCAAATAATTTCTCAGCATTTACCAACCTCAGTTACATGACATTTCTATACTACATTTAAATACAGCTACAAAGTATCCGGTTAGAGTATGTTTGGTAATCACAAAAAAATTGTTCTTAACGTAAACTCGCCGATTGCCGAATTGAACGATGTTCTGCATTTTCCCAGGCCTCACATAGCATATCCTAAATAGTCCTATGCTGAGTACGATACCAGCATTCGTTTCTAACCTAGCTTCGTTGCCATTTCGTATTATAATGTAGTGCTATATTTCACTAAGAATCCTACAGTTCTGTTTGTAAATTGAGGTTATGTTTGCATTTTACAAATTTTATTACAATTTATGATTTGCAAAGTTTAAAATAATTATTTTCTGATTTCGAATGTATTTTAATTATTATTTAGAAGTATCTGATATATGGGTAACTAATAACAAATAAAATACTTAGGCCTACGCAAACTCTATACTAATTAAGTTGTTCAATCAAACTCGTTTCAATGACAAATTCCTTATCCTCAGCTTGTATTGATACTGCAACTCCAACTTTTAACTAGTTACTTAGTTTAGTTGGAGTTTTGTAGTATCATTACTCACTGATGATGATTAATCTGCCATTGAAACGCGCCTGAGTCAATAAGTTAATAATTTGTGAATTTGTGTGTTATTATTACACAACCTAACAATCTAGGCTCAAAGAACAGTTGGTATAAGGGTAACATTATATTGTTAATATGAGCAAAGGACTAATTGTTTCCATTTATTTTATTATTCACTTAAACAATAGTTTATGACTATCCGAACTTTTTATTTAGTAAATTTGTTAAAACTTACTGAGACAGAACGTTTTCGGTCGCTATGTGCCGATCTTCATCAGTGTCTTCTTGCTTGGAGATGTCGGGTCAAGCGGTGACGGTTTTAATGGCAGGTTTTCGATAGTATCAAAGAGTATGTGTGATTTGTATTGTGTTTGTTCGTTTAATTTTTTGTTTTTTTTTTGTTTTTGTGTGTCTGTAAATTTCATATTGTTCTAGTGTGTTGAGATGTGGTCCTTTTTGTTGATGTGTAGGATTTCTAAATTACGATAAATGTCTGTGTATTTGTATCCTGTTTCTTTTAAGTGATTGTAAAATGTTGAGTTGGTGTTCCTCGACTCTTTGTTTAAAGCAGCGACTTGTCCAATGTAGAATTTGTTACATTCGTCGCAGTTTAGTTTGTGTACGCCTGGTGCTTGTAGTTTATCTTTGTTGTTGGTGTTGTGTTGTATTTTGTATTATAATTTGTTATTGGTTTTGTATGCTATTTTGTATCCTATTTTTTGAAACTTGCGGGTTATTTTGTTTGTTGTTTTGTTTATGAATGGTAATGTGATGTATTTGTTTTCGCTGTCTGTAGTGTTAATTTTAGTGCTTTTTGTATTTTGTACCATAGTTTGTCTATTATTGTGCTGTTGTATCCATTTGTGTATGCTAAATATTTAATTGTGTCTAGTTCCTTGTTTATGTTTTTTGTGGTCCTTGGGACTTCTTTAAGTCTATGGAGCATGGATCTGAAGGATGCGTGTTTGTGTTGGATAGGGTGGTTTGAGGTGTTGTGGATAAGTGTGTCTGTCGTTATGGGTTTCCTGTAACTGTTGAAACTGTGTTTTTGTGTGTGGCTTTTTGTTATGGTTAGGTCGAGGAAGTTTTGAGATAGGTTGGTTTCAATTTCTGAAGTGAAATGGAGTTTTGGGTGTATTTTATTAGTATAGGTGAGAAGTTTTTCGCATTGTCGGGAGTTGCCTCTGTATAGTGTTATGATATCATTGACGTATCTGTGCCAGTAGATGATTTTGTGTGCGTGTGTATTGTTTGTGAGTATTTTGGTGTTTTCTATGTGTTGTAGAAAGATTTCGCTTAGGACACTACTGATAGGATTTCCAATGGGCAGGCCATCTGGTTGTGAATAAAAGTTTGAGTTGTGGGTGAAATAGTTTTGTTCGGTGATGGTTTGGGGGATGTTTATGATTTCGGTAACGTGGGTTTTAGGTATGTTGTTCTGTATTAATTGGGTTTCTAGGATGTTGAGTGTTCCGGGTATGGGTATGTTGGTGTACATATTTGTTATGTCGAGTGATAGTAGTGTTGAATTGTGTGGTATGTTTATGTCTTTTATTTTATTTATGAGATTTGTTGTGTTTTTTATGTGTTTCTTTGTTTAAGTTTATGGATTGTCTGATTATTTTGTCCATGTATTTTGCTAATTTATGTGCAGGGCATTCTGGTAGTTGATGATGGCTCGGATGGGGACATTGGGTTTGTGTTTTGGGAAGAGCGCGGAAGGTTGGTGCTTTAGGGTGAATTTGTTTTAGATGGGATTTTTTGTTTTTGTTGATAATGTATTTACATGTATTAATTAGTTGTTTGATGGTTTTTGGATATTTTTGTGTTGGGTCTGTATCTAGTTGTATTATATTATTATGTATTCATTGATTTTGTCATTTAGGCTGTTTGTATTAATGATTACTGTAGTGTTGCTTTTGTCTGCTGTGGTGAGTGTGATGTTGTTTAGTTGTGCTTTTTCTTTTATGTTTTCTGCGATAATCATATGATAAATTGAAGAATCCATTTATTTATCCGCAGACAAACCGTAAAGCTTAGCCACTACATTTGCATGTTCCCCTCGTCATTCTTTTATTGCTTATTATTAGGGTTATTACGAATAATAAAGAAAGAAGTAAACAACAAAGTGATGGAGCTTCGTAGCACTAATGGCGGCGTAATTATGCAAAGTACGAGCCAATTAAACAACGGTTACCTACGTGTCGAGAGTTTCCCTCGCATTGTCGTGCTCGGACACTTTCCGGTATGAGTCTTGCTTCTAAACATACATACCTTTCCTATATCTAATGGGTTCCGGAGATCTTTGCCTGCATTATTTCAAATCTAGTCCTGCAATAAGTTTGAAACGTCTTTGACAGAACAGTAATACAAAGTGACGTTTTAGAGCCCTTCGGTATCACCTGCTTAAGTGGGTTGAGTCTGCAAAATAAATACTCAATACTCAAATGCTTATGAACAATTGTTCGTATTGCAGAGGAAAATAAAGATCGTGCAAGCATAGATACAGGAGTCACAGATTAGCCTACAATTTAGATATTTTGGTTCGTAGTTGTATGGCACACAGCCAGTACGGCTCCTACAAAGAGTGCTCAAATATGAAGTATAGGGTGAAATTTGTACCATAAAACCTTTCTGGATGAAAAGGATGAAAAAGGGCATACAGCTAGTGTTTACGCTTTTTGTAGTCTTTTATTTATTTGTATTTGTTTTATATATTTATTATAGGAAACTACAAGAAAATGGTTCCAAATAAAACCATTACTGGAGCTGTATCAACTAGACCCGGCCTTCCCTAATAACCTTTTCATTTTAGTAATTTGTTCTACGAAAATTGGAATTTCCTTTTAAGATACACTATTACTTTGTAAAACAGGTAGTTTTTAAACGTATCTCGTGTAAAACGAAAACGTCTGTCGGTCATCCCCCTGAGTATAAAAACACCCCTTAGAATAACAACCTTCTCTCCGTCCTAACCGAATTGACATCATCTTAAATGGGAACGTTTTTCGTGTAACTAGCGAGTACCAACAGCCCTGATCCTTCTTGCGGCCAGTGCTAAAGTGGATAGTTGCTGCAAATACCTCGGGGTAACCAACCCCTTTCTCTGACTTATTGGCTGACCATATACAGGGTGTGTACGTAAAGTACAACCCTTTGTTGAAGAGGTTGTGACCATTGCACTCCCTTAGCTATGACTAAGGAGAGAACATGGCCTCTTAGGAAAGAAGGGGCAGCTGGATTGCTGAGCAAATACCTCGGGGTAACCAACCCCCTTCTCTGACTTATTGGCTGACCATGTACAGGGTGTGTACGTAAAGTACAACCCTTTGTTGAAGAGGTTGTGACCATTGCATTCCCTTAGCTATAACTAAGGAGAGAACATGGCCTCTTAGGAAAGAAGGGGCAGCTGGATTTCTGAGCAAATACCTGAAGACCTGGTCTTCTAGGAAAGAGAGCTTCTACACGCATTTCCAGATCCGTATTGAATTGACGTCACTTCCTAATGTAAGCGTACATTCATTATAAATTATACATTCGTTTATGAATTGGGATTCTCTAGTACACTAGACTCGATAATTCGAGGTAAATGGGACCGTGACCCCCTTGGATTACCAAAAATTCGGATTACACGGAAATACGTTCCTGTGCATTTCAAGGAGTTTTAATGAACTCTAATAGTGTAGGCGTAATTAGGAATGCTCAAAATATGCTTATAGAACTTTATTGAGTACAACACTTACATTTTTGGAAAAAGTTATAAAGTGTCTTCTGCGTCTGCATATCAGATAGTTTTCGTGCTGCGGTGTCGCGTAGACGTCTTAGCAGTGGCGTGGTCTCTGTTGTTCAATATAGCCCACTGCAGTTTCCAAGGCGCCCGTTCCTTCACCGTGACTAGTTTCTCCTCTTGTACTGTCTCGATCGAACCTTCATCTTTATTCTCGGCATCACTGCCTTCAGCAGTTTCTTGTACCATTTCAGTAGTCGTAACATGAGTTACTTACGTTCGTCCTTACTCGTCCATTGGCGTCGTCCGTATCATCGACATTTTCACAACCTGGAAATTTCTTGATAAGAAATGTTTCTTTCTGGATTAATGACACAGTCAACAGTTCTGTTATGGCTCAGGACTTTATCCATGACTTACTTAATATTTCTTCTTTTACATTGTTACATGATTTGGTTATACAGTGCACAACTTCCTTGACTGTATTTTTTTTTAATACTTCTTCTCTATCTGGATTAATGATTCGGCTATGCAGTGCACAACTTCTTTGACTTTTTTTAATTTTAGAAAGCCTACAATGACTCCTTCCCTTTCAGTCGCTTCCAAGATAGATTGTAAAATGTAAAGTCTGTATTTTTCCATACATTCCAGGACACCCTGATCCATCGGCTGCGTTAGGATCGTAACATTTGCTGGAATATATAAAGCAAGGATATCATCAGAGCACAGCTGATTTTTATCGTGATGCAATAATGCTTTGTCTTGCAGTAAATAGTTTGCATTTGCTTTCAAATACATAAAATAGTCTGAAATAGAAATAGGCTCGAATTGAACGGAACCTCGAAACATCGGGACTCGGATGTTCAAGACTCTACTGGAGTTACATTACTTTTTATAATATTCAACCGCAGCTGGAGTAAAGGTCTCCTTCATGTAAACTCTACATACTTTGTACTTCACTTGAAAGGGCGGCGGTTTTAACGTACAACACAAATGCAGCAAAAAGATGTTCTGTTGCAGAAAGGAAAAATGAGAACTTCTAGCACTCTTCGTATAGATGCAGCCTGCACGGGTTTCTGGATACTCTCCTTTGGGACTGTTACTGATATTGTCCAACAGGAGGTTACAGAGATTCCAGGATAGGGGTAAATGTGCATTGCAGGACTTGTAAATATTACTTCTCATACAGCAAATTTAGGTTTAGTTTTAGCCTTAAGTTATAACTTGGAATTTGTTTAGTCGCACTGATGATGACGGCTTTGTCATTGAGACGCGTACGAGATATAATAGGGTTCGTTGTTATTTAGTGACTCTAACACACAGTTAAACAGTTTAGATTCTAAAACCCTTAGTGAGCCTCGTGCTTCAACTCGTGTCGACATTTCCATCCGTATATATATCGAAGAAGGCAGTTCTATTTAGTAACTAACATTAGGCGAATAAAGGCAAAGTGTCAGCACTATCGTTATGGACGAACGAGGTTGGGGTAGGTTCGACCATGTAACAGCCATTTGTAAAGTGGAGAGGGTGTAATGGTGCGCGAAGATTAGAAGTAACATAATTCCGTCGTGGCTCAGTTCTGCACAGGGTGGCTATGCGGGCCCTGTAAAGAAATACCGACTCGAATTCCCTTCGCGTCAATGAAAGGCTAGGGCTTTGGTAAAGCTCGATACATTGAGTTTGGATTTGGAAAATTTGATTAAACTTTAGATAAGCCCTTTATTAAAACGTCTATTTGTGTCCTCAAAAGTACCATAGTAGGGGTGAAAATTTCAAAAATGCATAAGTGCTCCAACGTGTACATGTACAGCGTAGGGCTGCAATAGTAAATAATCCAGCTAAATTATTCTTGCTTCTACACTCCAGTGAAATATCAAAACCTTTTTTGGCGCGCCTTAGTGGTACATTTTCTATTATTTGTTTAACTAGATTTACTTTTTGTAAAACGTTATCGTATCTATAAAATAAATAACCTATTTCCTTTGGATTCGATTCGGGCACGTTGGCTGTAATGTTTCCAGATAGGCTTTGCTACCTTTTTAAACACTTTTATTTCGATGTATGTTTTCTATCGTATAAGATGTGTGGTTATTTTAAATGTATTGTGTGACGGGGTTTGAGTTCAACAAATTTTGTTAAATGTGTGTTTTATTTGTTTTTTAATTTATTTCTAACTAGGCAGGTGTGTGGAGTAGCTGCACCTACAAAGAGGGGTTGGGCCTCCCTCTCCTTGCAACACAACAGCACTGACAGACACACACACACACACACACACACACACACACACACACACACACACACACACACACACACACACACACACACACACACACACACACACACACACACACACAAGCACGCACGCACGCACGCACGCACACTTCAATCGTTATGAATATTTATACGTAAAACCTCACATTATGATCTTGAGTGATCAAAACCGTTGTGAGTGCAGAAACGTTTAGGGACTGGTCTAGAACTCTTGAGATGCTAAACCACTTCTGGATGTGCAGTCTTACGAGTCCTCGACAGCCCAATAAGTCTTTGTAAGGCAAAATTCGGGCCACAGAGTATCAGGGGGGGGGGGGTTCAAAATGCCGAAATTGACCCATCACAATAGGTTTCCAATCCGCTTATTCAAGTTTATGGTGTCTTTGCAGGTTTTAGTTTCTGTTCTCGTTTTCAGGATTCTGGTAATTTCTTCAATTTTCCGTGTTTTGATGCGCATTCTGTATTTGCTGTTTGCAGTTAGTTTTGGATACTATATTAGGTTTTATTTAATTTGCTAATTTGAATAAGCGTTTGTTATCGTATCCACCTCAGAAACACAATAGCGTACACATATAGACCTATAGGGATAGCGTATTGTATATATATATTATGTAGGATAGTATTACCGACAATATATGTCGGTAACATATTTAAATAATGCTATATTACTCGCTAACGATCTCTAGTTATTGGTAACATTTTAAAGAGATGAAACTCTAACTTGAGACTTTGCACTATCCAGTCTACGTTGTAGCTTTAGGATCTCTTTAAAACCTGTTATTTATTATTTGTTCTATTTAATAAGATAATTTGCAAATATGAAGTACCCTAATTGTGTTTGGCCATAACCTGAGGCATCCCCTTTAATAATATAGACTTGCATTTGAGTTTAGTATTTGGTTTCCGTCCTGCAGCACCAATGCTTGCTTTAACTAGCAGCTGTTCCATTGCGTGGCGACGCGTGATACAACCGCCGAATCACTGTTCACAGCAATGCTGACTCATTCGTTAAATCAGCGCGGTATTTTCACGGCTGCTTGACACCATAATCCAATGCTCTTTCATCAGCAAGATAAATATCTATAGTTAATTCCGTCCATTAGGCTGCTTTACTGGATCCCTAGTTACTGTGACGGTTCTAGTTAACTTGGTTAAACGCTTTGCGTAACACAATGGCGCGCGCGCGCACGCACGTACACCAACACAAGCAAGCGATGCGTTATGTACTCTGGCGCTGAGAAAATTTTATGTAATGGAATACTTTACAATAATTTTAAAAGTTGGAAAAGCATCGCTTGGTAAGGAAAGAGGCCTACCAGAAAAAAGATAGCTTGGTAAGGGAACGAGGCCTACCATGAAAATATTCACTTGGTAAGGTGAGAGGCTTATCATAAAAAAGATCGCTTTTTAAGGGAACGAGACTTACCAGGAGAATTGTCGGTTAGTAAGGTGAGAGAGTTATCAGGAAAAGCATCGCTTTATAAGGAAAGAGGTTTATCAAGAAAAAAAGGATCGCTTGTTAAGGGACAGAGGCTTTCCAGATAGAGCATCGCTTGGTAAGGAAAGAGGCCTATCAGAAAAAATATAGCTTGGTAAGGAAAGAGGCCTACCAGAAAAAAGATAGCTTGATTAGGGAAGGAGGCTTACCAGGAAAATATTTGCTTGGTAAGGCCTATCATAAAAAAAGGTCTATTTATAAGAGAAGGAGACTTACCAGGATAATCGTTGCTTACTGAGGTAAGGAGGTTAACAGAGAAAGAGACAAGTTGGTAAAGGAAGTAGGCTTACCACAAAAAGCATCGCTTGGTAAATAAAATAAGATTACCAGGAAACGTATCGCTTGGTAAGTAAAGCGACTTACCAGAAAAAATTGATTGGTAAGGGAACGAGGCTTACCAGGAAAATCGTCACTTGGTAAGGTAAGAGGCTTATCAAAAAAATATTGCTCTGTAAAGGAAGGAAGTTTTCACGAAAAGCATCGCTTGTTAAATAAGATAGGCTTACCAAGAATAGCATCGCTTTGTAAGGAATGAGGCTTACCAGGAAAACATCGCTTGGTAAGGAAATGAGGCTTGCCATAAAATGTAAGTCTCTTCCATGTTTCAATCAAACTTGAATTATTATCTAATATATTAAAAGTCTCATAGCTTTCGAATAATTGTAACCAGGGCTTGAATGTCTAACTTAAAGCTAGGGCATGCTAATAGCATATATACGTGTGTTAACCCCTTGTTAGTGTTTACACGAAGTATGTTGAGTAAGATGAGAATAAAAACTTTACCACTGTGGACTAGTTGGTCGATTACATGGTAATCATCTTCAGAAGTACCTTTTAGAGGAACTATGTAATCAAAATTTTCATCAAGTAATTGTAATAAAATATAAGATTTTTATATTGTGGTTAGTGGGTTTTTATTAATTTATTTAGAGCTGAGAGTAAGATGACGAAAAAACTAAAAGATTTCGTAGGACTAATTGAAATAATTTTAAAAATTGTATAAACTTTTATACTTTTTATTTATTTATATATATTTTTTTAATTGCAATAATTGCACATCTGATTATTCTGTTAATTTTTAACAATAAACAAATAATTGGAAATATAAACAGTAAAAGAATATTTTATTTACTTTACATTCAGAGCTTAAATACTACCGTCTTATTACTGGATATGGCAGCAATACAACTACGTTTTTTTTAAAGTAAAGACAACATTATCAATTGTGAATCTATTACCTCTTCTAATTTCTACAGGCAATCTACTTATCTTGAAATAATATTAATTAAGAACTTTTATAAAATAAAATTGTCTGAAGCCAACGGCCGGTTTATTTTGATTTCGTCCTTTCTCACACTCCACCTTTAAGGTAAATTCGAATATCCTGCAGGCCTCCTGTAGGCCAGCAATGTAATGACGCTATCGTGTCAGACCGCGGCATGTTGGATTGATATTTATGGGCGATTTGTCCCAACGGTCAACACAAAATACCACCGCTTCCTTTCTTGGCGTTGATTACAACTATCTTTACCAGGCTCCATTTTGTATGTCTTCTCAAGAGCCGTGCTTCAAATGAATTTCAATAAATTATCATCTCAAGGCTATTCGATAATCTGTTAATAAGGTACAAGCCAAATCTCCTGGGAAACCTGGAAACCATTGCAATTTTATTACCAACTCAAGGAATTTATAACAGCATTTCTTACGAGCGTTTAAATCTTTAGGAATGGGCGTGAAATTACCTCACTTAGACTTTACAGAATTTTACATTTTTAAAATGGCAAAAACCGAATATATAAAAATAACGTTGTAGAAAGCCTTGCGTAACACATAGACTAATAGATGTAGAGGGCTGAGATCTGTACTTCCAAATCAGTACGTTGTCATCTAAGAATCTATTTTAAATAATTTACATCTAACCAAAGGTTAGGGTTGCAAAAACAAGTATAACCGCTTTCAAATAAGATTTTTATTCTCTTACATTTACATCATCAGCTACTTAATTTCTATGAGCATTAAAATCACTTGAAATCCATTCTCGCATTCAATGAAACCCAGCATCAAAATCGCCAAAGAATACAACGTTATAGCCAACACACCCTTATGTATATTCCAGTGAACATGTTATTATTTTTCAGGGATTTTGCTGCAATAAGAGAATCGTATTTAGTTGTTTCGTCGGAGGAATACGTCATTAAAATACACATGGATATGTATTCTAGGTTTGTATGCTTGTTTTTATAAAGTTCATATTGAGGGTAAGTTGAGCAGAGATGGCCACAATTTTTTAAAATCTTTATAAAATCGTAAATTTTAACATAATTCTTTTGAAAAATAGGGTTTAGTCGCATTGTTAATATAGATTTCAGATGTTAAACCTTCTAAGGTTCGTACGTGAATAATTGTTTTAAAATCATATTTTATAAAAAAATTGCAAAATGGCCGTCTCTTTTAATCTTTGAGGAGAGATTGCCACGAATCATAGGAGAGATGGCCACCCGGACTTAAAAGGTAAAGTAAGGCTGAAAAGTAAGGGAAAAAATCAGTTTTCTTAGTCAGGCACTACTTCTGCGTTAAAAAGAGATAGCATTTTCAGCAAGATCTAATTAGCCCCATGCACCACTTAGCAGCTGTCCTAACTGCAACCTTGAAACCCTTTGGTCAGCGTTCAGTTTTTGCCACCTGTTCACGACATTATAGCTAAATTATTTGAGAGATTTGTAAACGCTCTGTCTAGGGGTCGTTAAACAATGCGTGGTATGACTAGATAAAAAAGGAACACTATACCATTTTCTTCCGCGAACCCTAACATGTTCACTGCATTGCAATGTGAAACATGGCCATCTAGAATCATAAGTATTTCAACCTGTAGTTTTTTTGGCACAAACAGTCTTGCAACCAAATATAAAGAAGTTCTGCATTGCCGTGTAGGTTGATTTCTACGACATGACGATTTCAGATCCGGGTGGCATCCCACCTTCCCATTCTTTTCTTATTGACACCTTTCATGAAGACTCCCTCGGCGTAGCAACAGGAGATAACAGGCCCCGTTTCCCCACGCTCTGATGACGATGCAGAGGCCACCACTTTGAAGCCTTTTTGTACACTAACTTCTTCTGCTCCGACGGCTAGGTTGTAGGACCGCTTGAAGGTTAAGTAAATGTTGAGAATACGCGCCAGCTCGAAGCTTAAACCGACAAATGTGAGAGAACTGCAAACGTCCGCGGCCATTTCTCCTTCTTGTCGAGGAGAGTTGGCCAACGTGAACATATGGATGTTATTTCAGGCTATGTATATTCTAAGATATGGCACATCAGATAATTCGATATTTGCTACAGCCGCAACTATCCACGGGACGTTACTACCGTGCGCTGTAAACATCGACTATGACGGAATTACGCTTTGTGTCCATTTTTTCTCGACTTACCCTAATAATTCCTTTTGTATTGTTTCGGGCTTCATTATCTCCTTGAGTGATATAGACCTTAGATCCTGCTCCTGAAGGACACACCGTATAGTAAGAGCGATCTTCCAGTATGACTATTATATTGTACGAAGGATACGAAAGGATTGTAAATTTAGGCAGGATTAGGCATTGACATAAAACCCTCGGATGCACGATTAAGGGGTTAGTAGGCGGTAACAGTAGCAGGTTGCCTTAAACTGCTGAAAAAACAGAGAACTGTGTCACAGGTAAACGGTACGAGGAGCTGAATTAATCTTCAATTATAAATACAAAATTAAAATAAGGTCTGTACTTATATAGAAATTATAAGTTTCATGTGAATTTCCACAACATTTAATACCCACAGAAACATTTCTGTGAGTTTACTGCTTGCGCCAGGTTTGAGGCTAGAACTTTAGGTTCGATTCGTGCTACAGTCGATGAATTTTTCAGTGTGTTATTTTACAATCAAGTTCATTTTATCAAACAGAGACAAAGCTATGGGGGTAACCCTAGCGCAGTTGATTGGGGAGATTAAAAAACTTTTATTGGTTAAGTTGCTCGATTTTGTGACGAATCTGAAACTATGATAATAAGCCTAAACAATAAAACACTCAACTGCTATGGCAGGAAGAAGTAGGAAACCGTAACGTTAGAGATGTTAGCAAATACGCGTGCACAACGCCAGCAGGAGGCTTCAGTCAGGGGCCGCGTAGGGGAAGTTATTAAAGAACTTTAAAAACATTCTTGTTGTGTTAATATTTCTTTGTGAACATTAAGGGTTTGCATTGAGATCCCTGTTATTTCTCGCCGCCCTGACATCCTGAAGGAATAGAATTCCTTGCGCGTATTTAAGTTTAATTTTTATAAAGACATTTTTAATTTCCGATGTAATTAAATTAGGAAAGAAACTATTGCAAATAAAACCTTTTGAACAACAAATACCCTACTTTGTATTTAAACCCTTATGTAGGCCCCTACATTTCGACTGCAAAGCAACCATCTCCAGAGGAATATTATTCTTGTAGCAATTTCCTCTGATGATGATTGCTTTGTAATGGAAATGTACGTAACGGTTTGAATGAAAATGGCTTGTGATTTGAGAGGTTTCATTTATATAATAAAAAATACACCATATTTGCTCCAAGATATTAAAAAGTTATTAACTTATTTGTTTCAACTTCTGTCTAATTGTAAACGTCAGACAGGCGTTATGTAGCATTTTATGATTAATAATTTGTTGTGGAATAGGCCTAAACATTAGCTCGTAATACCCCCGGAATGTAAAATGACAACACTCCCCCCCCCCTAAGGGATTTCTGGCATCGCCAATGTTCCAGTAGTGCAGGCCTACATGTTTCTATAGATACTCGTTACCCATTTAATGTGTCACGTTAACAGGAAACGTTTGTTGTTTGCCCGAGACAAACTTCCAGGAGCGGCTGTATTTAGCGGGAATCGTGCGACTGTGTGGAAGAATCCAGGATGGCTCCCGGAAAGCGGGAGTGAGTAATCGAAAACAATAATCACGGCTATGACTCAGTGTAGATGTGTAATTACTGGAATTATATGTGCAAGTTGGTACGACTGAACAATGACAGGTGTGTTGTGTGTACAGTTAGCGGATTTCGAACTTTGCTAGACGCAGAACTATCGGCCCCAGGCGGTGTGGTCGTTTTATAAATATGAACCACTTATTTAAAAACGAAGATATCCTTAGCTTCCGTTGTAGGTGTAAAGCTTTCTTTGTTCCACGTATTATTTAAAAATTAGTTCTATGGTCGCTCGAGTTTTCCTTGGTAATTTTATGTGATCGTGAGTAAGACTATTATCTCTTGCGAAGGATAAATCCTCTGGTACAAGACGCAGAGGTGATTGTAGGTGTGCAGTGTCACATACCTCAATTAGGTGTATGGGAGCCATACAAGAGGTCTATTTCAATTACATCCTACTGCACATGTACCCGTCGCCATATCTCCCGTATTTACTCTGTACAGGTCGCAATATCTCCCTGGTTAACTTTGTACCGGTCGCAATATCTCCCCTATTTACTTTGTACCGGACATAATATCTCCCCTGTTTACTTTGTACCAGTCGCATTACCTCCCCTATTTACTTTGTAAAGAACGTAATACCGCCTCTGTTTACTTTGTACCCCTCGAAATACCTCCCCTATTTACTTTGTATCGGACGTAATACCGCTACTGTTAACTCTGTACCCCTCGCAATATCTCGCCTATTTACTTTGTACCGGACGTGATACCGCCCCTGTTTATTGTACCGGACGTAATACCTCCGTTATTTACTTTGTACAGGACGTAATGTCTACCCTATTTACTTCGTACTGGTCGCAATATCTCGCCTATTTACTTTGTACCGGACGTGATACCGCCCCTGGTTACTCTGTACCGCTCGAAATATCTCCCCTATTTACTTCGTACCGGTCGCATTACCTCCCCTATGTACTTTGTACCGAACGTAATACCGCCTCTGTTTACTTTGTGCCAGTCGTAATACCTCCTCTATTTACTTTGTAACGGACGTAATACCGCTACTGTTTACTCTGTACCCCTCGAAATATCTCGCCTATTTACTTTGTACCGGACGTGATACCGCCCTTGTTTATTGTACCGGACGTAATACCTCCTCTATTTACTTTGTACAAGACGTAATGTCTCCCCTATTTACTTCGTACTGGTCGCAATATCTCGCCTATTTACTTTGTACCGGACGTGATACCGCCCATGTTTATTGTACCGGACGTAATACCTCCTCTATTTACTTTGTACAGGACGTAATGTCTCCCCTATTTACTTCGTACTGGTCGCAATATCTCGCCTATTTACTATTTACCGGACGTGATACCACCCCTGGTTACTCTCTCTACCGCTCGAAATATCTACCCTGTTTACTTTGTACCAGTGGCATTACCTCCCCTATTTACTTTGTACCGAACGTAATACCGCCTCTGTTTACTTTATGCCAGTCATAATACCTCCCCTATTTACTTTGTACCGGACGTATTACCGCTAATGTTTACTCTGTACCCCTCGAAATATCTCGCCTATTTACTTTGTACCGGACGTGATACCGCCCCTGTTTATTGTACCGGACGTAATACCTCCTCTATTTACTTTGTACAAGACGTAATGTCTCCCCTATTTACTTCGTACTGGTCGCAATATCTCGCCTATTTACTTTGTACCAGACGTGATACCGCCCACGTTTATTGTACCGGACGTAATACCTCCTCTATTTACTTTGTACAGGACGTAATGTCTCCCCTATTTACTTCGTACTGGTCGCAATATCTCGCCTATTTACTATTTACCGGACGTGATACCACCCCTGGTTACTCTCTCTACCGCTCGAAATATCTCCCCTGTTTACTTTGTACCAGTGGCATTACCTCCCCTATTTACTTTGTACCGGACGTGATACCGCCCCTGTTTATTGTACCGGACGTAATACTTCCTCTATTCACTTTGTACAAGACGTAATGTCTCCCCTATTTACTTCGTACTGGTCGCAATATCTCGCCTATTTACTTTGTACCGGACGTGATACCGCCCCTGTTTATTGTACCGGACGTAATACCTCCTCTATTTACTTTGTACAAGACGTAATGTCTCCTCTATTTACTTCGTACTGGTCGCAATATCTCGCCTATTTACTTTGTACCGGACGTGATACCGGACGTAATACCTCCTCTATTTACTTTGTACAGGACGTAATGTCTCCCCTATTTACTTCGTACTGGTCGCAATATCTCGCCTATTTACTTTTTACCGGACGTGATACCGCCCCTGGTTACTCTCTCTACCGCTCGAAATATCTCCCCTGTTTACTTTGTACCAGTGGCATTACCTCCCCTATTTACTTTGTACCGAACGTAATACCGCCTCTGTTTACTTTGTGCCAGTCGTAATACCTCCCCTATTTACTTTGTACCGGACGTAATACCGCTACTGTTTACTCTGTACCCCTCGAAATATCTCGCCTATTTACTTTGTACCGGACGTGATACCGCCCCTGTTTATTGTAACGGACGTAATACCTCCTCTATTTACTTTGTACAGGACGTAATGTCTCCCCTATTTACTTCGTACTGGTCGCAATATCTCACCTATTTACTTTGTACCGGACGTGATACCGCCCATGTTTATTGTACCGGACGTAATACCTCCTCTATTTACTTTGTACAAGACGTAATGTCTCCTCTATTTACTTCGTACTGGTCGCAATATCTCGCCTATTTACTTTGTAATGGACGTGATACCGCCCATGTTTATTGTACCGGACGTAATACCTCCTCTATTTACTTTGTACAGGACGTAATGTCTCCCCTATTTACTTCGTACTGGTCGCAATATCTCGCCTATTTACTTTGTCCCGGACGTGATACCGCCCATGTTTATTGTACCGGACGTAATACCTCCTCTATTTACTTTGTACAGGACGTAATGTCTCCCCTTTTTACTTCGTACTGGTCGCAATATCTCGCCTATTTACTTTTTACCGGACGTGATACCACCCCTGGTTACTCTCTCTACCGCTCGAAATATCTCCCCTATTTACTTTGTACCGAACGTAATACCGCCTCTGTTTACTTTGGGCCAGTCGTAATACCTCCCCTATTTACTTTGTACCGGACGTAATACCGCTACTGTTTACTCTGTACCCCTCGAAATATCTCGCCTATTTACTTTGTACCGGACGTGATACCGCCCCTGTTTATTGTACCGGACGTAATACCTCCTCTATTTACTTTGTACAGGACGTAATGTCTCCCCTATTTACTTCGTACTGGTCGCAATATCTCGCCTATTTACTTTGTACCGGATGTGATACCGCCCATGTTTATTGTACCGGACGTAATACCTCCTCTATTTACTTTGTACAAGACGTAATGTCTCCTCTATTTACTTCGTACTGGTCGCATTATCTCGCCTATTTACTTTGTACCGAACGTGATACCGCTCCTGTTTATTGTACCGGACGTAATACCTCCTCTATTTACTTTGTACAGGACGTAATGTCTCCCCTATTTACTTCGTACTGGTCGCAATATCTCGCCTATTTACTTTTTACCGGACGTGATACCACCCCTGGTTACTCTCTCTACCGCTCGAAATATCTCCCCTGTTTACTTTGTACCAGTGCCATTACCTCCCCTATTTACTTTGTACCGAACGTAATACCGCCTCTAATTACTTTGTGCCAGTCATAATACCTCCCCTATTTACTTTGTACCGGACGTAATACCGCTAATGTTTACTCTGTACCCCTCGCAATATCTCGCCTATTTACTTTGTACCGGACGTGATACCGCCCCTGTTTATTGTACCGGACGTAGTACCTTCTCTATTTACTTTGTACAGGACGTAATGTCTCCCCTATTTACTTCGTATTTGTTGCAATATCTCGCCTATTTACTTTGTACCGGACGTGACACTGCCCCTGTTTATTGTACCGGACGTAATACCTCCTCTATTTACTTTGTACAGGACGTAATGTCTCCCCTATTTACTTCGTATCGGTCGCAATATCTCGCCTATTTACTTTGTACCGGACGTGATACTGCCCCTGTTTATTGTACCGGACGTAATACCTCCTCTATTTACTTTGTACAGGACGTAATGTCTCCCCTATTTACTTCGTACTGGTCGCAATATCTCGCCTATTTACTTTGTACCGGACGTGATACCGCCCCTGTTTATTGTACCGGACGTAATACCTCCTCTATTTACTTTGTACAGGACGTAATGTCTCCCCTATTTACTTTGTACCGGACGTGATACCGCCCCTGTTTATTGTACCGGACGTAATACCTCCTCTATTTACTTTGTACATGACGTAATACCTCCCCTATTTACTTTGTACCGGACGTAATACCGCTAATGTTTACTCTGTACCCCTCGCAAAAACCGCCTATTTACTTTGTACCGGACGTGATACCGCCCCTGTTTATTGTACCGGACGTAGTACCTTCTCTATTTACTTTGTACAGGACGTAATGTCTCCCCTATTTACTTCGTATTTGTTGCAATATCTCGCCTATTTACTTTGTACCGGACGTGATACTGCCCCTGTTTATTGTACCGGACGTAATACCTCCTCTATTTACTTTGTACAGGACGTAATGTCTCCCCTATTTACTTCGTATCGGTCGCAATATCTCGCCTATTTACTTTGTACCGGACGTGAAACTGCCCCTGTTTATTGTACCGGACGTAATACCTCCTCTATTTACTTTGTACAGGACGTAATGTCTCCCCTATTTACTTCGTACTGGTCGCAATATCTCGCCTATTTACTTTGTACCGGACGTGATACCGCCCCTGTTTATTGTACCGGACGTAATACCTCCTCTATTTACTTTGTACAGGACGTAATGTCTCCCCTATTTACTTTGTACCGGACGTGATACCGCCCCTGTTTATTGTACCGGACGTAATACCTCCTCTATTTACTTTGTACAGGACGTAATACCTCCCCTATTTACTTTGTACCGGACGTAATACCGCTAATGTTTACTCTGTACCCCTCGCAATATCTCGCCTATTTACTTTGTACCGGACGTGATACCGCCCCTGTTTATTGTACCGGACGTAGTACCTTCTCTATTTACTTTGTACAGGACGTAATGTCTCCCCTATTTACTTCGTATTTGTTGCAATATCTCGCCTATTTACTTTGTACCGGACGTGATACTGTCCCTGTTTATTGTACCGGACGTAATACCTCCTCTATTTACTTTGTACAGGACGTAATGTCTCCCCTATTTACTTCGTATCGGTCGCAATATCTCGCCTATTTACTTTGTACCGGACGTGATACTGCCCCTGTTTATTGTACCGGACGTAATACCTCCTCTATTTACTTTGTACAGGACGTAATGTCTCCCCTATTTACTTCGTACTGGTCGCAATATCTCGCCTATTTACTTTGTACCGGACGTGATACCGCCCCTGTTTATTGTACCGGACGTAATACCTCCTCTATTTACTTTGCACAGGACGTAATGTCTCCCCTATTTACTTCGTATCGGTCGCAATATCTCGCCTTTTTACTTTGTACCGGACGTGATACCGCCCCTGTTTATTGTACCGGACGTAATACCTCCTCTATTTACTTTGTACAGGACGTAATGTCTCCCCTATTTACTTCGTATCGGTCGCAATATCTCGCCTATTTACTATTTACCGGACGTGATACCGCCCCTGTTTATTGAACCGGACGTAATACCTTGTATCTTTCCTGTAAAAATATATAAGTACTATCATATTGTTTCCCACAATTAATCTTTTGTTTGCCATTTGGATCCAGGTAAAATGTTGTAATCTGTCTTCAAGAAGAAGAAATATCCCATATTGTTATTCCTAAAAGCAGTTTCATTTGTATCTTTCCTGTAAAAATATATAAGTACTATCATATTGTTTCCCACAATTAATCTTTTGTTTGCCATTTGGATCCAGGTAAAATGTTGTAATCTGTCTTCAAGAAGAGGAAATATCCCATATTGTTATTCCTAAAAGCAGTTTCATTTGTATCTTTCCTGTAAAAATATATAAGTACTATCATATTGTTTCCCACAATGAATCTTTTGTTTGCCATTTGGATCCAGGTAAAATGTTGTAATCTGTCTTCAAGAAGAAGAAATATCCCATATTGTTATTCCTAAAAGCAGTTTCATTTGTATCTTTCCTGTAAAAATATATAAGTACTATCATATTGTTTCCCACAATGAATCTTTTGTTTGCCATTTGGATCCAGGTAAAATGTTGTAATCTGTCTTCAAGAAGAAGAAATATCCCATATTGTTATTCCTAAAAGCAGTTTCATTTGTATCTTTCCTGTAAAAATATTTAAATACTTTCCTATTGTCTCCCCAACGAATCTTTTGTTTGCCATTTGGATCCAGATAGAGTGTTGTAATCTGCCTTCAAGAAGAAGAAATATCCCATATTGTTATTCCTAAAAGCAGTTGCATATAAATACTTTCTATTGTCACCCACTATGAATATTTTGTTTGCCATTTGGATCCAGATAGAGTGTTGTAATCTGTCTTCAAGAAGAAGAAAATATCCCAGATTGTTATTCCTAAAAGCAGTTGCATATAAATACTTTCTATTGTCACCCACTATGAATATTTTGTTTGCCATTTGGATCCAGATAGAGTGTTGTAATCTGTCTTCAAGAAGAAGAAATATCCCATATTGTTATTCCTAAAAGCAGTTGCATATAAATACTTTCTATTGTCTCCCACAATAAATCTTTTGTTTGCCATTTGGATCCAGATAGAGTGTTGTAATCTGCCTTCAAGAAGAAGAAATATCCCATATTGTTATTCCTAAAAGCAGTTGCATATAAATACTTTCTATTGTCACCCACTATGAATATTTTGTTTGCCATTTGGATCCAGATAGAGTGTTGTAATCTGTCTTCAAGAAGAAGAAATATCCCAGATTGTTATTCCTAAAAGCAGTTGCATATAAATACTTTCTATTGTCACCCACTATGAATATTTTGTTTGCCATTTGGATCCAGATAGAGTGTTGTAATCTGTCTTCAAAAAGAAGAAATATCCCATATTGTTATTCCTAAAAGCAGTTGCATATAAATACTTTCTATTGTCACCCACTATGAATATTTTGTTTGCCATTTGGATCCAGATAGAGTGTTGTAATCTGTCTTCAAGAAGAAGAAATATCCCATATTGTTATTCCTAAAAGCAGTTGCATATAAATACTTTCTATTGTCACCCACTATGAATATTTTGTTTGCCATTTGGATCCAGATAGAGTGTTGTAATCTGTCTTCAAGAAGAAGAAATATCCCAGATTGTTATTCCTAAAAGCAGTTGCATATAAATACTTTCTATTGTCACCCACTATGAATATTTTGTTTGCCATTTGGATCCAGATAGAGTGTTGTAATCTGTCTTCAAGAAGAAGAAATATCCCATATTGTTATTCCTAAAAGCAGTTGCATATAAATACTTTCTATTGTCACCCACTATGAATATTTTGTTTGCCATTTGGATCCAGATAGAGTGTTGTAATCTGCCTTCAAGAAGAAGAAATATCCCATATTGTTATTCCTAAAAGCAGTTGCATATAAATACTTTCTATTGTCACTCACTATGAATATTTTGTTTGCCATTTGGATCCAGATAGAGTGTTGTAATCTGTCTTCAAGAAGAAGAAATATCCCAGATTGTTATTCCTAAAAGCAGTTGCATATAAATACTTTCTATTGTCTCCCACTATGAATATTTTGTTTGCCATTTGGATCCAGATAGAGTGTTGTAATCTGTCTTCAAGAAGAAGAAATATCCCATATTGTTATTCCTAAAAGCAGTTGCATATAAATACTTTCTATTGTCACCCACTATGAATATTTTGTTTGCCATTTGGATCCAGATAGAGTGTTGTAATCTGTCTTCAAGAAGAAGAAATATCCCAGATTGTTATTCCTAAAAGCAGTTGCATATAAATACTTTCTATTGTCACCCACTATGAATATTTTGTTTGCCATTTGGATCCAGATAGAGTGTTGTAATCTGTCTTCAAGAAGAAGAAATATCCCAGATTGTTATTCCTAAAAGCAGTTGCATATAAATACTTTCTATTGTCACCCACTATGAATATTTTGTTTGCCATTTGGATCCAGATAGAGTGTTGTAATCTGTCTTCAAGAAGAAGAAATATCCCAGATTGTTATTCCTAAAAGCAGTTACATATAAATACTTTCTATTGTCTCCCACTATGAATATTTTGTTTGCCATTTGGATCCAGATAGAGTGTTGTAATCTGTCTTCAAGAAGAAGAAATATCCCATATTGTTATTCCTAAAAGCATTTGCATATAAATACTTTCTATTGTCACCCACTATGAATATTTTGTTTGCCATTTGGATCCAGATAGAGTGTTGTAATCTGCCTTCAAGAAGAAGAAATATCCCATATTGTTATTCCTAAAAGCAGTTGCATATAAATACTTTCTATTGTCACCCACTATGAATATTTTGTTTGCCATTTGGATCCAGATAGAGTGTTGTAATCTGTCTTCAAGAAGAAGAAATATCCCATATTGTTATTCCTAAAAGCAGTTGCATATAAATACTTTCTATTGTCACCCACTATGAATATTTTGTTTGCCATTTGGATCCAGATAGAGTGTTGTAATCTGTCTTCAAGAAGAAGAAATATCCCATATTGTTATTCCTAAAAGCAGTTGCATATAAATACTTTCTATTGTCACCCACTATGAATATTTTGTTTGCCATTTGGATCCAGATAGAGTGTTGTAATCTGTCGTCAAGAAGAAGAAATATCCCATATTGTTATTCCTAAAAGCAGTTTCATTTGTATCTTTCCTGTAAAAATATATAAATACTTTCCTATTGTCTCCCACAATGAATCTTTTGTTTGCCATTTGGATCCAGATAGAGTGTTGTAATCTGTCTTCAAGAAGAAGAAATATCCCAGATTGTTATTCCTAAAAGCAGTTTCATTTGTATCTTTCCTGTAAAAATATATAAGTACTATCATATTGTTTCCCACAATGAATCTTTTGTTTGCCATTTGGATCCAGGTAAAATGTTGTAATCTGTCTTCAAGAAGAAGAAATATCCCATATTGTTATTCCTAAAAGCAGTTTCATTTGTATCTTTCCTGTAAAAATATTTAAATACTTTCCTATTGTCTCCCCAACGAATCTTTTGTTTGCCATTTGGATCCAGATAGAGTGTTGTAATCTGCCTTCAAGAAGAAGAAATATCCCATATTGTTATTCCTAAAAGCAGTTGCATATAAATACTTTCTATTGTCTCCCACTATGAATATTTTGTTTGCCATTTGGATCCAGATAGAGTGTTGTAATCTGTCTTCAAGAAGAAGAAATATCCCATATTGTTATTCCTAAAAGCAGTTTCATTTGTATCTTTCCTGTAAAAATATATAAGTACTATCATATTGTTTCCCACAATGAATCTTTTGTTTGCCATTTGGATCCAGGTAAAATGTTGTAATCTGTCTTCAAGAAGAAGAAATATCCCATATTGTTATTCCTAAAAGCAGTTTCATTTGTATCTTTCCTGTAAAAATATTTAAATACTTTCCTATTGTCTCCCCAACGAATCTTTTGTTTGCCATTTGGATCCAGATAGAGTGTTGTAATCTGCCTTCAAGAAGAAGAAATATCCCATATTGTTATTCCTAAAAGCAGTTGCATATAAATACTTTCTATTGTCTATCACTATGAATATTTTGTTTGCCATTTGGATCCAGATAGAGTGTTGTAATCTGTCTTCAAGAAGAAGAAATATCCCATATTGTTATTCCTAAAAGCAGTTGCATATAAATACTTTCTATTGTCACCCACTATGAATATTTTGTTTGCCATTTGGATCCAGATAGAGTGTTGTAATCTGTCTTCAAGAAGAAGAAATATCCCATATTGTTATTCCTAAAAGCAGTTGCATATAAATACTTTCTATTGTCACCCACTATGAATATTTTGTTTGCCATTTGGATCCAGATAGAGTGTTGTAATCTGTCTTCAAGAAGAAGAAATATCCCATATTGTTATTCCTAAAAGCAGTTTCATTTGTATCTTTCCTGTAAAAATATTTAAATACTTTCCTATTGTCTCCCACAATGAATCTTTTGTTTGCCATTTGGATCCAGATAGAGTGTTGTAATCTGTCTTCAAGAAGAAGAAATATCCCATATTGTTATTCCTAAAAGCAGTTTCATTTGTATCTTTCCTGTAAAAATATATAAGTACTATCATATTGTTTCCCACAATGAATCTTTTGTTTGCCATTTGGATCCAGGTAAAATGTTGTAATCTGTCTTCAAGAAGAAGAAATATCCCATATTGTTATTCCTAAAAGCAGTTTCATTTGTATCTTTCCTGTAAAAATATTTAAATACTTTCCTATTGTCTCCCCAACGAATCTTTTGTTTGCCATTTGGATCCAGATAGAGTGTTGTAATCTGCCTTCAAGAAGAAGAAATATCCCATATTGTTATTCCTAAAAGCAGTTGCATATAAATACTTTCTATTGTCTCCCACTATGAATATTTTGTTTGCCATTTGGATCCAGATAGAGTGTTGTAATCTGTCTTCAAGAAGAAGAAATATCCCATATTGTTATTCCTAAAAGCAGTTTCATTTGTATCTTTCCTGTAAAAATATATAAGTACTATCATATTGTTTCCCACAATGAATCTTTTGTTTGCCATTTGGATCCAGGTAAAATTTTGTAATCTGTCTTCAAGAAGAAGAAATATCCCATATTGTTATTCCTAAAAGCAGTTTCATTTGTATCTTTCCTGTAAAAATATTTAAATACTTTCCTATTGTCTCCCCAACGAATCTTTTGTTTGCCATTTGGATCCAGATAGAGTGTTGTAATCTGCCTTCAAGAAGAAGAAATATCCCATATTGTTATTCCTAAAAGCAGTTGCATATAAATACTTTCTATTGTCTCCCACTATGAATATTTTGTTTGCCATTTGGATCCAGATAGAGTGTTGTAATCTGTCTTCAAGAAGAAGAAATATCCCATATTGTTATTCCTAAAAGCAGTTTCATTTGTATCTTTCCTGTAAAAATATTTAAATACTTTCCTATTGTCTCCCCAACGAATCTTTTGTTTGCCATTTGGATCCAGATAGAGTGTTGTAATCTGCCTTCAAGAAGAAGAAATATCCCATATTGTTATTCCTAAAAGCAGTTGCATATAAATACTTTCTATTGTCACCCACTATGAATATTTTGTTTGCCATTTGGATCCAGATAGAGTGTTGTAATCTGTCTTCAAGAAGAAGAAATATCCCATATTGTTATTCCTAAAAGCAGTTGCATATAAATACTTTCTATTGTCTCCCACAATAAATCTTTTGTTTGCCATTTGGATCCAGATAGAGTGTTGTAATCTGCCTTCAAGAAGAAGAAATATCCCATATTGTTATTCCTAAAAGCAGTTGCATATAAATACTTTCTATTGTCACCCACTATGAATATTTTGTTTGCCATTTGGATCCAGATAGAGTGTTGTAATCTGTCTTCAAGAAGAAGAAATATCCCAGATTGTTATTCCTAAAAGCAGTTGCATATAAATACTTTCCTATTGTCTCCCACAATGAATATTTTGTTTGCCATTTGGATCCAGATAGAGTGTTGTAATCTGTCTTCAAGAAGAAGAAATATCCCATATTGTTATTCCTAAAAGCAGTTTCATTTGTATCTATCCTGTAAAATATATAAATACTTTATATTGTCTCCCACAATGAATCTTTTGTTTGCCATTTGGATCCAGATAGAGTGTTGTAATCTGTCTTCAAGAAGAAGAAATATCCCATATTGTTATTCCTAAAAGCAGTTTCATTTGTATCTATCCTGTAAAATATATAAATACTTTATATTGTCTCCCACAACGAATCTTTTGTTTGCCATTTGGATCCAGATAGAGTGTTGTAATCTGTCTTCAAGAAGAAGAAATATCCCATATTGTTATTCCTAAAAGCAGTTGCATATAAATACTTTCTATTGTCACCCACTATGAATATTTTATTCCCTACTTGTATCCAAATCATATGTTATAGTCCTACCTATATTGGTTGTTTTTAGTGGCAGTTTGTCCGTTGCATTGGCCATAGCCTTCATCTTTATATACTTATTTACAAGTAATATTTTTTGAGCCAGTTGGATCCAGTTCAGATGCACTAGTCGGATTCAAGAACAACAATCCAAAATGTGATTGTTACTTTAGTTTCCCTGGATTTCTCTCTATCTAATTTAGTCTTATGGTTGTCATTGTTTCTAAAAAGTGATAGGAATTACCACTTGAGTGAATCTTAAAATCCATTAAAGTAATTAAGGAAACCCTGAGGGTAAATTACTTATGCCCTAGATACAATTGATATAAATTCAAAATCTGTTGTAATTTCTAGCACTTGCGTGAAAGCCTTTAGTTAAGGGTAGCCTGATATCTCATCATTTCCCAAAAGAAAGTTAGAATTAAATTTAAGGGAAGATAATATTCCTATTGAAAGTTGCCTTTTTTAAATTTTGGAAATCGTAGCAAAGTTTTATTTTTGTATTTTTTAAATAGAAATCGTATATTGTATCTTGTTAAACATGAGATGTATTTTTAAACAAATATTTTAATTTTAATACATTCAGACTATTAATCTATTTAAAGGTGTTCATGTCAACTCGTGTGAAAATTTTCACCGTTAAATTTCGGTTCTTCTATTTTTAATTTGCAATTTAACAGTTCACATTAATTTCTATGTTTAGAAAGATATCTTCAAAAGTGAAACCTTCTGAGGTTTTTAATCATTTTCCTGTTTAAAATCTTAATGTTTGTAATAAGATTTAAACGTCCGAACAGGAACCGAGTTCAATTAGAAGCCAGAATTAAAAGAGTAATTATTTGTAATTTAATTAACTCAAGATTCAAAATGGGACTGGAGCGTAATTGTATTCAAGAAAAATGTAAATGATATTTAATTTTATAATGTTCAGTTTTTACGTACATTTAAATGTTGAGTCGGGGGTATATTTTGGAATAAGTTCTATAGAAACGTCTTAATTTAAACATTAATTCTGCTGGCTACAATTTTTAGTCGTCATTCTCAAAGAATAGAGGGAAAAGCAGATACGTAAAACTTATTTTGATGTAATAAATGTGTTTATTTTGCCTCTGTTCATTAGTCTGTAAAGAATTTGTAAGAAGTGTTTACAAATTCTTAATTTAAATTTAGGCCGGACACAATTTATACTGCTCTTAAATTAAATTGCTACACTTTAAAATTCAACTTTGTATCTTGGAAACGAAAACACGTTGACCAAAATTTTGTCTTTAATTATTGTCTTTGTTCTGTGGTCCGTCTGGCTGAGGAATCCGAAGGCGGGTCAAAGTGAATAAAAAAAGCATGAAGGTAGTGGAGTGTTTTAGTGAATCTACAACGAAATAGACGGCGAGGAAAAAAAGACGAAGAGAAGCGGCTAGGTCTGAGGATAGCCGCGGGGTGCTAGAGGTCCGTTGTGCTTGGCATGGCCTCGGCGCAGAGTGAGACGGAGAGAGAGAGAGAGAGCGCTCGGCCGCCATTACGGAGAGGTACGCGACGCAAGGTAAGCCTGCGTTCTTAGCCTTAGCAACACCACATCCAGTAGAGTCGTAGAAAGCACGAAGACTGGACTGCAGTGCTCCAACTTTGTGTTTTAACACTTTCTCCACAGCCTGGAGGGAGGACAAACGTGTTTCAGGGCAGGTTTTAGGCCTACAGGTGAATCCATTGTTGTCGCCCCCTTTTGTTGTGACTAGTGACGTGTTTTATTTACGTTTTACGGGGTGCTAAAAATAATCGGCGATACTAATTACAGTATTATTGCATTATTCGAAACTTTTTATCGAAATTATTTGAAACGTGTTTTTTAAATTTTCGAAGCAGTGTTTTTATGCGATTTGAACAAGAAATACTCCAAACCAACTTCAGAAGTGATTTTAACGGTTATAAAGTTTATGTATGAAGTTTTTGGTGAGTAGACAAGCAACGTTTCAAGTATTTTTAAACTTAGTCTAGAATTAAGCAATTGTTAAATTAAAATATTTCTGAAACGTACTAAAATTAAAAATTCCTTGACAAGTAATAAATATTTAGTTTAAATGCTGTTTTAATAGTAACAGATGTTTAGTATTTTTATTATTTTAAAGAAATTATCAAAGCAAACACTATTTATGAGTAACTTTCCTTTAACAATTGCAAAAAATTTAGTATTTCAATAGTTAATTACTAAAACATCCTTAATATTGCGTCGTATTTAATAAAATTATATTATTCCGTTATGAAAATAAAGTTTTGTATTTTAAATTTATTCTAGAAGTTAATACTAATTCCTTGTTAGAATGTATGGCCGTGTGCTAATCAGCCAAGTAGTACAAAAACTTTGTAATAACAACACCCCAGAGCGATCGGTGTAAGCGCGCACTTGCCACTGACGCACCGCTGACGAACAAAGCTATTTATACAAGTGAGGCCCGGAGACTACAAAAACTGCAGCTAGCACGAGATAACAGTAGTGCAGTCCTGTAAAACCTGTTGAAACCGCTTCCCTGAAACCCGATTAACCAGTCCTGGCTACCCCAGACAAATTATAATAAACGCCTAAAACATGACTGGGAACAGGTTGATGGTAATGACGGAGTGGTGCTTCCACCTCCCACAAAATCTAGTTTTTGTCTATGTTTACAAATCGCATCCGGTTCCCCTCCACCGGTTTGCTCCTACAATAGGGTAAATTATGAATGGAGTTCCACAAGGCAGCAATGCCAAGTGCCGAACCGGTCCCCGGCCTTGCGTCCGTGCACTTTGCATGGCAGGGTGTTCAACCCCGACTCCGGCAAGTCGACGCGAAGAGAAAGTACGCTTAGAGTATTTAGCTGTTTACTGTTCTATTCGTGGAATTTCGTTTGTCAAGCCTAGTCACAAAGGAGGCCTACCTGCGGAACACAAAACATTCCTTCTTTACCTGCTGCCAAACGTTTGCTCGTTTTAAAACTTTACATTTTCAAATTCAGTGTATTTTTTACGTAAATGATAATTTATACATAGAATAGTTTTGGGACTGGTAAAGCTATCTTATACCATGAATCTTTAATTAGTTACTGTCACCAATAATTGTTTAAAACTAATTATTTTAAATAACTTAATATAATATTATTTTAAATACATGATAGCAAAGTATTGTAATAAATGCTAATGCTAGAAACACTAATAAATAGCACAAGCCAATTAATACTTCTAATAATTTAACTTGTCAACGTGTCGACCATGATGTCATAAAATAATAATATGTATTAAATTTGATGTGTTTTAAATAACTTCAGTGTTTCGATAAGGGAAATATAAAACAGTTATTTTCCGATATCATGGTCGACACGTTGACAAAATTAATTATTAAAAGTATTGTCTTGTGGTATTCTAACAGCAATAACCCTTGCTACAAATACTTAAATACCTTGATGTTCACAGTATGTTTGTAGCCTTCTGACGATGCTAAAAGCGTTAGCGAAATGTACATCAAGGGTGTTAGAATATTTGTAGCAAGGGTTATTGCTGTCCATTTTATAATTACGCCAATGTACTCCGTATAGATTTGTGCTATTCAGTTGTACTCCTAGCGTTATAAAAACTTATTATTCCACATTATAAATCAAGGTCAAGTGTACACAGATATTCCTAAAGTTTTAAATAGTTTAATCTTTAAAAACATTGATAATTTTTATTTTATTTCGGAAACGTGTTAAACCTAAGGAGAATTTACATTGTAAATGTTATTTTACAAATCCGAATTCAGGCGGTACAATACTTTGTATTAGATAACTTGTTTTAAACTATATTTCTCCTGGAATGTACTTTGATTTTGTGGCCTACTATTTGTTTATACAAATAACCTAAAACTTGATACTTTCTCCCAAAGTGAAACTATTGAGTCAAGACATCGATTCCGATCAGGGAAACCCCGAGTCCACGATGCGTGAAGCCAAGGGAACATTTTTGTAAATAATTAGTTAGACCAGCTGTGATTGGGTGAAACCTTTTAATGGATAGAGCTGGACAGTGAGTAAAACTGTTGGATTTGGGAAATATTTAGTGAAATCATTGTTCCATTATTTCAGTTGCTGAAAACTTGAATCTTAAATTCGAAAAAAATACATCTATGTTATCTGTTCTATGAACTATAAAATTTCAAAAGAAGTTGCATTCTTGGGTTCCATTTGGAATAATTAAGTTTTTGCAAAAAAATTTTAAAAAATAGGCACTGGAAATTATCAAAAGAAAAAGAAATTAACTCACACAACACGTGACAAGCTAAGGCGAGTAAATACAGTTTTGTGTTTACTTTTTACCTGTATTTTCTCTGTTCACTCTCTATGTTGCCCACATTCTAGTCTGGTACAAGAAATTTAGTTCACCATTTCGGAAGCTCAAGCATACAGTAAAACTAGTGTGGTGTAGACACCAGCTTTCTTTGCAAAGCTTAGAAATATCTCCTACGTTTAAACCATGATTATAGGAAGCTTGTCAGCTCAAAAGGCGTTCAATTTAAACACATATCAGAAGCGGATACGAAATTAAATTTCCATTATAATGCTTGAAATTTATCTATTTCTCTAAGTATGGCCATAATTTTATTTTATTTTTTCTAAGAAAACTTGTCACAGTGGGTTATCAAGGGTGACATTTTTCCCTCTTAAGTGAATCATAAATGTTTTAAAAAATATGATTTGTAACTTAAATACTTTGTTATATGTAGAGAAATAAAAAATAAAGGCTTGAATTCTGTTTCGGATCCGTTGCCCAAAATCGTAAAGTATGATTAGATAATAAAGTAAATCTTTTATTAAAAACTCTCTTATTAGAAACATAACACCTCAGGTGAGGGATAGGCAATGGAGGCTGAGGAAAGCGTTTCAATGGTAGGGACAAAACGTATATGATGAGGGGTAGGCAATGGAGGCTGAGGAAAGCGTTTCAATGGTAGGGACAAAACGTATATGATGAGGGGTAGGCAATGGAGGCTGAGGAAATCGTTTCAATAGTAGGGACATAAAGTATATGATGAGGGGTAAGCAATGGAGGCTGAGGAAAGCGTTTCAATGGTAGGGACATAAAGTATATGATGAGGGGTAGGCAATGGAGGCTGAGGAAAGCGTTTCAATGGTAGGGACATAAAGTATATGATGAGAGGTAGGCAATGGAGGCTGAGGAAAGCGTTTCAATGGTAGGGACAAAACGTATATGATGAGGGGTAAGCGATGGAGGCTGAGGAAAGCGTTTCAATGGTAGGGGCATAAATTATATGATGAGGGGTAGGCAATGGAGACTGAGGAAAGCGTTTCAAGTGTAGGGACATAACGTATATGATGAGGGGTAGGCAATGGAGGCTGAGGAAAGCGTTTCAATGGTAGGGACATAAAGTATATGATGAGGGGGTAGGCAATGGAGGCTGAGGAAAGCGTTTCAATGGTAGGGACATAAAGTATATGATGAGGGGTAGGCAATGGAGGCTGAGGAAAGCGTTTCAATGGTAGGGACATAAAGTATATGATGAGAGGTAGGCAATGGAGGCTGAGGAAAGCGTTTCAATGGTAGGGACAAAACGTATATGATGAGGGGTAAGCGATGGAGGCTGAGGAAAGCGTTTCAATGGTAGGGGCATAAATTATATGATGAGGGGTAGGCAATGGAGACTGAGGAAAGCGTTTCAATTGTAGGGACATAACGTATATGATGAGGGGGTAGGCAATGAAGATTGAGGAAAGCGTTTGAATGATAGGGGCATAAAGTATATGATGAGGGGTAGGGAATGGAGACTGAGGAAAGCGTTTCAATGGTAGGGACATAAAGTATATGATCAGGGGTAGGCAATGGAGACTGAGGAAAGCGTTTCAAGTGTAGGGACATAACGTATATGATGAGGGGTAGGCAATGGAGGCTGAGGAAAGCGTTTCAATGGTAGGGACATAAAGTATATGATGAGGGGGTAGGCAATGGAGGCTGAGGAAAGCGTTTCAATGGTAGGGGCATAAAGTATATTATGAGGGGTGGATACAAAGACAACGGAGTCTGTTATGCCAAGTGACCAGGTTCCGCATACTCTAACCAGGTTTCCGGGCTCCGGAAATACCTCGAGCTACTGATTCTAGGCATTGTCCCGTTATGTTAATGGACTGGTTAATCATTATTTCTCACATACCAGGGCAGTAGTCAGAAGGGGGTTTACGTTTTGAGAATTTAAGATACAACATGCCCAAGATAACAGCAGTATTGAGAATTTCAATCACGTGATCGCTCAGGCAACACGTGTCCGGTAATCCCTTATTTACACACTCAAGTAATTCAAATACAGTAGAGTCTCTATAACTCGAGGTAGGTGGGACCGAGACCCCCTCGGATTACCGAAAACTCGTTAATATGTTCCTTTGCATTAGAATAAAATAGGAGTTTTAATAAACCCTAATACAGTACTATTATTAAGAATGCACAAAATAAAATTGTACGACTTTTAATGAACATTTCATGGAGGGCCGACTCATTTCCTTTGCATACGGTATAGATATAAACATTTCTTAGAAGCCCGACTCATCTTATTCTTTCAAATAGATGAAATAGGTTCAAAGAGAAATAAGCACCAATTTAACGGAAGCTCGAAATATCGGGACTCGTATTTTCGAGGCTCTACTGTATTTAGTCTCGTTTCAAAAGTACAGGGAGAGGCCGGACGGTGTCCCAGCAGGTCCTCACTTCACCTGTCAAGTTTATTCAGAATAAACTGAATCCAATCACACTTTATTAAGTCTTTGGACTGGCTAAATGACAAGTGCAAGTTATTTAGGCGTGTTTAAAATCAGCTTTAAGCTTTGTAATTTTTTGGTCATTTTTATTTCAATATTTGTATTTTTTATATTTTAATAGTTTTTAATTTTGGTTCATTTCAATAGTTATTCACTTTACCGTTATTTACCCTATATATACATTTTGCATGGGCGTGAACTCATTGTTAGTCCAATCACTCAAGCGTTTGTAGGAACGATATTGATTTCAAACATAAGGCAATGTCCCCATCTTCTTCCTACTTCTTGATTATTTTCCCCAGCATTTCGTCTAGTTGCATGTAGGTTGTTTTTCTTCGTTTCCTTCCATACTCAACTCTGTCCTCATTAACGAGCATGCTGCATTTTCTGCCTCTTTCTTCATACATTGGATTACATCTCTGATTTTAGGATGCGGTTTTCCAAGTATGTTATTAATTCTATTGTGCCAACCTTCTACGGCGTTAGTCTTACGATGGCGGCGTCTGTAGCAATTCCAAAGGCTAACCGGCACTTCTTCATTTTCCATCCATCTCTCTCCAAAGTAGTAGAAAAATTCTGACAGCTTTGTGACATTAGGTGCTTGTGAATGTATCTGGAGCCAGCCATCAATCACATCTTCGGGCGAATCAGCATTCTTATTTCCTCATTTTCTCTGTATTCGCGAGTCAGTCCCAATTCTTGAACTTTTCATCATAGACACTTCTTCATATGGAAATGACACCCGTGTACTTGAGTAGATGGAAACACAACTCCCAGTGCAGAAATCACTGCCGCTTCAAAATCCACAGTTACGTTTTTCGGAGTCCATTCTGGAACGTGTTTTAATATATTACAAACCAGCTGAATATATGTCTCCTTTTTCTTGTTTGGTAAAAATGCGAAGACTACTGGATATATATTGGTTTCGGTCTCTGAGCTTCCATAGTCTGCGTGGATTGTATAAACTTGAGCAAATTGTTTACTACAACTTTTAAAGGCGCCGTCCATTAAAAGTCTATTTTACTATTCAAAACTTCCTTTCCTGTTTTTCCACTGAAAACTATTATTCTTCCTCCTAAATCACTGTCGTCACTTAGAAGAAAACTGCTACCGTCGTTCATAGTTAGAACTTCAGGTGGAAGATCAATTTCTTGAGTTGTTTTCGGTTCGGTTAGACTTGTTCCGTTAATTATATAAAGTCCTCTTCGTTACTTGCTGCTCTGGCATTACACACAGGCCGTGATTTACACAGATTTTTGTTTGTGGGCGTGATTTACCCAGATTTTTGCTTGGGCGTAATTTTCACAGGGCGCGATTTTCAGGCATTCGGTCGGACACCCTAAAAATGTAAAGTCGGGTGAAATATTGGTTCTGTAGAGCAGTAGAGATCGTTGCTGAGTTGTTCTGTCGTAGCCCAAACCTTGAACTAGTGAAGGTCATTATCTTAATTACAAATATTTAGAGAATTGAATAAGATTCACAAGTATAAAAGTGTTACTCTTTTCATGCTCGTAGACAAACAGGGACCCGGTATCATTATATTGGGTATTTATTTTGAAAGTCCTCCAGAAGTAATACACTTTCTTCAAAACGTTTTCTTTTGTTACTTTATTCGTAGTCGAAGCAAATTCGCCATCTTGTTGTTGCATTTTCTTCCCATCTCTGTCAAGAACCTTTATTTTGATTCTTTTGTTTATATCTCTGTCAAGAAACTTGCTGAAGATTTTTCTCTCCTCTCTGTCAAGAACCTTTATTTTGATTCCTTTGTTTACATCTCTCTCAAGAACCTTTATTTTGATTCCTTTGTTTACATCTCTCTCAAGAACCTTTATTTTGATTCCTTTGTTTACATCTCTCTCAAGAACCTTTATTTTGATTCCTTTGTTTACATCTCTCTCAAGAACCTTTATTTTGATTCCTCTGTTTACATCTCTCTCAAGAACCTTTATTTTGATTCCTTTGTTTACATCTCTCTCAAGAACCTTTATTTTGATTCCTTTGTTTACATCTCTCTCAAGAACCTTTATTTTGATTCCTTTGTTTACATCTCTCTCAAGAACCTTTATTTTGATTCCTTTGTTTACATCTCTCTCAAGAACCTTTGTTTTGATTCTTTTGTTTACATCTCTGTCAAGAACCTTTATTTTGATTCCTTTGTTTACATCTCTCTCAAGAACCTTTGTTTTGATTCCTTTGTTTACATCTCTCTCAAGAACCTTTGTTTTGATTCCTTTGTTTACATCTCTCTCAAGAACCTTTATTTTGATTCCTTTGTTTACATCTCTCTCAAGAACCTTTATTTTGATTCCTTTGTTTACATCTCTCTCAAGAACCTTTATTTTGATTCCTTTGTTTACATCTCTCTCAAGAACCTTTGTTTTGATTCTTTTGTTTACATCTCTGTCAAGAACCTTTATTTTGATTCCTTTGTTTACATCTCTCTCAAGAACCTTTGTTTTGATTCCTTTGTTTACATCTCTCTCAAGAACCTTTGTTTTGATTCTTTTGTTTACATCTCTCTCAAGAACCTTTGTTTTGATTCCTTTGTTTACATCTCTCTCAAGAACCTTTATTTTGATTCCTTTGTTTACATCTCTCTCAAGAACCTTTGTTTTGATTCCTTTGTTTACATCTCTCTCAAGAACCTTTATTTTGATTCCTTTGTTTACATCTCTCTCAAGAACCTTTATTTTGATTCCTTTGTTTACATCTCTCTCAAGAACCTTTATTTTGATTCCTTTGTTTACATCTCTCTCAAGAACCTTTATTTTGATTCCTTTGTTTACATCTCTCTCAAGAACCTTTATTTTGATTCCTTTGTTTACATTTCTGTCGAGAACCTTTATTTTGATTCCTTTGTTTACATCTCTGTCAAGAGCCTCTATTTTTATTCTTTTCTTTACATCTCTGTCATAAACCTTGCTGATGAATTTTCTCTTATCTCTGTCAAGAACCTTTATTTTTATTCCTTTGTTAACATATCTGTCAATAACCTCTACATTGTTGGTACGTTTTGACATAAACCTTTACTTTGAATGTTTTTATAAACTATGCCAATATATTTTAGTTTTATAATTCATTTTATTATTTTTGATGCCGTTTATACACTAACTGTCGGACGACGGTATATAATCTCATACTATACTTTTTGTATTTCTAAAACGTAATTCTTTCGGTATAATTTACCTGAAAGCACTTTTAAAATTAGGAATTAAAATGCATGTAATTAATTTTATTTGAAGTGATTGTAATGCGTACTTTTACAGTAGAGCCCCTTCAGAACCAAACAGCTGCTGTTAACAACTGCACCGAGGAATATGGGCAAAGGACCCGTAACATGCCTGCATGTCTGCCTCGGAAGACTGTTACATTACAGGGTATTGCTTCTAGTGGACACGACAGTGAATTATAGTCTTGTTTCAGGAACAGAATAGCGGCTCGTCAAAGTAAGCATGAGTAGATAGGTCCCGTGTCCATTTATTACAAATAGGTACGCGCGTTTGCGTGCGTGCGAATCGCTCGGTTAGCTTGTACAGCGAATCCATTAACTTGTAAGGTATTTTATCCTTACAATTTTGTTTGTTGTTCGTGAAATTAATTCCAAAGTAAATATTCGTTAATGTTACATAGCTAAATTAGAGCAATGCTGTGGCCAATGTGATGGACTAATAGATATCTCAGCGCTTCAGCGTTCATTATATATTTAAAATTGTTAAATCACTTTTAAAATAAAATAAATTTTAAACTCAACTGAATCCCAAAGTAGCGGGTAGACACATCTCTTCACACTTTTCACACAGCACATGGAAAACTTCGCTTCTATCGAGTCTCCATAGCGTTACAGTCTCCAGAACCCATCGCCTTACGTGTCTGCACGATACTTGACCATACTTTGCTTGTTCATTTATTGTCCATTTTACCAACAGTAGTTTCTTTATCATTTACTCTTTTTTACTCTCATTCGATAGGTTTTTGACTTGTTTCACAAGGCCAAATACCTCATTCATAAATGTGAGCTACGTTTGTAATATGTTTTTGTAAAAAAAAGTTATTTTACAATTTTTAAAGTCTAAAACATTTTTTTAAAATGTGTTTTAAAAATTACTAAAATAATAATACTACTACTACGTAGCGCTACAGCCCGGGGTGGACCTTGGCTTCCTTAACAACGTCCCGCCATGTACTTCTGTCCTTAGCCTTCTGTTTCCATGCTGTAATGCCGAGTACCCTTAAATCTTCCCCAAGGTCCTGTAGCCATCTTTAAATATCATTCAAATTTAATTTTGTTTCAACTTGCATCTAAAACAATAATAATAACAACAACACATAACCGTTATTGGTATATCGTGGCTCCGAAAGCACTTGTCCGAGGGAAACCGCCGACGAACTCCCCTCCAGCCATGATGAGCAGGTCCTGAGCCCATAAGCCTTACTTGCACACATTTTTTCAATATAATCGACTGAGTTCGTCTTTGTACTGTCTTTAACTTACTCAGAAATAGACGCAGCATTTCGATTTCATTTCAATTTTACAATATTTCCATAACTGAATGGTACTCCCTGAACTTGTATAACTACCTCAGGCTCTTCCAGCCGGTTACAAGTTTAGCAACTGTTTATTAACGAAATAGTTATATATTAAGAGATTAATATAAAATTTACTGTAATACAAAAATGGGAATTTTGTAGAGAAATATTATTTGCATTCAAATTCCACTGCCTTTTATTTGGCACAGATATTTAGGGTGAGTTATCTAAGGGAAGTTAATTGTTGGTCTAATAATGTTTATTTTATTACGAATCATAGGCCTAACTGAGGAAATATTCTGGCAAACATTTAAGATTTAAAACAACAGGGCTGTTGCATGTAAGATGACAGGCTATCAGTATAGAGAAACACACAAACAACATAAAGGCATCGAATGACCCAAGATATAGGAAAATCTCCGCGGCCAAACACAACCAATGTAATAAATAGACAAGAGTGCGTAGGTTTGTAAAATTAGAAAGTTCATGCAACTATCTAGCAAGTGATACTTGGCAAAACTAAAATTAATAGGACTAGAGAAACATTGGTCTGCCGTCACTAGCTCCGTCGTGCGGATTATGATCACTATATTTTTTACAATTATTTCATATAATAAAATTAATTTATAAAATTTGGCTAAACGAAAATGTTAGAATATTATTGTCATTCGAAATGAACCGTTTATGATTTTCTTTTATGCCAATACTTTATGATGTTAATATTTTGTTTGATTTTCGTTCACTTTTACCATTATAGTTTGATTTCTAGAGTTTTATTGTGGTTCGAATCAAGCTTTTGCTAATTTTGTTGTATGACAATACTTTGTTTGATTTGCACTACTCACTTTCACCATTATAATTTCATCCTTTTCACTTCAATTATATTAATCGAAAATGCGTTTACCGTTGTGTGTAGACGAGGTGCGATGACATTTTGCAATCAGCTGATGACTCGAATACTTTCATGATCATTAAATGTATTGTTTGACATTGACGAGGCAGTTACGCAATGCTAGTGTTCTCTCGTCAAACACGAGACACTGCGAGATATAAACACAATTAAAATGGCCTTTCTATTTTGCGTTGTGTTTTAACCTATGAAATGTCTTCACAGCCCTTCGTTCTGATTTTAAATACATCTTTGTATACAACATTTAAACAAGCCACACTCTTAACTCTTAACTCCGCTTTGGATTAAAATTCGCCAACATATCACAGTTATGCAGTTGTACAGTGTTGCCAAGTCACCGCCGTATGACGCACGGTACATTTCACTCGGCGCGAAATTCTCCTTAAAATATTCCTCATGTCTTTTTAGATAGTAGTGTGTTTACCACTTGATAATTATCATAGAATCGTCAAATTAAATTGGGAGATTTTAATGAATAGTAAGAACAGTTTCTAAAAACGGTAAAAACATTATTGACCTAATGTACATTTTGTGCCAAAATATCCCCAAAGATAACACAAATTAAATAAAGAGATTTAATGAATAAGTAAGAACAGTTTCTAGCCACAATTATTTTTTATTGATCTCATGTATGTTTCAGTTGCAAAATATCCCTAAAAGTAGGAGCCTAGAAGTCTGATTAGGGGTTGGTTTTGCAATCGAAATGTCCATTATCAATAGGAACTTATAGTGTTCTCAGGGGATATTTATTTATATTTTTCAAATTCATTACAGTTTTGTTCCATTTAGTGAAACATTTAAAACATTTCTGCAGACAATTAACCTTTTCTCGCACGCTTTTGTTTACACCAAAAATTTCAGTTAAACCTCCATCGTATTTGGAAATAACTATTGCCCGGAATAAGGACAAAGGCTTGATATTATTATTAATTTAACTCGGCATAAAATCACGAACCGAGTGTTTTGTTTTAATGGATTTTTTCTAAAGAAAAGGAAATTGATAATATTTTCATTGTGCTAATTATTTTAATAAAATTGTACAGAAGAAAAGTAATAAGTCTGTTCTGTTTGCTACGCAAATAAATAATCGTGGCCATATTCATAGAATTTTCTAATATTTGCGTTTGATCATAAGTCTACTGCTTCTTCTCGAAAACAACACAAAAGGTTTTCCAATCGCTCTAAAGGGTCCCTAGTGTCTAGATTGGCCGCTTTTAAGCGTTGTTGAGCTGGCCGACAGCACATTAAAAGACAGGTGTTTTGCAATTTGTTCAAAAATGCACAATGCGTTTATATTTGGTTTGGTAATTCAATATGTTTTGTTTTTTTTATTTATAAATTCCATGTTTCTGTAGTTTGTTGAGATGTGAACCTTTTTTGTTGATGCGGAGAATTTCTAGGTTATGTTTGATGTTCGTGAAAATTAGTGTTTCTTTTGTGTGTTTAGCCAGAGATAAGTCGGTGTTATGTGTAATAGTGTGCGTTATGTTCTTCGACTATAAGATGGAAGTTGGACCTGTTTGCCCAATGCAGAGCTTGTGACTGCCCGTACTGTTTGTTTGTATTCACCTGGTGCTTGGAGTTTGTCGTTTGTATGTGTATTGTGCCAGTTTTATATGACATCATCTAAGCTTCTTCAGTTTCTTCTATTAGTTCAAACTCACCCTATATATATCTTGCACAAAATTTCAATCTATCATAAAATATCATCCATCAAATATTATTTCTATCTATTTATCCACTCAAGTTCAAATACAGTTTTTAAAATTTGTAGTGAATGGCACTTGATGGTAATAGGCTACAGTTTTTTCAAACATTAATTCAATAATTAAAATAATGAATTGATTTTTGTTTTATATGGAAGAAAAACCTTTCGTAAAAGGGGCAAGGTATGAAATAAAGTTATTTCGGCTCATTTGGCTTAAAATAACTGATAACATATTATTTCATAAAACAGATCATTTTATGTCACAGGTTACGTGGTAGAACAGCTGTTTTAACGCATAGGTTACGTTACTTTTAATATTAATTGTAATTATTTAATGAAAAGTAACTAAAATACAATTTTTCTATGTTGTTCTAGGTAGGAATTGGCTTTTAAACATTTCTGTTTGCATTACTTGTTTTTTCAGAGGGATTGGTGGAATCCACGAATATTTTGACCATTTACGCAACCCTTCTTGCCTACACTCCACCATGTACGTGACATGTCTCATGGTCCTTACCCAACCCCTGCTAGGTTACTTGTAGAAGTCTTGTAGGGTGGATATGTCGTTGGTTTTTGGAATTACTAAAGATTTTAACGACCGTTGAGAAGACGGGTAAAATAAAGGGTTAAAATTATTTTTTTATTTTTCGGAAAGTTTGATATTGTTTTACAATACTTTGGCAAGTTACCTGGAACTGCTAGATTTTAACGACCGTTGAGAAGACGGGAAAATAAAGGGTTAAAATTATTTTTTTATTTTTCGGAAAGTTTGATATTGTTTTACAATACTTTGGCAACTTACCTGGAATTGCTAGATTTTAACGACCGTTGAGAAGACGGGAAAATAAAGGGTTAAAATTATTTTTGTATTTTTCGGAAAGTTTGATATTGTTTTACAATGCTTTGGCAAGTAACCAATTATTTACTACAGTCTTGGAAACATTGAAGAGCACTAAACCGATGGTTTAAGCGAATCATTTTCTTTGACTGCAATAAAAGCTTGACTAAGACAGTGGCAACGGTAGCCGTGCTGTAGTAAGGTACGTTTCTCCTTGCCTGGATAATTCCGTCTGTAATGTAGAGGAAGCAGTACTTCCTGATGGGACGACTGCTCGCCAGGTTCCCACGCGTACAATTAACTCTTATCTTTACATCTATCCTAATTACAATGGAACAAGTGTAACACGGCTGCTTCGTCCTTCCTTAAACTCAAGCCAGACAATCGTGTCATTGCCAATCCTTAAACTTACATGGTACAAAGATGTGTCGATATTCAAGACAAATATGTCATTTAGTGGTCTTGCGCTCCACGGCTTTACAAATGCGTTATTTTCGCGTAAGGTTAGAAATACAGACTCTTATGCGATGTTCATCGAGATTTCATAGGTTATTGCTAGTTTTTCATTCTGTCCAGGCAATGGGTAAGAATTTTATATAGAACACTTGAAATTCCATAAGAGTTATGTTATTACGTTTATAAAGGGGTTTCAAATTAGACTCTTAGAAATTCTAATTGCAACATATCTACAAGACCGAGGCTCTTTGTCTTCCTCCCTACCGAATTTCCCCGAAGATTCCCGAAAGCCAAAATGGCTATAAGGTGATGTTAACAGTTGTATACGTTTAGACTTAAATGTTATCTGGAGGCTATGTTTGAATAATTATCCAATGCAATTTCCTTTATAATCAGATACGTCGCATATTCTTTTAAATTTTATGCAACAGTTTTTCAGTACATTTATGTCACTTTGTGTATTAGCAATGAGTTTGACGTTGGTTGTTGTAATAGCCTAATCTTGATTCAACTGGTAACATCCAAAGTAATTGTTTTATAACTAAGTGAAAAAACTGACGTCAATATGACGTCATAATTGGGTTGCCAGTTTCTAAAAGAACGTTGTAAAGGAAATATTTATGTATATGATATTTGGCCTACTTGATAATACTTCAACGCACTAATCTTTCCAGGTAGAAACTGTTGAACAAATGTTTTGTGAAGTTTCATCGGCTCTAAATATTCTTTTAAATTTCAAATTTTAAAACTAGTAACTTCTATGAGTTACAAGAAATGGTTTTAGTTAGCATACTCAAATCGTATAAAACTAATTAAATGTACATGCGGTGTGTGTTTGTTAGTGCGCGTGCGTGCGTTTTATAAACGCAGAAATAAAGCATTTTAACGTAACGAAAATCGTCAATGTAAAAGTAGTTTAAGCCATGGAATGTGAGTTGGCATTATTGTAATTAATTGTTGCTAACATTTTGCCCGCACTGTCAGCGACACACAACTTCACGCGGGTTTCGCCATTAACATGTTTATTTAATTATTTTCTTATGGTAATGCCAGATACTTGAAGGCCGGTTACCGTTTAATCTTAGGCACTGCAACCAACCGCGAATATTGTGCTAAAGGTCGGGTTAATGTTAACCCAATAATTATAAAGCCAATTGGTTTCGGTTAACCTATGCAAGTATCTCGTTTAGCAACACAGTGTGCTAGTCAAGTCATCGTTCCTTCCCAATCATCGAAGTCATGAATTCAAACCTGTGCGCATGCGCGAAGGCAGACGAGAACACTGCGTAAATACACTCATTCCCGCCTATAAGTTCTAGTTAAACTGCTATTAAATAGGAAAGCAATGCGCTTCTAGAGCTGTTTAGGTATATACATTTGTTTTAGATGCTCAGGTTTTTAAATAAGTAAATAAAAATATTTAATGAAAATTTAAATAGGCCTAAGTATAAAAACTAGAGCTGTGTAAAACATTTAGACGACTGTGGAAAATATTATATTAAAACTTGTTCCTAATTTTACAAGGTATACTTTATCGTATTTAGCCAGAGGTAAAATAGTACAAATAGGCTGATGAGGAAAAGGACAGTAATATAGAAAATCATACATTTTTTTTCAATATTTGTGGATTTGTAATATTTTATAATCATATTCTAGATTAAATAACCTGAATAAATAATATTTTTATTTTGTTTTAAAAGCATGACTTGAACGCACGAGCAGATCAGTAACACTATTTTAGTAACGCACACACCTTGATTAAGCCAATATTTACACTGTTGCACGGAATTACATTGCAAAATTCTCGAATAGGCCCCTGCGTTGTACAGCGTTGCCAAGTCGGGCACAGACGGCGTAGAGTGGCTTACGTTTGTAGTCGGATGTTTAACAAACTGACGTTAACGAATTGAGTTTTTATTGTCGAAGTGAAATGTCATGAATTGTTGGGAAACAATCAGTGGTGCCAACGGTGTAAAATGAAATAGTTTTTTTTTCCATTTTGGAAAACAGTTTGTGGTTCCATTTTGTGGAACCGTGAATTAACTTTTTGGCTATTGTGTTGATTTGATATTTTTTCGTATACATTTTTGTATTTTTACTTATTATTTTAATTATATATTTTATAATATTTCAGTTGGATTTTGAGTCATGCTTTTTTCAAGTTTTTATATTTTGGTTAGAATTAGAGTTTTCGTTGGATTTTCTTTTCTTTCTTTGCCTTTCTATCATTTCGATCATTCATCATTTAGACCCTGTTCATGCGTTACACCCCTAGGAGCTCTGAAATAGCGTAGTGGGGGGGGGTTGCTGGTGATGTCCGATGTTATAACCTTGATGCATTTCCAGCCCTGGAGAGGCCAACTCCATCTTGACTCTGATATCGATGAATGTTTTCTTTAGTAGGTTTTTTCGTGTTTCATATTTAACTATGTATGATTAGTGTCATGCCTTTAAAATGTTTTTTTTTTGGGCATGCTTTTTACTTCAGCTCACTTATTTAGTTTAGAATAAAGCAATCTGTGTAAAACGTAAGGTTTTTACCGTTGACGTGCTGAGTTTATTTATCTTAGTGTTTAAATTACCATCTTAATAATGTAAAATGGGCCTAACGATGGTAATTACGAAATCGAAACTAGTACATAAAAGTATAAATAATAACGGGAAAAGTAAAAAAAACATGAAAATAAGGTTTAAAGGGAACAATTCGCAACTGTGTTTAGGAACTTACAAGAACTTTCGTCATTTAGTAGGATGTCAAGTATAGGGTCTATTTACCCAAACATGCTATTGAAGTGTTTTAACGTACTTCTGAATCTAGGATGAAAGCGACGAGACCAGAGGGAGGTAGCGCTATGTAGTGCCACGGTCCTGGAGCAAAAACTGACCGCTTAGTGCCTTCCTCTTCCACGGTGTAATCACCGTTCCTTCTAAAGGCCTGCCTTAGGACTCACTTTGAAAGTTCTTCTGGCTTTGGTCTGCCGTGACGAGCCTCCTACCACACTGTACTAAACTCTCTTTGGAACTCCTCTTGGCTTTGGCCTGCCGTGATGAGTTTCCTACCAAACTGTGCTAGACTCACTTTGGAACTCCTCTTGGCTTTGGCCTGCCGTGATGAGTTTCCTACCACACTGTGAAAGACTCACTTTGGAATTTCTCTTGGCTTTGGCCTGCCGTGATGAGTTTCCTACCACACTGTGCTAGACTCACTTTGGAACTCCTCTTGGCTTTGGCCTGCCGTGATGAGTTTCCTACCAAACTGTGCTAGACTCACTTTGGAACTCCTCTTGGCTTTGGCCTCCCGTGACGAGTTGCCTACCACACTGTGCTAGACTCACTTTGTAAGTCATCTTCACTTTGGCCTCCCGCGACGAGTTGCCTACCACACTGTGGTAATAGGACTCACTTACCACACTGTGGTAATGAGACTCGCTTTGTAAGTCCTCTACGCTTTGGTCTGCCGTGACGAGCCTCTTACCACACTGTGCTAGACTCACTTTGTAAGTCATCTTCACTTTGGCCTCCCACGACGAGTTGCCTACCAAACTGTGCTAGACTCACTTTGTAAGTCCTCTTCGCTTTGGCCTCCCACGACGAGTTGCCTACCACACTGTGCTAGACTCACTTTGTAAGTCCTCTTCGCTTTGGTCTGCCGTGACGAGCCTCTTACCACACTGTGCTAGACTCACTTTGTAAGTCATCTTCACTTTGGTCTGCCGTGACGAGCCTCTTACCACACTGTGCTAGACTCACTTTGTAAGTCATCTTCGCTTTGGCCTCCCTCGACGAGTTGCCTACCACACTGTGCTAGACTCACTTTGTAAGTCCTCTTCGCTTTGGTCTGCCGTGACGAGCCTCTTACCACACTGTGCTAGACTCACTTTGTAAGTCCTCTTCGCTTTGGTCTGCCGTGACGAGCCTCTTACCACACTGTGCTAGACTCACTTTGTAAGTCCTCTTCGCTTTGGTCTGCCGTGACGAGCCTCTTACCACACTGTGCTAGACTCACTTTGTAAGTCCTCTTCGCTTTGGCCTCCCGTGACGAGTTGCCTACCACACTGTGCTAGATTCACTTTGAAAGTCCTCTTCGCGTTGGCCTTCCTTGACGAGTTTCCTTCGGAAGCAAGTACAGACTTAACCTTCTTGTCACTGTCCATACCTGGAAGGTTTCTCCAAAAGACAGCGTAAGACAAGTAACGGAACCCTAGACCTTATTTACATTCAAATTATCACTGGACAATCCTCATTGAATGGATTTGGTTCCAGTTAATGGAGCGGATAATTCTCTGTATCTATACCTAGATATTAGGTTTATTATTTTGTTAGTTAAACTGTCACGTATCTACGGAGCTCAAGCCCAACGTGACGCAGTATTTGGCCACATTCTTGAGGTCTCCTAGTGAAGCCTAGTATTGGATTACTGCGTAAATATCGTGTAATTGCTTTGTTATGGCTGGGTTTATCGTATCGTTCAAGCATTACGACTCTAAGTTAATTTATTGCAGGAATGAGGAGATTTTATTACTTCTTTATTAATTATGTTAAATGTTTCCAGGCTTTGTAGCTGAAAGAATCGATTTGAATAACCATAGTTTATAAACTGTAAACCCATTACTTCCCATAACTTCAGCAGCCACGTATATTGGAAGGTACTTCATGTAGAATATATTAACATACATTTAGGTTTTGTTAACAAATATTTTGAAAATATTTCCTATTCGATTTGTTCGAGTATAAAGGATGTCCACCGGCCACGAGTCGATTCCAAGGTCAAGTTGCAGCATAAAACTGAATGCTATATGAGGTTTTTATTGATTTTTTTAAAAATCCTAGAAATAAACTTTGCTTACATTACATTGTTTCTTCTAAAACAATACTTAGAAACGGTGCATATTGAAGCAATTGCCGAGTAAATTCTGGCTTGCTTGATCAATTTATGACTCATTTGTACTTTTTTATCATCATATTTGATTCAAAATCCGGACAAGTGAATCCGGCATGACTTGTACAATCTTCAAACTAACAACGCTATTTTAACACGATTCGATAATATATTATTATTATTTGTATTAATTGGTTGCTGAAGGGCGTGGAGATGGACCCTGTTAACGAAACACTCTCAGATTGGGATCTTCTACATTGCCATGGTTGTGACATTCGACGTTACTACTACAGCCTGATAATATTTCCCATCACTTAACATGTCCGAAGCGACAAAGCGAGGGGTACGTGGGTTAAATGGCTGCGCTAGGTGATTGTTTGGTCTCATGGGCAGTAGTCTAACACCTACCGATCCCCAAGGAAAATTGCTTTTAACATTCACTGGAAAGCTATTTCGTAATATGAATGTTTCATGTTGATTATTTAGGATTATATTCGTGTTCAGCGACCCCAAAAACCCCCGAGTAACGAGTTTATATCAATTTTGTATTGTACTTACGGAAAATTCCAGGAGATGAGGTTCATGTCATCCGCCCTGGGCCCCAGGTACTCCGGGGGTCATTACGGATATCATATTCGTGTTCAGCGACCCAAAAAACCCCCGAGTACTAAAATTCGGCCCATTTCTGTGATTATTCACCGAGTTATACATTTTTTTTAATCCAGCCAGTGAATGCACTTTTAAAAAAATGCATTTTTCTTATGCACCGATGCAATTTTGATTTCTTATAAAGTGGCTATGTTCACAAACTTTCGTGGTGGCTTCCTGAATCGAATGCAAAAAACCGCATTTCCATCCGACTTACTGCACCAATTATCGTAGGTTTAGTGCTTTATTTCCTCGCCTATAAATATCTAGACATTATCCAACAATATTCTGAGAATGGTAATGTTCTCAGGGGAGGTAATATTCTCAGAATGGTAATGTTATCAGGGAGGTAATATTCTCAAAATGGTAATGTTTTCAGGGAGGTGATATTCTCAGAATGGTAATGTTCTTATGGGGGGGGGGTAATATTCTCAGAATAGTAATGTTTTCAGGGAGGTGATATTCTCAGAATGGTAATGTTCTTATGGCGGGAGTAATATTCTCAAAATGGTGATGTTTTCAGGGTGGTGATATTCTCAGAATGGTAATGTTCTTATGGGGGGGGGTAATATTCTCAGAATGGTAATGTTTTCAGGGAGGTGATATTCTCAGAATGGTAATGTTCTTATGGGGAGGGTAATATTCTCAGAATGGTAATGTTCTCAGTGAGGCAATATTCTCAGAATGGTAATGTTCTCACAGAGGTAATACTCTCAGAACGGTAATGTTCACAGGGAGTTAATATCCTCAGAATGGTAATGTTCTCATGGAGAGCAATATTCTCAGAATGATATTTTTTCGGGGGAGGTAATATTCTTAGAATGGTAATATTCACAGAATGGTAATGTTCGCAGGTAGTTAATATTCTTAGAATGGTCATGTTCTCATGGGGAAGGGGTAATATTTTCAGAATGATAATTTTTCGGGGGAGGTAATATTCTCAGAATGGTAATGTTCTCAGGGAGGTAATATCCTCAAAATGGTAATGTTTTAAGGGAGGTGATATTATCAGAATGGTAATGTTCATATGGGGGGGGGGGTAATATTCTCAAAATGGTAATGTTTTCAGGGAGGTGATATTCTCAGAATAGTAATGTTCGTAAGGGGGGGGGGGGTAATATTCTCAGAATGGTAATGTTCTCAGTAAGGTAATATTCTCAGAATGGTAATGTTCTCACAGAGGTTATACTCTCAGAATGGTAATGTTCTCACAGAGGTAATACATTCAGAATGGTAATGTTCGCAGGGAGGTAATATTCTCAGAATGGTAATGTTCGAAGGGAGTTAATATCCTCAGAATGGTAATGTTCTCATGGGGAGCAATATTCTCAGAATGATATTTTTTCGGGGGAGATAATATTCTCAGAATGGTAATGTTTTCAGAGAGATAATATTCTCAGAATATTAATATTCTTAGAATGGCAATGTTCGCAGGTAGTTAATATTCTCAGAATGGTCATGTTCTCAAGGAGGAGGGGTAATATTTTCAGAATGATAATTTTTCGGGGGAGGTAATATTCTCAAAATGATAATGTTCTCATGGAGGTAATATTTTGAGAATGGTAATGTTTTCATGAGTGGGAGTAATATCCTCAGAATGGTAATGTTCTCATGGGGAGTAATATTCTCAGAATATGTTTTCGGGGGAGGTAATATTCTCAGAATGGTAATGTTCTCAGAGAGGTAATATTCTCAGAATGTTAATATTCTTAGAATGGTAATATTCTCAGAATGGTAATGTTCTTAGAGAGGTAATATTCTCAGAATGTTAATATTCTTAGAATGGTAATATTCTCAGAATGGTAATGTTCGCAGGTAGTTAATATTCTCAGAATGATAATGTCCTCATGGAGGTAATATTTTGAGAATGGTAATGTTTTCATGAGTGGGAGTAATATTCTCAGAATGGTAATGTTCTCAGGGAGGTAATATTTTGAGAATGGTAATGTTCTCGGGGAGGTAATATTCTCAGAATGGTAATGTTCTCAGGAAGTAGTATTCTCTGAATGGTAATATTTTCAGGAGAGTAATATGTATATGTGAACTTAAATATTTTCCATCTTTTTATATTGTGTAACCAAACGAAAGTGTATTATAGAGATAGAAACGTTAATTAACGTTCGGAAAGTTTCAAGAAAGGGTAATAACAAAGTAAATAATGAGGAATACCAGCTCCGATAAGTCAAGCCTGAAGACGATCATATAAAACTCGACAATGGGAGTACTATAGCAAAACTCTCGAAAGTCGACCCGCGAATACAGTAAATACGATCCTATATAAAGTGGAGTGTTTAACAGGATCTGTTAATGAGCTCTGGTCTTAGATAATGCTGGCCACTTGGAAACAAGTGGTGTTGTTATTAAGTGTTAATTATTTCATTAAAATTATTTTCCAATTTTCCACTCTTAAATAAATATATAAGATAAAGGTTAAAATTGCATGTTTTTTGTCAATGCTTTGTTCCGTTAGAGTTATTAATTAGATCGCTATTGCTGTCTTTGTTTTATATTTATTTGATATTTGTACAGTGAGATTAGAGTTATCCAAGGTTATGTAGGAACAGCTCAAGGTCACTGATGTTGTGTACTATAGTTCGTCGCTCCAAACTAAATTTACATGTGTTAATGGGGAACGGCATTAGTCATCAACGGAAAGTCATTAAATATTTGCTTTGGCACATTTGCTCATCTCGGTTCTGGTTAACTCTTAGAGACATGGCGTCATTTCACTTCTGTGGAGACTTGTGCGCGGCGTAGGGGTGGTGTAGGCCTAGGTTGTGTGTACCGAGGGTAATCGACAAGATAACACGGTCCCTGCATGGGGGAGTGAGTTGTAAACGTGGTCAGAGATGTAGAAAAAGACATACACTGAGTTACCAAATCAAACATTTACGTACAAATAAAATTATATAAAAATACAAACCGGGCAAACATAAACTGAAAACGCATTTTTACTTTGTCGCTCCAAGAGTATTCCAAAATTCAAAACGTGTAGACGTACTGATTTTTTGTCCAATTACATCTATTAGTTCCCACTCTCCTAAATATCTTGTACAAAACTTCAGTCGTTAATAAAATACGTTTTATTCGTCTAATCAATTTCAAATAGATTTTCTTAAGCTGTAGTGGTTTTATAACAGAAATCATAAAAATGACCGCAGCGCGTAATTTAAATTCTTTTAAAGTAAAATATATCTCTTGTTAAAAAATGGCCAATTATTTGATATTTTTACCTACGTAAAATTTACCATATTCTTAAGCCTCGATACAAGTTTATTGTATCTTTATGTATTGTATCTTATTATTGTATCTTTATTGTATGCAGTATCAGGTCGTATTTTGGAATGGATTGTATTGTAATGAAACTCGAGTGATTCTAAGAGACACCTACGCAAGTAATAGTTGGATAAAAGGCAACGCGTTTGATAACAGCTAATGCAACTTACTAAAACATTTAAGCCTATTACAGGTTATAGCGAAATGGATTTCCTGACTAATTAAAGATAGTATTGAACTTTATTACATAATCAATAAATATTTATAAATAATGTTACTTTTCTTTATAACGGTTGCTTTTGGTTTTCAGACATTTCTCGAGAGAGCACTTCTCCACCTCGTACACTGAAGGACAAACATTAGTTGCAATGTGAAAGAAGTGGATTGTTTGAACACGTTTAACGAATAAGGACTCGATAATTGAAGGTTTTGTGGTCAATATGAAACTGAGTCAGAGAGTGATGGACCAATCACCGCACACAGAAGATTCAGACCAGTTGGATAAGCCGAGCGGCTCGCCCTTGCCTCCCGCAGCATCTCCCGCGGCCATGTCTCCCAAACGGGAATCGTCCACTTCTCCAGTGATGCTTGCGACTATGACGCCTGTAAGTGTTATCGAGTACGAGGAACAAGAGGCGGCCACTACGTCGCAGAAGACCGTCATCTACCTTCCTCCCGGGCAGAACCCGCAGGACGTACTCTACGATCACGCCACCTCCCAGACCATCGAGACGGCCAACGGCCCAGTGTCAGTAGTTGTGCAGCAGCAAGGAGCACAGATCCTGAACCAGACGGCTACCTACCAAGGGCCACCAGGGACCACGGTCTTGGTTCTGTCTGAACTGGTCGAAGATATGTCTCCTCTTTTGGGCTTAAGGTAAGCACCGACACAAATTAAATTTGATTAGTTTTAAAGACCCCTTATTTAATGCGTTATTTATTTCGGTCATGGGCATTGTGGTAGGGTGTGATACTGCAAGTCGAAGACGCATCAAGAAATATAAATGTTTGGGCCTAATAGACAAGAAGGAGATACAAAAGCAGAAAAGCAATAGAGAAGTAAAAGCACACCATTAACCAAAAACAAATCAACAACGAATAAATTAATATAAATCAATTGAAGTATTTCAACATTTGATGCGGAGATATGCCAAACAAAGGGGAAAACAAGTAATACTGAAAGCCAAAGGAATAAATGGTTAACAAATATCAACGAGATACATGTAGTAGCAAAAGTAACTAAACCGAAAAAATCCTAAAAGTAGAACACAAAGTGTTGGATCTTGCACAAAGAGGGCAATAAGTCAGACTGCCAGAACAGGTGCTTCGTAGAGCCAGACCACTGGTAACCGATGAAGGCTGAAGAATGTTATAGATCGAACATCTGTGAATGTGAATATAATAATATGCATTTACAAACTTAGGTTTCATAATAATACAAAAAACACGATGTATATTAGTTTTAATAAAAATAAGAAACGTAGATAATTAAATAATAAAAATATATACAACTCACAAATATACAATTTTTTTATTTCAAACGCGTTTCGACGACTACTTTGTCGTCATCTTCAGTGAAAATACACAAATGAAATTAACTAAAAAAAAATATATATATATATATATATATTAAACATAACCTATAAAGTTTTTTTTTTTTTTTTTTTTTTTTTTTTTTTTTTTTTTTTTTTTTTTTTTTACCTTTGCTAAAACTTTATAGGTTATGTTTAATATATATATTTTTTAGTTAATTTCATTTGTGTATTTTCACTGAAGATGACGACAAAGTAGTCGTCGAAACGCGTTTGAAATAAAAAATTGTATATTTGTGAGTTGTATATATTTTTATTATTTAATTATAACTTTCACTCACAAGCCAGCTCGAATATTATTTATAAGAAACGTAGAGTTTCTGTGTTGTTCTGTCATCATTAGGCTGACTGCCTGTACAACCGCCCAAGATAGTGTCCCAATCGGGGTGGCTTAATGTCTATAGAACCAGTGGTAACTCAAGGCGCTGAAGTAGTTTTAGGTGCATTTTCAGCCACCGGAAACTGAGACTGAGTAATCCGTGATTTAATCGTGGTCACATTGCTTTCCCAGCATACAGCGAGGATCAAGTGTCGGAGCCGAACCTTAGCACCACGGCAATCTCAAAAAGGGGAGGCTATTATTATTTACTTCCCCGTAATTCATCTAACGTGTGTCTTCTACCTTCCCCTTGCTTGGTAAAGAAATATACTAATGTTAAATACTCATATCGTATGATATTTAATCTTTTAGATCAACTCAGTTTTATTAAAAAATCTCAATCTAGCGTCGAGGCCCTCACTGAAATATTCCCCACAGCTCGGCTATAGATTATGGTCTACAACTCCTGTCATTATCGATGATGTACAATCGCTTGTTGTCTATAAAGGTCATGGGCAGTCACGACTCCACTCGGGTCGGATCAACACATCTCGTTTTCTTCCGGTTTCTGTCTTATCACTTCTGCCGTTGGATTAACACTGATACTTGGTCGTTCCCTTACGATCTGCATCTTTAGCATTGCTTCTATTGTCGTTGCAAGTATATACATTGTAACCTTATATATACGCATATATTTTATGCTTTAAGCACTGTTTAATCTGAACCAAATATATGCTTATAATGTAAAAACACTTAAAGTAAGGTTTAGCAGTAAGCACAATACGTTATCTGTCATTATATGTATGTGTGTGTGTGCTAGTGCCTTTGTTTTGTTTGTTATATTGTTCTGTAATTTGTTGTTTTTCCTTTCAAAAATATAACTGCGGGTATAGGACTTGCCTAAATTGTTCCAAAAGTGTTAAGCTACTGATGAAGTACCCTCATGGACAGCAAACAGCTCATCACCCCAAGCAACCGAAAATCAATAACATTCGGTAATTATTTTTTATCAATTCTATAATATTTACTGGCTTCAATTACTCACGAATCAAGAATTCGTGTCTTTTATTATGAAAAAATCTCGAAATTAGTATTTTTTTTCAATTAAGTCATGAGAGCGTCAGTTTAGCTTCATGAATATATTTTCTTGACGTAATAATAAACCATTACTTTTTGAAATCTTTAAGCTCAAATAATCTTACATCATAAAGGATAGATGCTACGTTCTATACCCCTATATAAATCTCTAGCGCCTAATGACGTTAAAATACTTCTTATTATGTTCTATATTAAGGACTTAAACAATGCAATACAACATTGAGCCGCACAGTTGTTTAACTTAACACATTACCTTAACTCATTTAAGGTTACATTTATAGTTATTTAATGTATGATCTGAAAACTATTTAGTTATTTGTAATTAGTTTTTAGATCATAGGCCTACATTATATAACTATAAATAAGTTAAAGTAATGTGTTATGGTAAACAACTATGGGGCTCAATGCTGCATTGCATTATATCACTTCTTAATATATAACCTAATAAGTAATATTTTGACGTTACTAAGCGATAGAGATTCGTATAGGGGTGTAGACGTAGCTTCTAGCCATCATGGCTTAAGATTATCTGACCTTAAACATTTCAAAACGTGAATGTTTATTTATACGTCAAGAAATATTATTCTGTTTTTTTAAAAATTTTTGAACAAAATATTCCTGACTGAAGCAGCCAGCTCTGTACTGTTACTAGACAACATTAGAAAAACAAAACAAAAAAATCTCGCAGAAAAAACAGATGCATGACTCCGTAATTTATATATTTTACGGTCACCGCTTTTCATAGATTCATTTCAACTACAATCAGAACTTATAGCGAGAAGCGAGGCTGAAAGGCGCATTATTTTCTAAGTGGAAAAGATGTCAGATAATTTTGTGTTGGGAATGGCAGGCTCGGATTAGTTCCATCAGGCTTTGCTCAGACAAGCATCGGTTCGTTTAATCCGACAACTATCACACTTGGAGTCGCCATTTTGCGCGTCCCAGCTATACTGTGCCCGTGGCTTATTCGCGTCTCAATTCAGTTGCGTTTGATCTTTTATCGCAGCGACAATATCTTAATATAAAATTCTTTTATCTAAATATATAAATTACATTTTAATAATTATAGATGATCACAGATTTGTAAAAACATATATTTATTGTTTAATACGCTTTAAGTGAGATTTCAAAAGAAATAATCAAGAGAAATTGCTTTTCCCAGTGGCTTCTTGAGACAGTTTAAACTTGTATACTCGCGCAGAAAGGTTGGGTTAATTATGTGAATGGATTTTGGTTGCATTATACTGACATTTTTCTGTTCTTTTAGATATTTCTATTCAGTGATAAGGGGAAGTAGGTCCCAAATAATGTTATCGGTGGTTTAAAGCAAAAGAAAGTAAATCAATATTAACTGTATTCCATGCGTTGATTTACAATTGTTATTTTATAAAGGCAAGATATTATATTTTAAAGGCAGCTTCTAGCGAACCCATATTTCACGTGGTCGGTGTTTTGTGTTTAACTTTGTATTCGTTTTTATTTAGTCCCTAAATATTATTCACATAACAGGAATTGCGAGCTCCAAATTTTTTATATTAATTTTTCCAAACGTATAGATTAAATAGGAATGTTATATTAAATCGTGAATGTTTATTCAGTGTATACTATTCGTGTATATAGTATATTAAAAACACGCGTTTCTCTCTAACCGATTACCCAACCGATAGTCGTAAAAGTAAACCCAGATAGTTGGCCGCTTTAGGCTGGAACTGCATACAAACTTGCAAGAAAGAGCTTGTTTAGAGTCAATTACTGGGTTGTTCACACTAATTACGCACTCGTGGTTTTAATCATGTTTCTGACATTTATTCAACTAATAAACACATAAGAATTTCGCCTTTCCATAAATAGAGCGATATTTTATTGACGATTGTCAAAGTAGGTTTAATCAATGTGACAAAGTAGACGACCTCTGTTATAGATGCCCGTACACGTTGGAATATGTCATAGCTTCTACCCTGTTAGAAAGATTCTTACTAATTTTCCTTACGCTATAACATTGCTATGCTGCTGTTACTTTAATGCAAAGCCATGCGCTTCGAATGGAGGCGCAAAGTGGTTTGGTGTATAATATTATATTAAACTTATATAAATGCAGTCTTGTAACAGCTGGATATTTACGTTCTATTAAGAAAGAAATACACCTACGATAGTGAATTTAACGCTAGAGTGGAACGATAGCGTCCTGACTTGTTAAGGGATGAAAGCATTGACCCAAATTAAATGTAGATTAAACTAGACAATAAAGAGAGAGTTGAACGAAAGAATAGCAGAAGAGTACAGGCACTAGAAAGAGGGTAACAGTCACCTCAAGATAACTAGGAACACTAAACTATTTTTCAACAATAGCCACTGATTATGACCACTTTGTTATTGAAGCTCTTTTGAGGAATAAATTATTAGTGGTTGTTAATATTAAATAATTCCATGTGCTTACAAGCAAAACTCAGAGGTTTCGGTACGATTAAAGCGAAGTTATCTAATGTTCATGTAATTACAAGATATCGTGCTGAGCCCAGTGTTAATTTCCTAGAAGTGACCTTAGCAATAACATTCCGTCAATAGTAAACCAATCACGTTCACGGAATTTAAACGTTCATGTTGATTAATAACAGGATATGTATCGCGGGTTTTGTGCTCAAAATTCACGCCTCACTTCCTTTACAGGCCAGTAGCAGTACATTCTTTATACAAACCCGAGAGCGAATGTAATGCAATGATTGACATTGACGGAACAAAGCGTCGACTAAAACAATAGTGATTCTAAAAGAGTTTTCTTCCACCTTTAGAGGGAGTGGGGGCGGTTTGCAACCCTCCGCGTGATAGGATCTCGTCCCCTTCCCGGCCAGTGTACAGGTGGCTTTTAGGTACAAAAGACGAGCGAGGATGGCTTAATCACGTCCAACGCAAGCGATACACTCGACCGCATGACGCAACCGTTCTTCCATTAGCGTCTTGAAGTGTTTGCGGCGAATTACGCCAATAAATAGCCGCCAAGTAAAGGCGCCCGGGCATAAAAACGCTCTGGCCAAAGCCGGAGATAACGACGAACGTATAGTGTAAAGCTAAGTGATCACTACCGTCGCGAGTCGGTTTAGGAGATTCGAAATTAATGAGCCCCTTCAGGAAAGTGTGTCTTCATTCTAAAACGCGAATGAGAAGCTCTGTAAAATAGCCCCACTTCTGCAGCGAGACCGATGTAATCTGTCCATACAAAGCACGCTTTCCTAGGCACCTCTTCACGTTTCTGTTGGAGTATATATTCTCACAGCCAATCCATTTGTTTAGGCGAGTATAACAGAAGTGCTGTACCCATACGTAGACAGTTATCAACCGTAATAATTGGCGTTTGTATCAGGCGAGTATAACAGAAGTGTTGTACCCAAACGTAGACAGTTATCAACCGTAATAACTGACTTTGTATCAGGCGAGTATAACAGAAGTGCTGTACCCAAACGTAGACAGTTATCAACCGTAATAACTGATTTTGTATCAGGCGAGTATAACAGAAGTGCTGTACCCAAACGTAGACAGTTATCAACCGTAATAACTGATTTTGTATCAGGCGAGTATAACAGAAGTGCTGTACCCAAACGTAGACAGTTATCAACCGTAATAACTGATTTTGTATCAGGAGATTATAACAAAAGTGCTGTACCTAAACCTACACAGTTATAAACCATAATAAATATAATTAACAAGTTACAACTCAAGTGTTCAAGCTTGCATAGATAAAAAAGCTCAATATATTTCTGATCTTACTTACAACCTCCACTAGGGTTATTACGTCCCATGTAGTGCAATATTTAATTTGGCATTACAAAACTTTATTTTATCCAAGGCTCAGTTTGTTGTGGATGTGCCTATGCTACTTTGAATATACATTTGAGTACATTTTCCTGGCTTTCCTACATCAAAACATTGTTCTTCGTTGACGCGTTTCGGATTAACCCCTTCATCAAAACTTTAAACTGCCGATAGTTTAAAATTTCGATAGTGTAAGAATACAGTTTAAAGTAGCAGAAGAATTTATTCAAATATTCATTAATATTTCCAACGAAATAAAGGTGTTTATATTAAGAATTTCTTTTTAATTTTTTGAAACGATTGTATTTAAGTTTCGTTCTATTTGCTACTATACCATAGAAATATTCCACCTGATGGGGTTAAAGTGGTATCATATTATACCAATTGTACCCATATTTACATCTGAACGATGGGTTTACTGGGTCAGACATTACACTAAACCTCAGTCATGGAAGTCCACTTGCCCAATGAGCACAACTCTCTCATAGCTCCATTGTGGAGTTTTGTATAACATTTTTGAGGCGTTTAAAGTATCTGACAACTATCTGGACATTCCAGAGGGTTGCTTTCTTGAATTACCTTACTCGACAGTGTGTAGCACGGCTCACTGGTTTCCTAACAGTACAGTAGTATTTTTACAATTTGTAACAAAACTTTGATAAATTCAATTACATAATAACTAAACACAAATAACAAACAATAATGTATTTTCTCATACTCGTTTCATCGAAAAGGTCATCCTCAACAGTAAATATAAATATTTAAATTCTAAACCAATTCTTATCAGATTTACTTTAGAATTTTACCTTACTCGCCAATGATGATGACCATGCCATGAAACGCGTAGAGGAAATAAATGATTGATTGTGAGTTTGGAGTTAGTTATTATTTAATGTATAGATACTCATGAGACAAGCAGAGCCCAATTAAGGAGACATTTATCAACCAGCACTTTTGTTTGATTTAGTGGTCAGAGTACGTCCTTAGTTAAAGGAATAAAGTGTTATTGGGAAGAGAAGACTGCAAAATATGTATGCAACTTGTACATTGTGTTCCAACCAGGACAACTCATTGATATTCAAGATATCTGATGTACTTACCTTAGCCACAATATTTCCGAATAGAGATTTGTCGCTACTATGTAGATTTCACACTCGACTGCCTAATTATAATGCAAATCGTTAGAATTAAATTTATCCCGTGTTATCAGATAATCCCTTTCTCCTACTTGCGCAACTCTGAAATGTTTCAGCGACTTGGTCGTGGTATTTCCTCTTAGGAATGCTGTCATACATTATAAACCGTATTAAGCATCACGCATTACGACAGAATACGTAAACATGGGCAGAAATATTTTAAAAAAACTTTAATTACAACAAAAATTAACACAAAATCTTTAAATTCACCTCTGGCTTACACGTTCTGTATTCTAACATTTCTACCTGTTTGTTCGTGTGGGCCCCGCTAAAACTTAAACTATAACCCGCCAGGTAGAACGCCTGCACGCACCCCTCACCACTCTCCAACACAAAGGCATCACGGAGTACAAGGCCACGGACAGATTCTACTCGACTCTCGATCGTCGATAATTAATCTGTTTTTATTTACTTAATTCTTTAGGACTTTTTAAAAACTTTGTTTAATTACTAGGACGTGCTTTATTATTTATTTACTTATGTTCTGATGTATTACTGTTAAAATGTTTCCTTTGTGTGGTATCAGTAGTAGGGATTACCATCGTGTCTTGCTACTTTGCTTTAACCTACGAGATTTAGGCTATTTATAGGGCATAGAAATATATTAAGTATCAACTCATAAGAAGCAATAAAGGGGCGCGTCACTATGCTGTATGCGCCAAAATAAACAGTACTGAAACAGTTGTAAAATTTTATATCATTTCATTTTATTCACATTGATTTACAAACACATAAAAGTAATATAAAGCTAAATCGGTTATACTCGGGTATAAACATATTCTATATGCCCTCCGTTCTATTTGAGGCAACATGCTGTACCATTCGTTGAAGTCGATTCAGTTTAGTACTGTTTATTTTGGTGCATACGGTATTTAATGGTTTTAAACTGTTTTGCGGGAAATACTGACAAAGATTTTGTGAATAGTAATGTAAAGTGTGTTTATTGTAACTTGAAATGTTTGTGTGTTTCGTGCTTTTGGTTGTGAGGAGCAAGTCGTTGTTTTGCTGTGCAGGGTTTGTTTGTTTGATAATCTATTGTGTGGCTTGAATTTGCGGGTGTGGTGTGCTCTGTAGATATGGGTTGGAATGTTTACTATACAAAGTAAATAATCATAACAGGTGCCACATTCCTCAACATCCAAATACATTACAATTTGCACAAAAACTTTCTAAAGTCACTCAATATATATATATATATTTATTTATTTCTTTATTTATTTACACAAACACACACACACACAAACGCACACACACACACACACACACACACACACACACACACACATATATATATATATATATATATATATATATATATATATATATATATATTTATATTTTCCCCCACCCCACCATATTTGTAAAGAAACAAAGGGATTATGGGAAAGTTGATAACGTACAAACCTCCTTCATGTATACAAGTTAATGCTAATATTGCTAGCGTTACATATTTGTAAAAGTGTATAAACGTAATGTTATTAAAGTATCACAAAACAACTAGTATAAACAAACATAATTTTAAGTCAATTCCTACTTAGGTAAGAAAGACAAATGTTATTTTATATTAATTAAAACAACCTCTTACCACAAATTCAACATTTTTTTGTTTTAACCTTATGCGCATTTCGATCACAAAGTAATCATCTTCAGAGGTATTTTACAAATAACTCAGTTACGAGCTATTTGTACTCGTAAAATACCTCTGAAGATGATTACTTTGTGATCGAAATGTACATAAGGTTAAAATAAAATTTGTTGAGTTTGTGATAAGAGGTTGTTTTAATTAATACAAACATTTACGCCACAGTTGCTTCAAGTTGTTATAAATGTTATTTTAGTTAACTTTTTATTAAATAATGTAAATAAAGTAACACAATTTATGCGTTAAAAAGCTGTCCTAACTACATGAAATCAGCTGCTTCCTGAAATCACCCTTTAATGGGCCGAAACAACTATATTGCATACCTTGCCGTTTTTTGTGAAAACATTTCTCCCATTAAAAAAAAATTAATTCATTAAATTTAATTGTTGAATTAATATTTGGAAAAGCCGTATTATACCAAGTGTCATCCACTACAAGTTAAAAATATTTTATTTGGACTTCAGGGGATGAATAAAAAGTATTTTACTAACGTTTGAAAACTTGAACAAGACGTATGTAAGTAGAGTGTAAGGCATTGGAGTGATATCAAGTGGCGGAACTGTGCAGAACAAACACCGAGCACGTGTTGCACAAGAAATAATGGACACTTTTCCTAGCTAAACTATTGTTATAGCAATAGCGCGTAGCTAGGAAGAAGTAAGTACAAAAAGCACTCTGTCCCTAATCTGTGCTTTCTCTGTCGTAGGCGTGGTGAGGTTTAATCCTTGGACAAGCAATCGCCTTTGGTTTATGTCGAATTGCTTTGTTTGACGCTGCGATACCTGACCTCTTGGCCACGAGTTATGTTTGTAATACACTCGCAGCTAGACCAGAAGCGGAACGTTTGTCTGTGCATTTACCACCATCGTTCCATCGTCTTCCGATATTACAATGCTCATTTGTAAAGCGTTAAGTAGCGCTAAAAAGTACAACGTTTATGTACGCTTCATGGTGAAAACATTGGTTCTCATTTGTAATAAACTATTCAAACAAGATTAATGGTGAAAATAATGTGATTAATAAATAATCTTTATAACTTGGAACAAACTGGATAATCAGATATAGAATATCAGGAGCACAGTGGTACAATATATTACAATGAAAATATTGGAAAGAACCCCAATACCACAAAAATATTAAAAAATAACAAATAAAACAAGTTACTTAAGATTAAACCCTTTTATCTTAAGGGTTTAAACCCTTAATGGTTTAATCTTAAGTAATTTGTTTTATTTGTTATTTTTGATATTTTTGTGGTATTGGGGTTCTTTCCAATATTTGCATTGGATAGTCAGAGGTAAACCACAATTTAAAAACAAATAAGACTAATGAGTAATAACAAAATATATATGTATATAAGCAACTCAATAAACATAAAGTAACAGCAATATATATTCAAACCTAATATATATGACTTACCAAGAATATATTATCAAACTTAATATACATAAAGTAATAACAATATAGTCTATTATTAATATATATATATATATATATATATAAATTAATAGCAAGATATAGGCCTACTACTTTATATGTTATTAATAAATACACAAAAACTTCTTAACCACAAACCTTCTTTATTTTACCCTTAGGGATAAATACCACAGTATATTCCTAATAAATAGTAACAGTATGGCTTCTCGGTCTCAGGAATTTAGACAGTAAAACCTCTGTATCGGGACAGAGAGGGGTCAGGTGAGTGTTTAGTAGGTTGCCCCATCGTGTAGGGGGAATAATAAGAACGGGTAGGAAGGACAGGAGACGAGTCCCGCTGGTCCTGTTATAGGACGGTACCTACACTTGGCTGAAGCATACGGAGTCTCCCCTGGGAACTGCTGTATTTGTCACCTTTGGCTAAGGAGAAGACAAGGGGTGTCCGTACTCTCGATGTATCAACATTTTACCAAAACCTGTCCTTTCCGAGTCGCATTGCAACCGTTGAATAACTTCTGGTTCCCGAAAGTAGATTTATTTACTTCAGCGGGAAGGCGGTGGAACCTATAAGCTCTTCCTCACCACAAACACAGCGCAAGCTTCGAATAATAGGACGACCTTGACGGAGAGGGCTTGGCTAAGCCTGAGTATTAACACAAACTCAACTTGTTACATGAGTTTAGTGTTCACTCTAAGTTAAACACTTATCTTACAACGTTTACCTGGGGGAGAAGATAAGGTAAGGGTGGAGTATAATAGTAACATAACGATTCGTGGTCTGGGAAGGTCGTAGCTCGCCTGTGCAGCTTTGCAACACAAGCTATCCAGATAAAAATGTAATTGCTTTTTTTTAATACACAAGTTTAATTCTGAACTTTTTTAAGTTCAGTTGATTGCCGTTAACATTTAAAACTTTACTGACGCAAGTTAAAAAATTCCATTTCCTCATTTAAATATAATTTTAATAAACGAGCCTTTTTTACTATCAGCGCTGGTTGGCAGCTTGCCAGAATCTTCATTAGACTCGCTGTTCAAAGTCCATTAGAATGCGCGCGCATCTAGGTTAGTTTCAGAACTGACCAAGCATATAGCGTTCATTCTAGGCACCTTATTAATCCATCCAAATACATATATATATATATATATATATATATATATATATATATATATATATATATATATACGTGTCCGAACTGTGTCCTCTGAATCTCCTCTACGACTGTCTCCTTCTCTATCATGTCTCTAATGATTTCATTTGTTCTTTTCTCTTTCCTCATCATGTCTCTAATGATTTCATTTGTTCTTTTCTCTTTTCTCATCATGTCTCTAATGATTTCATTTGTTCTTTTCTCTTTTCTCATCATGTCTCTAATGATTTCATTTGTTCTTTTCTCTTTCCTCATCATGTCTCTAATGATTTCATTTGTTCTTTTCTCTTTTCTCGTCATGTCTCTAATGATTTCATTTGTTCTTTTCTCTTTTCTCGTCATGTCTCTAATGATTTCATTTGTTCTTTTCTCTTTTCTCATCATGTCTCTAATGATTTCATTTGTTCTTTTCTCTTTCCTCATCATGTCTCTAATGATTTCATTTGTTCTTTTCTCTTTTCTCATCATGTCTCTAATGATTTCATTTGTTCTTTTCTCTTTTCTCATCATGTCTCTAATGATTTCATTTGTTCTTTTCTCTTTTCTCATCATGTCTCTAATGATTTCATTTGTTCTTTTCTCTTTTCTCATGATGTCTCTAATGATTTCATTTGTTCTTTTCTCTTTTCTCATCATGTCTCTAATGATTTCATTTGTTCTTTTCTCTTTTCTCATCATGTCTCTAATGATTTCATTTGTTCTTTTCTCTTTTCTCATCATGTCTCTAATGATTTCATTTGTTCTTTTCTCTTTTCTCATCATGTCTCTAATGATTTCATTTGTTCTTTTCTCTTTTCTCATCATGTCTCTAATGATTTCATTTGTTCTTTTCTCTTTCCTCATCATGTCTCTAATGATTTCATTTGTTCTTTTCTCTTTTCTCATCATGTCTCTAATGATTTCATTTGTTCTTTTCTCTTTTCTCATCATGTCTCTAATGATTTCATTTGTTCTTTTCTCTTTTCTCGTCATGTCTCTAATGATTTCATTTGTTCTTTTCTCTTTTCTCATCATGTCTCTAATGATTTCATTTGTTCTTTTCTCTTTCCTCATCATGTCTCTAATGATTTCATTTGTTCTTTTCTCTTTTCTCATCATGTCTCTAATGATTTCATTTGTTCTTTTCTCTTTTCTCGTCATGTCTCTAATGATTTCATTTGTTCTTTTCTCTTTCCTCATCATGTCTCTAATGATTTCATTTGTTCTTTTCTCTTTTCTCATCATGTCTCTAATGATTTCATTTGTTCTTTTCTCTTTTCTCGTCATGTCTCTAATGATTTCATTTGTTCTTTTCTCTTTTCTCATCATGTCTCTAATGATTTCATTTGTTCTTTTCTCTTTTCTCATCATGTCTCTAATGATTTCATTTGTTCTTTTCTCTTTTCTCATCATGTCTCTAATGATTTCATTTGTTCTTTTCTCTTTTCTCATCATGTCTCTAATGATTTCATTTGTTCTTTTCTCTTTTCTCATCATGTCTCTAATGATTTCATTTGTTCTTTTCTCTTTTCTCGTCATGTCTCTAATGATTTCATTTGTTCTTTTCTCTTTCCTCATCATGTCTCTAATGATTTCATTTGTTCTTTTCTCTTTTCTCATCATGTCTCTAATGATTTCATTTGTTCTTTTCTCTTTTCTCATCATGTCTCTAATGATTTCATTTGTTCTTTTCTCTTTTCTCATCATGTCTCTAATGATTTCATTTGTTCTTTTCTCTTTTCTCATCATGTCTCTAATGATTTCATTTGTTCTTTTCTCTTTTCTCATCATGTCTCTAATGATTTCATTTGTTCTTTTCTCTTTTCTCATCATGTCTCTAATGATTTCATTTGTTCTTTTCTCTTTTCTCATCATGTCTCTAATGATTTCATTTGTTCTTTTCTCTTTTCTCGTCATGTCTCTAATGATTTCATTTGTTCTTTTCTCTTTCCTCATCATGTCTCTAATGATTTCATTTGTTCTTTTCTCTTTTCTCATCATGTCTCTAATGATTTTATTTGTTCTTTTCTCTTTTCTCATCATGTCTCTAATGATTTCATTTGTTCTTTTCTCTTTCCTCATCATGTCTCTAATGATTTCATTTGTTCTTTTCTCTTTTCTCATCATGTCTCTAATGATTTCATTTGTTCTTTTCTCTTTTCTCATCATGTCTCTAATGATTTCATTTGTTCTTTTCTCTTTTCTCGTCATGTCTCTAATGATTTCATTTGTTCTTTTCTCTTTTCTCATCATGTCTCTAATGATTTCATTTGTTCTTTTCTCTTTTCTCATCATGTCTCTAATGATTTCATTTGTTCTTTTCTCTTTTCTCGTCATGTCTCTAATGATTTCATTTGTTCTTTTCTCTTTCCTCATCATGTCTCTAATGATTTCATTTGTTCTTTTCTCTTTTCTCATCATGTCTCTAATGATTTCATTTGTTCTTTTCTCTTTTCTCGTCATGTCTCTAATGATTTCATTTGTTCTTTTCTCTTTTCTCATCATGTCTCTAATGATTTCATTTGTTCTTTTCTCTTTTCTCATCATGTCTCTAATGATTTCATTTGTTCTTTTCTCTTTTCTCGTCATGTCTCTAATGATTTCATTTGTTCTTTTCTCTTTCCTCATCATGTCTCTAATGATTTCATTTGTTCTTTTCTCTTTTCTCATCATGTCTCTAATGATTTCATTTGTTCTTTTCTCTTTTCTCGTCATGTCTCTAATGATTTCATTTGTTCTTTTCTCTTTCCTCATCATGTCTCTAATGATTTCATTTGTTCTTTTCTCTTTTCACATCATGTCTCTAATGATTTCATTTGTTCTTTTCTCTTTTCTCGTCATGTCTCTAATGATTTCATTTGTTCTTTTCTCTTTTCTCATCATGTCTCTAATGATTTCATTTGTTCTTTTCTCTTTTCTCATCATGTCTCTAATGATTTCATTTGTTCTTTTCTCTTTTCTCATCATGTCTCTAATGATTTCATTTGTTCTTTTCTCTTTTCTCATCATGTCTCTAATGATTTCATTTGTTCTTTTCTCTTTTCTCATCATGTCTCTAATGATTTCATTTGTTCTTTTCTCTTTTCTCGTCATGTCTCTAATGATTTCATTTGTTCTTTTCTCTTTCCTCATCATGTCTCTAATGATTTCATTTGTTCTTTTCTCTTTTCTCATCATGTCTCTAATGATTTCATTTGTTCTTTTCTCTTTTCTCATCATGTCTCTAATGATTTCATTTGTTCTTTTCTCTTTTCTCATCATGTCTCTAATGATTTCATTTGTTCTTTTCTCTTTTCTCATCATGTCTCTAATGATTTCATTTGTTCTTTTCTCTTTTCTCATCATGTCTCTAATGATTTCATTTGTTCTTTTCTCTTTTCTCATCATGTCTCTAATGATTTCATTTGTTCTTTTCTCTTTTCTCATCATGTCTCTAATGATTTCATTTGTTCTTTTCTCTTTTCTCGTCATGTCTCTAATGATTTCATTTGTTCTTTTCTCTTTTCTCATCATGTCTCTAATGATTTCATTTGTTCTTTTCTCTTTTCTCGTCATGTCTCTAATGATTTCATTTGTTCTTTTCTCTTTCCTCATCATGTCTCTAATGATTTCATTTGTTCTTTTCTCTTTTCTCATCATGTCTCTAATGATTTTATTTGTTCTTTTCTCTTTTCTCATCATGTCTCTAATGATTTCATTTGTTCTTTTCTCTTTCCTCATCATGTCTCTAATGATTTCATTTGTTCTTTTCTCTTTCCTCATCATGTCTCTAATGATTTCATTTGTTCTTTTCTCTTTCCTCATCATGTCTCTAATGATTTCATTTGTTCTTTTCTCTTTTCTCATCATGTCTCTAATGATTTCATTTGTTCTTTTCTCTTTTCTCATCATGTCTCTAATGATTTCATTTGTTCTTTTCTCTTTTCTCATCATGTCTCTAATGATTTCATTTGTTCTTTTCTCTTTTCTCATCATGTCTCTAATGATTTCATTTGTTCTTTTCTCTTTTCTCATCATGTCTCTAATGATTTCATTTGTTCTTTTCTCTTTTCTCATCATGTCTCTAATGATTTCATTTGTTCTTTTCTCTTTCCTCATCATGTCTCTAATGATTTCATTTGTTCTTTTCTCTTTTCTCATCATGTCTCTAATGATTTCATTTGTTCTTTTCTCTTTCCTCATCATGTCTCTAATGATTTCATTTGTTCTTTTCTCTTTTCTCATCATGTCTCTAATGATTTCATTTGTTCTTTTCTCTTTCCTCATCATGCCTCTAATGATTTCATTTGTTCTTTTCTCTTTCCTCATCATGTCTCTAATGATTTCATTTGTTCTTTTCTCTTTCCTCATCATGTCTCTAATGATTTCATTTGTTTTTTTCTCTTTTCTCATCATGTCTCTAATGATTTCATTTGTTCTTTTCTCTTTCCTCATCATGTCTCTAATGATTTCATTTGTTCTTTTCTCTTTTCTCATCATGTCTCTAATGATTTCATTTGTTCTTTTCTCTTTCCTCATCATGTCTCTAATGATTTCATTTGTTCTTTTCTCTTTTCTCATCATGTCTCTAATGATTTCATTTGTTCTTTTCTCTTTCCTCATCATGTCTCTAATGATTTCATTTGTTCTTTTCTCTTTTCTCATCATGTCTCTAATGATTTCATTTGTTTTTTTCTCTTTTCTCATCATGTCTCTAATGATTTCATTTGTTCTTTTCTCTTTTCTCATCATGTCTCTAATGATTTCATTTGTTCTTTTCTCTTTCCTCATCATGTCTCTAATGATTTCATTTGTTCTTTTCTCTTTTCTCGTCATGTCTCTAATGATTTCATTTGTTCTTTTCTCTTTTCTCATCATGTCTCTAATGATTTCATTTGTTCTTTTCTCTTTTCTCATCATGTCTCTAATGATTTCATTTGTTCTTTTCTCTTTTCTCGTCATGTCTCTAATGATTTCATTTGTTCTTTTCTCTTTTCTCGTCATGTCTCTAATGATTTCATTTGTTCTTTTCTCTTTCCTCATCATGTCTCTAATGATTTCATTTGTTCTTTTCTCTTTTCTCATCATGTCTCTAATGATTTCATTTGTTCTTTTCTCTTTTCTCATCATGTCTCTAATGATTTCATTTGTTCTTTTCTCTTTCCTCGTCATGTCTCTAATGATTTCATTTGTTCTTTTCTCTTTCCTCATCATGTCTCTAATGATTTCATTTGTTCTTTTCTCTTTTCTCGTCATGTCTCTAATGATTTCATTTGTTCTTTTCTCTTTTCTCATCATGTCTCTAATGATTTCATTTGTTCTTTTCTCTTTTCTCATCATGTCTCTAATGATTTCATTTGTTCTTTTCTCTTTTCTCATCATGTCTCTAATGATTTCATTTGTTCTTTTCTCTTTTCTCGTCATGTCTCTAATGATTTCATTTGTTCTTTTCTCTTTTCTCATCATGTCTCTAATGATTTCATTTGTTCTTTTCTCTTTTCTCATCATGTCTCTAATGATTTCATTTGTTCTTTTCTCTTTTCTCATCATGTCTCTAATGATTTCATTTGTTCTTTTCTCTTTTCTCATCATGTCTCTAATGATTTCATTTGTTCTTTTCTCTTTTCTCATCATGTCTCTAATGATTTCATTTGTTCTTTTCTCTTTTCTCATCATGTCTCTAATGATTTCATTTGTTCTTTTCTCTTTTCTCGTCATGTCTCTAATGATTTCATTTGTTCTTTTCTCTTTTCTCATCATGTCTCTAATGATTTCATTTGTTTTTTTCTCTTTCCTCATCATGTCTCTAATGATTTCATTTGTTCTTTTCTCTTTTCTCATCATGTCTCTAATGATTTCATTTGTTCTTTTCTCTTTTCTCATCATGTCTCTAATGATTTCATTTGTTCTTTTCTCTTTTCTCATCATGTCTCTAATGATTTCATTTGTTCTTTTCTCTTTCCTCATCATGTCTCTAATGATTTCATTTGTTCTTTTCTCTTTTCTCATCATGTCTCTAATGATTTCATTTGTTCTTTTCTCTTTCCTCATCATGTCTCTAATGATTTCATTTGTTCTTTTCTCTTTTCTCATCGTCTATATTTCTGGAACACCGTTATATTTAGTAAGACAACTAAGCCTAAGAAATGCGCCGTATTACTGCACTAATATTATTCAGAAGGTCATGGAGGCAAGTAAGATAATAGTAATATAAGAGTAATGCAACACTTTGATAAAACTAACATGCTTACGTGGCGAGCGATGCTAGCTCTCCCGTTCTCTCCTTATTTCCTATTCTTCAAAAAGTCTCCATATTTTCCTTTTTTTAATAAACGTTCTCATATTTATCCTTTTTTAAGAAAAAGCAAAGTCCATTGGTGACGGGTTCCCAAATACTGTGAAAGGAAATAGTGTTGTCTCCTACTGTGTAATACAAAGTCCATTGGTCACGGATTCCCAAATAAACTGTGAAAGGAAATAGTGTTGTCTCCTGCTGTGCAATACAAAGTCCATTGGTCACGGATTCCCAAATAAACTGTGAAAGGAAATAGTGTTGTCTCCTACTGTGTAATACAAAGTCCATTGGTCACGGATTCCCAAAAACTGTGAAAGGAAATAGTGTTGTCTCCTACTGTGCAATACAAAGTCCATTGGTCACGGATTCCCAAAAACTGTGAAAGGAAATAGTGTTGTCTCCTACTGTGCAATACAAAGTCCATTGGTCACGGATTCCCAAAAACTGTGAAAGGAAATAGTGTTGTCTCCTACTGTGTAATACAAAGTCCATTGGTCACGGATTCCCAAATAAACTGTGAAAGGAAATAGTGTTGTCTCCTACTGTGTAATACAAAGTCCATTGGTCACGGATTCCCAAAAACTGTGAAAGGAAATAGTGTTGTCTCCTACTGTGTAATACAAAGTCCATTGGTCACGGATTCCCAAATAAACTGTGAAAGGAAATAGTGTTGTCTCCTACTGTGTAATACAAAGTCCATTGGTCACGGATTCCCAAAAACTGTGAAAGGAAATAGTGTTGTCTCCTACTGTGTAATACAAAGTCCATTGGTCACGGATTCCCAAATAAACTGTGAAAGGAAATAGTGTTGTCTCCTGCTGTGCAATACAAAGTCCATTGGTCACGGATTCCCAAATAAACTGTGAAAGGAAATAGTGTTGTCTCCTACTGTGTAATACAAAGTCCATTGGTCACGGATTCCCAAATAAACTGTGAAAGGAAATAGTGTTGTCTCCTACTGTGTAATACAAAGTCCATTGGTCACGGATTCCCAAAAACTGTGAAAGGAAATAGTGTTGTCTCCTGCTGTGCAATACAAAGTCCATTGGTCACGGATTCCCAAAAACTGTGAAAGGAAATAGTGTTGTCTCCTACTGTGCAATACAAAGTCCATTGGTCACGGATTCCCAAAAACTGTGAAAGGAAATAGTGTTGTCTCCTACTGTGTAATACAAAGTCCATTGGTCACGGATTCCCAAAAACTGTGAAAGGAAATAGTGTTGTCTCCTACTGTGTAATACAAAGTCCATTGGTCACGGATTCCCAAATAAACTGTGAAAGGAAATAGTGTTGTCTCCTACTGTGCAATACAAAGTCCATTGGTCACGGATTCCCAAAAACTGTGAAAGGAAATAGTGTTGTCTCCTGCTGTGCAATACAAAGTCCATTGGTCACGGATTCCCAAAAACTGTGAAAGGAAATAGTGTTGTCTCCTACTGTGTAATACAAAGTCCATTGGTCACGGATTCCCAAATAAACTGTGAAAGGAAATAGTGTTGTTTCCTACTGTGCAATACAAAGTCCATTGGTCACGGATTCCCAAAAACTGTGAAAGGAAATAGTGTTGTCTCCTACTGTGTAATACAAAGTCCATTGGTCACGGATTCCCAAATAAACTGTGAAAGGAAATAGTGTTGTCTCCTACTGTGTAATACAAAGTCCATTGGTCACGGATTTCCAAATAAACTGTGAAAGGAAATAGTGTTGTCTCCTACTGTGCAATACAAAGTCTCGAGGCCGTTTAGATATGAAAAATTATACTTGTATATAGAAAAGTAATTTATTTATAAAGAACACAATTTAAGTTATAATGAGTTGAATTAACTTTGAAGGAGAATTGCTTAGGCCTAAATGAGCTTTCTTCGAATCCTTGTTTATTTTTCCTCTTCTTGGATTGTTTTCGTTATTTTGCTCTCCTTTCCATTGCGGCAATGTTTTTACTTGATCGATATCCCACATAATACATCTTATCTGAATTCTAGAATCGTGTTTACTCAAGACACCTCCATAGGTAAGCGTCCCTGAGCTAGTGATGTATAATCCCCCCTCCTCAGTGCCATGAAGTCATCATCCCCCTTCCTTCGGTCTAACTAATGTCACCAGCCATTTCTTACTACTACTATTATTCTGACAAAGGTGTGACATTTTCCATTGGTAAACATTCTTTTATAGCCCGATAGAGAGTGAACAAGTGATAAGCACCCCTCACATCATATCCCCCCCTATATCCTCCACCAGGGGGATGATGTCCCTAGCTTAACGTTTACGTCTAACGCCCTATAATTAAAGTAAAATTACACTATGTAACTTTGATATTATTTAAACGCCTAAAGGACTTTTAAGTATGTTTAATTCTGTATATCACATTTTACTGTCGGTTTTGTTTCTTCTTGTTTATTTTTACCTGCGTATTACTTATTTACAGTGTGCTAATATATACCCTATGACAAATTTCAGTAATTTGGAAGTATTTAGGGATATTGTAATGAGCCCGGACGACAATGCGACCTTGAGCTCAGTGATTAAATGGCTGCATCCACCCGGTGCCGGTGGTGCGCCTGGATCACGAGTATGCTCTCCATTTATTCAGATTAATATGGTGGCCTATGGCACGGGCACGACTCCCATGCCCATGCAGCTCGGCCTTCTGGTTCTTTGCGCTCGGCGACAGAATATTCTTTAGTCCTACATTCTTCTTCTTTCTTCTCTCTGTGCATTTGCTTGCACTTGGATTATAGGTTACCTTTTGTAATCTCCACTACGTTTAAGTTTGTCCTAATATCTTGAAAATTAAAAACCTATCAATCGTCCTTAGGACGGATAGGTAGAGGATGGAGTTCTATCAATCGTACTTAGGACGGATAGGTAGAGGATGGAGTTCATAAAGAACTTTCAAAGTACTCCCGCATACTCTACATTTCTTTACAGCGTGGAGGTTTACTTTTAAAACGTTGTTATCCCTTGCAAGCCTTTGTACCGATTCCTAATTCAATTCTCCTCTCTATATCTACGTGTTCATATCTTTAATGTCCATTAAGTACTCTCTTTGTTTAACTTGTATTTATATTCTGAACAAATTTAATTACACTTTGTTACTCATCCTTGTTGTTACCTTCACGCGTTAGAGTGATATAAAACGCATTTTATTTACAAAATTTTGCTTTAGGAGTGTATTTACCTAGGGAGCAAACTGTACCTGAAAATGATTTAAACATAATCTCCAATTAACCTTTAACTGAATACGAAAACCGCTGGTAACGATAAAAGAATGTGTTATTATTTGCGTTTTCGGTATCGTATCTTCGGGGCGATCCGTTAATATTCGGAAAGACCGAAAGATTCCTATGAATCTTAAACAGGAAACCACTTTACAGATTCTAACAGGATATATGTTATAATTCTTTGTTTTATATAAAATGTATCCAGTCGTTGTTTATTTAGATTATTAAAAGTAAATATGTAACTGTCTGACCGGCTGTGTTATGGATACAGCCCACTCGTTGCCAACTACTCTCTTAAAATTTATGATAATTAACACAGATATACTCCTGGAGCTTGTTAATAGTCGGTTTTATAGTAAACACAGCGTTCGTGATATTTTACTTGTGAAAGTACAGTTATTGCGTTAACACTTTTTGCAACGTTGCCGCTAATAAGGTAGGCTAAAGATGGCCGCTGACCCTAAGCGCAGCACATACCTCGCCGAAGCTGTCATTAAAGCAACGAGTTTATTTATTTACATACGTCGATACACTACCGATACATAGCCTGCTACAACAATTACTATTGTTGCACAATACTTATGTAAGTCGCACCGATTCGGCATTAAAATCTCTGCGTTTCGTAATGAAAGTTCGCATTAGCAGGAAAGTCACAAAAAGCATACGGATAATAGCAGAAAGTAACATAATCGCTAAACTGTGCTATAGCCTTGGTCGGAGTTGATGTCAACACGTTCTTAATCCACTTTTATTAAAAACATCATGATTTAACCCACCCTTAAAGTTTTATAAGCTTATTAATTTTGTGTGTGTATACATATATAAATAAATACATATATATATATATATATATATATATATATATATATATATTAATGTATTAAATATGGTGATATGTTTTCTTGTAATATAGTTAATAAATTAAAAATATTTCAAAAACAAGAATACTTTTAATGAATATGTTTATTCAAAGCTTTTCGCCGATAAAATAGTATCAGCATCTTCAGGAAAATAATTATCTAATCTAGGATTAGATAATTATTTTCCTGAAGATGCTGATACTATTTTATCGGCGAAAAGTTTTGAATAAATATATTCATTAAAAGTATTCTTGTTTTTGAAATATTTTAAATTTATTATATATATATATATATATATATATATATATATATATATTCACACAAACACACAACATTGTATATATATATATATATATATATATATATATATATATATATCAACAATATACGATGACACAACACCGATATCATGAAGAACAAACAAACTTTGTTCACCATTTTTCTTAATGATGCTACTAGCTGGCGAAACGTTTTGAAATTTTTTTTTCGCAAAAATTTAATATATTTCTGTGTTTATATAATATTCTTTCCAATATCTGTTATTTATAACATGAAAATATTTTATATATATATATATATATATATATATATATATATATATATGTTTGTGTGTGTGTGTGTGTGTGTGTGTGCGTGCGTGCGTGCGTGTGTGTGTGTGTGTGTGTGCGCGTGTGCGTGCGTGCGTGCGTGCGCGCGCGCGCGCGCGTGTGTGTGTGTGTGTGTGTGTGTGTGTGTGTGTGTGTGTGTGTGTGTGTGTGTGTGTGTGTGTATAATCGATAATTAAATTATAACGAACACATTTAGCACGCAATTGTTTACATAGGCGTTTCAGTAACAAAGTCATCATCATTACTAAGTATAACTACACACATTCTATATAAGAAATGCAAGTAATAATATACAAATTTAACAACAATATAACCCTGACTATAGTACTTGGGCTATAGTGACTAGTTTTACTCAGTGATGATGGTGACTTGCAATTGAATCGCAAGTGAAGCTAAATTGAAAGCTGAAATTTAAACTAAACCAGATTTCCCATTAAAAATAATCAAAATATTTAAAATGTACGAATAATGAAAAGAAATATAGAGGGTCTAAAAGGCATGGATTATTTGCAAAGTCATAAAGATGGAAGTAAACAATGGATGGAAATATTTAAAACACATATTTTTCAACTACGTCTTGATAATATCCGTAATGGGGAATTAACGAAAAGATTAGAGCCTTTGTATTTTTAATACTCTTGCTTATGAAACTATGCACTAAATCTTCCAGTCTCCCGAGCATCTTGTGATTGTAATACAGAGCGCTGTCAGTTGCAGCCGAAATTCATCTCCTACAGAGTCGGGCCCACAGCGTGAACGTTCGTGGAAAATATCCATCACAACTTACGTTCGAACTACATAAAGTTGGATTATAAATTTACCCCAGCCTTCGGCCTGAAATTATCTCTTTGTAATGCAAGGTTGTTTATTAGTTAAAAACGCGACTAGCAATCTGGCAATAATTATAGTTCGGGATTTGCCAAGGCCAGACATTGCGCGAGCGAGGCAGGCCTGCCTCAACGGCGGTTCTCTTCTTTAAATTTCCCTCCTTGAATTTCCCTTAAATTCTTGCTCCTCCAGTTTCACGTCTCCATGATTGAGTGTGTGAATACCCTGGTATTACATCTACAATTAGTAGATTTGTGTTTGTCTACTTCCTTTGTGTAAAAAGGTTTTCACTAGAAAGAACTATTTTTTTGACAAATCTCAAGTTTTATTTAATTACATCAGTATATAAATAAGTGCACGTAGTGAATTTAAATGATTTAAAAAGATAATAATAAAAACAAACAGAACAAGCAAATTTAAAATAAAACAAGTAATTTAGCTTTTACTTAAAGACCGTTAAAGCAGCTAGAATAGGCTGCCTATATCGACCTCTTATATCGATATAGTAGCTGCTTTATATATCGACCTCTTATATCGATATAGTAGCTGCTTTATATATCGACCTCTTATATCGATATAGTAGCTGCTTTATATATCGACCTCTTATATCGATATAGTAGCTGCTTTATATATCGACCTCTTATATCGATATAGTAGCTGCTTTATATATCGACCTCTTATATCGATATAGTAGCTGCTTTATATATCGACCTCTTATATCGATATAGTAGCTGCTTTATATATCGACCTCCTATTATAAAGCTGATACTATTAGTTCTGTATTGAAATAATTGCTTTTCAAAAATTATTATTTAAATATAATTCTTAACATATTCATCTTCATTTCTATTAGGAATATTTCTAAATATCTCCTCTGTTGACGCGTTTCGGAATGACTCCATTTACACTACTTAAATGTCAAAGTAGATTAAAGTTTTGAAAATACAGTCACTCCGAAACGCGTCAACAGAGCAAAATATTGAACGTTAGGAAAGGCAGAAAACTGTATATATATATATATATATATATATATATATATATATATATATATATATATATATATATATATATATATATATATAAGCCAACACATACTAATTTTCCTTAAATGGACCTCTTATATCGATATAGTAGCTGCTTTATATATCGACCTCTAAATATAAAGCTGATACTATTAGTTCTGTATTAAAATAATTGCCTTAAAAAATTAGGTTTTAGACATCATTCTTAATATGTATAGGCCTATTTATCTCCATTTCTATTAGGAATATCTCTATCTCCTCTGTTGACGCTTTTCGGAGTGGCTCCATTTACACTACTTAAATCTTAAAAAATATTTAAGTTTTGAAAATGGAGTCACTCCGAAACGCGTCAGTAGAGGAAAATATTGTAACTTTAGGAAAATCAGAAAACTGTAATCAGAGATATATATATATATATATATAAGCCAACACATACTAATTTTCACAAACGTCTCTGTACTAACAAACTATTTTCACTTTAAGTTAAGATGACCGTTTCAGGAGAAACCATCCCTAAAATTGTCACTCGAACCTTAACGTGTCTTTTTGTTTTGGTACGTGTGGGGAAGCTGTAATATAGGCTATAGTCATAATGGGACTCTTAAGGTCAATATACCAAAGCGAATGTGATTTTGAATGTTATGTGAAATTTGAAGTGTGTAATTTCTGTGTGTTTTTACTATGCCAGGTGGTGTGGAGTTTGTTATTCTTATTTAATTTATTCAAAAGTTGTAGGTTTATTTTAGATATAGGTGTTTCGCAATGTTTGATTCAGTGCTTTGACTTGTGAATGGTGTTTTAAGTTCTTGGTGCGGTTTGAAGTTGTTTTCTATTTGGTCACCTTAGAAACTAGGCCATGAACTTGCTTAGGAGTTACATATCTTTGGTTGGGAAGTCGTGTTTGTACACCTATAAGTGGAGTTGATGTTTGTGGTGCAGCTATTTTGTAATTTACAAAAGGTGTGAGTTGGATTTGAGTTTAGCAATAAATAACACAAATGTCTCTCTGGAAGCAATTATAATGATGTATAAATACTCACTTTTATATTATTATGCTTCAATCTTTGGGTTCTAACCGGGTCGGGGGGGGGGGGTAGATATTTAATTAGGGGTTTAACGAATTATTGTTGTTTATTTTAACGTGTAATATAATCACAAATTTTTAAAATTTCAATTCCTACTTAGGTTAACAATGAAGAATGTGATTTGAGTTACGTTTTAATGAATAATTACAATTAATATAAATACAGTAACATAACCTGTGCGTTAAAACAGCTGTTCTACCTCATAACTTATAACGTAAAATCATCTGTCACCAGAAATCATATGTTATTACTTATTTTAAGCTAAATGGGACGAAATAACTGCATTGAATAACTTGCCCCTTTTGTGAAAAGTTTTCCTCCCATATAAAACTAAAACTAAATCATTAAATTCAATGAATTAATTATTATTTGAAAAAAACTGAATCAACATCAAGTGACATGCACTGTAGATTTAAAAAAAATGTATTTGAACTTGAAGGGATGAATAAAAAATACTTTATTATTGATTTAAAATTTGAAATATATATATATATATATATATATATATATATATGAGAGTGTAAACTAATAGATGGAATTGAAAAAAAAATAAATAATTGCGAATAATTTTATATTATTTTTTCTATTCTATTCATGCAAAACTTACACTTGTTTATTTTCTAGTCAACTTGCAATGTCGAACAATTTCTAGAATTGCTTTTCAAGTTTACTATTTTGGGGCAACGCTTGTCCCTTGTTGTAAGTTGTGGCAAATTGTATTTCGTTTTCTATTAATGGGAAAATTTCTTCAAAAATATTATGATTTATGAAATAAAATCCCTTGCTGTATAAGCTAAGGTAATGGAAGCTAATCAACAGGGTTCGCAGTGTCTAAGAGGTGAAGAGCCCCTGTTTTAGCCCCCCCCCCCGCTAGACGTTGCAATGACGACTGAGCAACGCGTTGGCACCATTAGTCGCGGCCTAGAAGCGACACAGCTTATGGTTATTTATCTTTAGCCCAGAGTAAAATAATAAGCAACTGGCCAAATGTATTTTTAAAGACAGCGCCGGTCGCTTCGTATAATTAAAGCGTGAGCAGACCGTCTCGTGACGCGAACGCATACATCAGGCCGTGAGCTGAGGCGAAGGTTCGTGTGGCGAGGCGATCCATCCCTTATTCACAACCTCCAGAAGTGGGTTAGCCACTCAGTTCGGCTTTGTTTGGCTTCTGGCGGAACCAAAAAATAAAACTAATTATAAACACCGCATATTTCAGTCATTTCCATCCGCGAGCTGCAATTTAATTGTCCTGTTTGAAACCGGGAAGGAGTGTTTGGAGTTCGTTACATGTTCAGGATATTTGCTGTTAGACACAACTACAACACATCGCTCAACTAGTTAACGTGGCCTTAATGAATCTGCTTCCAAAGTGGATTTGTATGAAAAACTGCAACGCTTAGTTTTATCTACTCTCTTACCTTTCTTCTCTTCCGTCTCTCTCTCTTCTCTTCTTTCCAATCTCTCTTTTTTATTTCTCTCTCTCCTTTTTTATCTGTTATCTTTCTTCATCTGTCTCTCTTTCTTCCATTGTTGTCTCTGTCTCTTTCTCTCTGTTATTTTTATTTCTGCCTGTCTGTCACACAATTGTCTCTCAGTCTTCGTTTGTTTTTCTCTCTCTATCTCTCATATCTTTCTTTGTCCGTTTCTCTCTCTCTCTCTCTCTCTCTCGCTCGCTCTCTCTCTTTCTGTCATATCTTTCTGTTCGTCTCTCGCTCTCTTATTTCTTTCTTTCTCTGTCCGTCTGTATCTCTTTCTCTGTCCGTCTCCATCTCTCTCTCTCTCTCTCTCTCTCTCTCTTAATATTTATCTTTTTTAATAAGAGAACTTAAATACAGTACAGCACCACACTTGCCATAGATTTTCAGTAACACCTGCCTCTTTCATTGCGACGTATTCGGTTATTTTATTTTGCAAGCTTCTTTTTCAAATCTTGTTCAAGACCTTCCTCTAAACCTCTTGTCCTGCACGTTCCTTCCTGGAATGATCACCATGAATCCATCGTCACTGTATGCGTGCTATTCACTAAGCTTTCCTTTTCACGATTCTTTCACCTATTATTATTGGTGACTCTTGGATTAAAACATTACATTAGTTTAGAACAACATTCCAAATGCCAAATAAAATTTAAAACCGACAACAAATACTTTTACTGCAACAATTAATACAGATTAGAGTCACGTTCAGTAATAATGGATAAGACTTGACACTTGGTGGCTATAAAATACAAATTGATGAAGCGGGGACGTATTAGAAAAAAACCTCTGAGATTTGCTATTTTCGGCCCAGATGTCATCGATTTTACAAAATAAAATTATACATTCGATGCAGAAAGAACTGGTACAAGGAAAACAAAAATACAAGCTGGCGATGGCGCTCCGAAAATCACATATTTTGTAAAACGACACATTTTAGAAGGCTGTGTATTTTGGAAAGGAAACAAAAAAAGGACACGAAATTTTTATCGCCCCTGAGAATGGTTTCCTCGAAACAGGAATGTACATAAGGCAAATAATAAACTATCGTGGCAGAGGGTTGTGTGTGCTATAATTACATTTACCCTGAATTTATAGACGCAAAACACTTATAATATCAAGAATTACTTATAAACCAGATCTCTACATTAAAATATATCTGGAAGTTATCCGGTTATGATAGGTTTTAAAAAAATAATAAAATTTGAATAATGAAGGGAGTTAATAACGTCAATCGAAACACTGCCTCCTTGTTCGGAGCGGTGATGCAATAACGCTTACTAGATGGAAGCCACTTTACTTATTCACACGTTGGTCTACAAACAAACCCAATCTAACCGGATTCTTCGTACATATAGTCTAATGTAGTGTGACAGTATGCCTTGTTATACTTGAAAACCGTGCGGACTGACGTTGCATTGGTCTATTTGGATCATTTTCGGGCGCCAGTGTCATATATAATTTTTCCTATTTCTGTAGCCTATCACCAAACATATTTCCTGTTTTTCTAAATTGATACGTCCGCCTAGCCGTATCCCTAAATTATTTGAGCATATTAATTTCTTATTTCAACAAAAGTGATTTTCTACCTGTTTCACGTTTTTTGTTCTGGCGTCTTCAGTTTTCGCTCTCTTCAAGAATCTGTATAATGGGTCGTCATTTAATTTAATAACACTGCGTCGGATTGTTCTTCGGCAAAAGGAATCTATAATTACTTGTAATAATGTTTTAATAGCAATCAAACACTTGTAACTAAATGTCCTTTCCCCTTTTTATAGAGCTTTCCTTATAGCGACCAAGTATTTTTATCTGTCTTTCAATGAAAAGTTACAAGTGTGCTGTTCTTGGAACTGATAATGTTCATTTTAAAAGCTTTATAAAGCATGTCTTTTAGTTTATCTTTAATGTACCCGTACTGTATTAGGGAAGTGGACAAAATGTTATACAATGCTTCTTGGCAGGGTAACTTTTAACAAAGATAGGCCTACTAATGCTGGAAGTGTGGTTGCCACAACTTAAGTAATGCCGACGCACACCTAAACCAACGCACACTTAGGTTAATGCCGACGCATACCTAAGCTACAGGTTAGGTACGCTCAACTTATTCCTAGGCACTTCTTCTAACCATTCTTACAAAACATCAGCGCGTATCAGCATTCCTTTTGTTTTACTTCCCTTTGTGCCCCAACCTGCCAATGCCAGCGAGACTGGACGCTCTTGGTCTTCGGAGAAGCGCTGACGCTGAACTTCTTTTCACGACCACATTTTTGAAAAAGTCCCCAAACGTAGTAATGTCCTTCTAGAGGATGGGTAAAACTACGAGGGACAGGTGGCGCCGACATCAGAGGTTGTAGAACCTTAAATAATTACCGATAATACCAACAGTTTAACACGAATATTACCCGCGTGTACGACTTTCGTAACGCTCCACACTGGCACTTGCGTTACATACCCGAAGAAATGCATTTGCAAAATTACGGCCATTAATAAAGCGTTATGCGACGGCGAGTGTCTGGCACTATACGGATTGTATTTAATAGCTATTAATATCTGTAAAGAACAAACTATATTTCTTGATAATGACCCATTTCCTGCGTACCTCGGCAGTACTACTGCAATTTACTGCAGCGTTGATTTGAAATGAAAACCGCTTTAAGCAGTGAAGTTAGCAGTCAAATAAATCTACAATGAAAATTGTCTTTGTGTGATAAATTGTTGGAATTAAATTTACTACATTATACAATAAATTTAAGGTACAGTAGTAATTTTAAATATATTAAATTAAAAACTCCTGTGTGAAACTTACTGTGTGCAGATAGCAAACTGTTGTGTTTGCAACAGCTTTCTTATTCGTGCAACTTGTCTTTCTAGTTTGAAGTTTTTCCAATATAACGAACCTGAGACGTATTAAGTGGATTACTGCAAAGTCTGTGGATTCTCGAGGTATAAAGGTCTTCTCTAGTTCCGATCATTTAATTAGAGTTAAAACTTTATTTCGTTCTGGACTCTGCATGATACAAAGTAACGTGTCGCTCATACCTGAGACGTATTAAGTGGATTACTGCAAAGTCTGTGGATTCTCGAGGTATAAAGGTCTTCTCTAGTTCCGATCATTTAATTAGAGTTAAAACTTTATTTCGTTCTGGACTCTGCATGATACAAAGTAACGTGTCGCTCTTACCTGAGACGCGTCAGGTGGATCTTTTCGTAATGGCTTGGCAGCTCGAATCGAACCAATTAAACCTATTAGGCGAACTTTTGTTTGCTCGAACGATGCAGTTATGTATAGCTCTTCGTCGAAATATTCCATCGAATTAAACCTGTCGATGAAGTTTTCCTGGCAAAGTTTATTTGTTATCCTGCACGTCACGCTATCCTTAGGGTTCACCGATCCTCCGGTTACCTATGGAAAGCCTGTTACTCAGACAGTGTGAGATTTTCGCCAATTGCCAAAGACTGGTCAACATAAGAAGTTATTACAATATTACTATTTCTCTACAAGACGTTTTGCGAATTACGTTTTATAATATTGGCCACTCCTTATTATAGACCTCTCCTGTATCATGAGCGTATGTCGCGCCTTCTATCCTCTAAACAACTCTCCTGTATCATGAGTGTATGTCGCGCCTTCTATACTCTATACAACTCTCCTGTATCATGAGTGTATGTCGCGCCTTCTATACTCTATACAACTCTCCTATATCATGAGTGTATGTCGCGCCTTCTATCCTCTATACAACTCTCCTATATCATGAGTGTATGTCGCGCCTTCTATCCTCTATACAACTCTCCTATATCATGAGTGTATGTCGCGCCTTCTATCCTCTATACAACTCTCCTATATCATGAGTGTATGTCGCGCCTTCTATCCTCTATACAACTCTCCTATATCATGAGTGTATGTCGCGCCTTCTATCCTCTATACAACTCTCCTATATCATGAGTGTATGTCGCGCCTTCTATACTCTATACAACTCTCCTGTATCATGAGTGTATGTCGCGCCTTCTATACTCTATACAACTCTCCTATATCATGAGTGTATGTCGCGCCTTCTATCCTCTATACAACTCTCCTATATCACGAGTGTACGTCGCGCCTTCTATCCTCTATACAACTCTCCTGTATCATGAGTGTACGTCGCGCCTTCTATCCTCTATACAACTCTCCTGTATCACGAGTGTACGTCGCGCCTTCTATCCTCTATACAACTCTCCTGTATCATGAGTGTATGTCGCGCCTTCTATCCTCTATACAACTCTCCTGTATCACGAGTGTACGTCGCGCCTTCTATCCTCTATACAACTCTCCTGTATCATGAGTGTATGTCGCGCCTTCTATCCTCTATACAACTCTCCTGTATCATGAGCGTATGTCGCGCCTTCTATCCTCTATACAACTCTCCTGTATCATGAGTGTATGTCGCGCCTTCTATCCTCTATACAACTCTCCTGTATCATGAGCGTATGTCGCGCCTTCTATCCCCTATACAACTCTCCTATATCATGAGTGTATGTCGCGCCTTCTATCCTCTATACAACTCTCCTGCATCATGAGTGTACGTCACTCCTAGTCTATACACAAGTCTCCAGCATCATGAGTATACGTCGGTCCTTCTAGTCTATACACAACTCTCCAGAAACATGGGTGTATGTCGCTACTGCTAGCTTCTATGCAAACCCTAGCGTACCATGATTGTAAGTCCTTCCAAGAATTATCTCCTGTTATCAACAGGAAGAAACATGCTTGTAACGTCAGCTAAGAACCGTTCAGTCATTCTCTCACCGACTTGCACGTCTTAGGTTAGAGCGATCGAGAGCCGATACAAGGGCCGACCTTTTGGCCACAGACGCGAGTAAATGATAATAAATAGAAAGTGAGCGACAATAGGCGCGTTAATTTCCCATTTGTATTACCGCCGGACTAGATTCGGCGTCAGAAGTGGTCTCGGCAACTGTTATTGTAGAACGTAACAATGAACTGACTGTACCTGGCAATCAATACAGACAGAGCAAAAACCAACACTCCTTATACGTAAGCAGAGAGAAATCGCATCTAACGTCTTCTGGATCTGTGGACAAGTGATTTGGATTGGTCCTGTACCGTTTTGGCTAACAAAGGCTTGCACCAGAACAGATACACCTTTGTGAGTATGGGTTGTGTTGGTATGGAATGTCGATAGGTACCGTATGGCGTTAAAAATAAACTTTGAGCAATTTATAATTTTTTCACTACTTTTGTTTGAAATGCTTTCTCATGAGGCACCCACTCCAAGCTTCTACGAGCAATGTAATATACTTCACAAATATTATGCTTACTGAACATGAAATTCATATTTTGGCGATTAATCGATTTATGTAAAATAATTTTCAATAATATATATATTACTATGTTACATTTAATAACAAGTATTATTTACATTCTTCTATGTTTTTCACTATATTTTCGCTGCTACCACTTGTCAAAGTCAACACGTCTTTACGGTGTCCAAGTGTGTAATATTTTATATTAAAATGTTTTTTTTTTTTTTTGGAAATAGTATACTTTTTCGGATATCAAAACCTTCATATATAAGGTGCTTTAGAGATGGCACTACGAGAAACCCTAAACACAAAAGCATTCTGCTTAGATTGGAATTAGAAAATCATGTTTGCCCCTTCCAATTAGGGGATGGGGGATGCTTTCGTCGTACAAAATACAACTTTTCAAGGCACCATTCTTTACACTAGAACCATGCAGTTTACGTTTAGACCGATCTAAGCAACTTATTGGTTACGTAGCACCTTCACTTCCCCCTGAATAACTTTCTTAATGTTCTTCAACATGAGTGATGTATTTTTCTTACTTTTTTTGTTAATATGAAATAAATAACAACAATGAACAACTCACGATTAACATTTTACTTTTCCTTACGCGTTTCAATGGCAGCCATCATCAGTGATTTCAAGTAAGCTACTCAAATTTTAAACCATAACTATACATTCCAGTTAAAGTTTAGACTTTGTGTAGTTATATGTCTACTCACTGAGGATGATTACTTTGTCATAGAAACGCGCAAGAGAAAATATTATTGCTTGGGAATTGGTGATATTTATTTTTAATTACTATCTTTGCTCTAAAACCCAAATTTTAATAATAAAATAATTTTCATTAAAAGTTGTATTTCAAGAAACTATGCTACAGCGACTTTATCCACACAAGTGATACTGTCTGTCTGCCAACACCAAAGTATAATCCAGGACCAATATTGCTTCCATACGTTGCCTATAGATACTCCTACTATAACGACAAAACCACATTGATATTATGTTAGATACAGATAATGTGTTAAGCCAATGACGTCACAATAAATATAATGCCGTCGAGTTAAGATATCGCGGCGTATAAACGTCCTTCGCCTTTGCAGGGCCGCACGACCGGGATCGCGGAAACAATGCACCCTAGCCATGAACACAATGAGTCATGAGTGCAGTGCAACTATGTCGACTCTTACAATATATTCCTTCCCGAACATAAATATAGTAAATAGGCTCTACTCAGCGTTAAGATTGAGAGCTATAAGCTCAGTTCTTGTTAAACTTTAAAAGTTGTCGTCTTCAGACAAATATAAAATAGAGGAATTTCAAATATTTATTATGTAGAGATAAAGTTTAGAAACTAAATTGTGTTTAGAGAGTTCGCTTAGCAATTGTTATTATTTTAACTATTACTTTAATATATTTTTAGGTTTTTTAAAAGTACAGACATAATTAATTGTAAGCAGATATATACGAGTAGATACAGCAACAGGGTAGTTGCAACAGGATAGATACAGTAACAGGATAGTTACAGCAACAGGATAAATACAATAGGATAGATACAATAGGATAGATACAACAGGAGTTATACAGGAACCTGGTAGATACAACAGAATATATAATAGGATGGATACAACAGGATAGATACAGTAACCGGATGGAGACAGCAACCAGATAGATGAAATAGGATGGTAACAATAGGATAGATTCAACAGGATTGATACAGGAATCGGATGGATACATAAACCAGATGGAGACAGCAAATAGATGAAACAGGATGGCAACAACAGGATAGATTCAACAGGATTGATACAGCAACCGGATGGATAGAGCAACCAGATGGAGACAACAACCGGATAGATACAGCTACCGGTTGATACAAAAGGATAGAATCTGCAACAGTAAGACACAACAGTGTACATAAAGTTATGTCGCATAACTATAACGTATGCCACCCTAATCCGTGTATCTGGCTTACCCCTAAGGGCGGTAATGCGAAGCAAACTCTAGGCTAAGGACTGTGGAGAAAACTTTAATAAATGTATAGTTTGATCGAATAACAAACATTCACGTGCCAATGATTACTTCTAGTTTTGGAAAGAAGTAAAAAAAAAGTAAGCTTACGTGTATTTGCATTCAAAGCATTACACTAAGCGACATCCGTGTCTCTTTGTTTGGACTTGGAAAATCGATGGATGACATCATCTGTGTATATTCATTTTAATATCGCGCCGAACAAGAATGGCAGAAGGTCTGGACAATCGATCTTCCGTCATTCTGGAACCCACCGACGTCTCTTCAATGCAGAGAATCTGCTTCCCGCTGCAACGATAGAATTCCAAGTGTTTAAAACAGCCATTAACAATCCGCTTCGATCAGTATTGCGATTTCATCGTAATGCTTTATGCACTTGCCTTGTTCTTGTTCTTGTGCAAAGGATAATTAACACCTTTAATAACGCTCAGTATTTCAATAACAAACAATTAAAAAGCTTCATCGTTCATTTGTAACCGCCTGATGATGTTGTTTTGACGAAATGTACACAAAGGTTGTGTAAATCATTAAGGGTTTATGATCGTTTAGTCATTATAATTTGGCTGCGGTCTGATAATTCATATTCTCGCAGTATTTGGATTAAAAGTTCAATTTGTAGCTGGAGTTTCAGACCTTAGCAAGGACGAGTATTGTACAGCGAAAGTATGTAGTGGCGTTTGTAGAGTCGCCGTGTCTAGGTTTGTTGGAACTAACGTGTGTACAGAGAGAAGGACGAGTATTGTACAGCGAAAGTATGTAGTGGCGTTTGTAGAGTCGCCGTGTCTAGGTTTGTTGGAACTAACGTGTGTACAGAGACGAGGACCAGTATTGTACAGCGAAAGTATGTAGTGGCGTTTGTAGAGTCGCCGTGTCTAGGTTTGTTGGAACTAACGTGTGTACAGAGAGGAGGACCAGTATTGTACAGCCAAAGTATGTAGTGGCGTTTGTAGAGTCGCCGTGTCTAGGTTTGTTGGAACTAACGTGTGTACAGAGAGAAGGACGAGAATTGTACAGCGAAAGTATGTAGTGGCGTTTGCAGAGTCGCCGAGTCTAGGTTTGTTGGAACTAACGTGTGTACAGAGAGAAGGACGAGTATTGTACAGCGAAAGTATGTAGTGGCGTTTGTAGAGTCGCCGTCTCTAGGTTTGTTGGAACTAACGTGTGTACAGAGAGAAGGACGAGTATTGTACAGCGAAAGTATGTAGTGGCGTTTGTAGAGTCGCCGTGTCTAGATTTGTTGGAACTAACGTGTGTACAGAGAGAAGGACGAGTATTGTACAGCGAAAGTATGTAGTGGCGTTTGTAGAGTCGCCGTGTCTAGGTTTGTTGGAACTAACGTGTGTACAGAGAGAAGGACGAGTATTGTACAGCGAAAGTATGTAGTGGCGTTTGTAGAGTCGCCGTGTCTAGGTTTGTTGGAACTAACGTGTGTACAGAGAGAAGGACGAGTATTGTACAGCGAAAGTATGTAGTGGCGTTTGTAGAGTCGCCGTGTCTAGGTTTGTTGGAACTAACGTGTGTACAGAGAGAAGGACGAGTATTGTACAGCGAAAGTATGTAGTGGCGTTTGTAGAGTCGCCATGTCTAGGTTTGTTGGAACTAACGTGTGTACAGAGAGAAGGACGAGTATTGTACAGCGAAAGTATGTAGTGGCGTTTGTAGAGTCGCCGTGTCTAGGTTTGTTGGAACTAACGTGTGTACAGAGAGAAGGACGAGTATTGTACAGCGAAAGTATGTAGTGGCGTTTGTAGAGTCGCCGTGTCTAGGTTTGTTGGAACTAACGTGTGTACAGAGAGAAGGACGAGTATTGTACAGGGAAAGTATGTAGTGGCGTTTGTAGAGTCGCCGAGTCTAGGTTTGTTGGAACTAACGTGTGTACAGAGAGAAGGACGAGTATTGTACAGCGAAAGTATGTAGTGGCGTTTGTAGAGTCGCCGTGTCTAGGTTTGTTGGAACTAACGTGTGTACAGAGAGAAGGACGAGTATTGTACAGCGAAAGTATGTAGTGGCGTTTGTAGAGTCGCCGTGTCTAGGTTTGTTGGAACTAACGTGTGTACAGAGAGGAGGACCAGTATTGTACAGCGAAAGTATGTAGTGGCGTTTGTAGAGTCGCCGTGCCTAGGTTTGTTGGAACTAACGTGTGTACAGAGAGGAGGACCAGTATTGTACAGCCAAAGTATGTAGTGGCGTTTGTAGAGTCGCCGTGTCTAGGTTTGTTGGAACTAACGTGTGTACAGAGAGGAGGACCAGTATTGTACAACGAAAGTATGTAGTGGCGTTTGTAGAGTCGCCGTGTCTAGGTTTGTTGGAACTAACGTGTGTACAGAGAGGAGGACCAGCATTGTACAGCGAAAGTATGTAGTGGCGTTTGTAGAGTCGCCGTGTCTAGGTTTGTTGGAACTAACGTGTGTACAGAGAGGAGGACCAGTATTGTACAGCGAAAGTATGTAGTGGCGTTTGTAGAGTCGCCGTGCCTAGGTTTGTTGGAACTAACGTGTGTACAGAGAGGAGGACCAGTATTGTACAGCCAAAGTATGTAGTGGCGTTTGTAGAGTCGCCGTGTCTAGGTTTGTTGGAACTAACGTGTGTACAGAGAGGAGGACCAGTATTGTACAGCGAAAGTATGTAGTGGCGTTTGTAGAGTCGCCGTGCCTAGGTTTGTTGGAACTAACGTGTGTACAGAGAGGAGGACCAGTATTGTACAGCCAAAGTATGTAGTGGCGTTTGTAGAGTCGCCGTGTCTAGGTTTGTTGGAACTAACGTGTGTACAGAGAGGAGGACCAGTATTGTACAGCCAAAGTATGTAGTGGCGTTTGTAGAGTCGCCGTGCCTAGGTTTGTTGGAACTAACGTGTGTACAGAGAGGAGGACCAGTATTGTACAGCCAAAGTATGTAGTGGCGTTTGTAGAGTCGCCGTGTCTAGGTTTGTTGGAACTAACGTGTGTACAGAGAGGAGGACCAGTATTGTACAGCCAAAGTATGTAATGGCGTTTGTAGAGTCGCCGTGTCTAGGTTTGTTGGAACTAACGTGTGTACCGAGAGAAGGACGGGTATTGTACAGCGAAAGTATGTAGTGGCGTTTGTAGAGTCGCCGAGTCTAGGTTTGTTGGAACTAACGTGTGTACAGAGAGAAGGACCAGTATTGTACAGCGAAAGTATGTAGTGGCGTTTGTAGAGTCGCCGTGTCTAGGTTTGTTGGAACTAACGTGTGTACAGAGAGAAGGACGAGTATTGTACAGCGAAAGTATGTACTGGCGTTTGTAGAGTCGCCGTGTCTAGGTTTGTTGGAACTAACGTGTGTACAGAGAGAAGGACGAGTATTGTACAGCGAAAGTATGTAGTGGCGTTTGTAGAGTCGCCGTGTCTAGGTTTGTTGGAACTAACGTGTTTACAGAGAGGAGGACCAGTATTGTACAGCCAAAGCATGTAGTGGCGTTTGTAGAGTCGCCGAGTCTAGGTTTGTTGGAACTAACGTGTGTACAGAGAGGAGGACCAGTATTGTACAGCGAAAGTATGTAGTGGCGTTTGTAGAGTCGCCGTGCCTAGGTTTGTTGGAACTAACGTGTGTACAGAGAGGAGGACCAGTATTGTACAGCCAAAGTATGTAGTGGCGTTTGTAGAGTCGCCGTGTCTAGGTTTGTTGGAACTAACGTGTGTACAGAGAGGAGGACCAGTATTGTACAGCCAAAGTATGTAGTGGCGTTTGTAGAGTCGCCGTGTCTAGGTTTGTTGGAACTAACGTGTGTACAGAGAGGAGGACCAGTATTGTACAGCGAAAGTATGTAGTGGCGTTTGTAGAGTCGCCGAGTCTAGGTTTGTTGGAACTAACGTGCGTACAGAGAGGAGGACCAGTATTGTACAGCGAAAGTATGTAGTGGCGTTTGTAGAGTCGCCGAGTCTAGGTTTGTTGGAACTAACGTGTGTACAGAGAGGAGGACCAGTATTGTACAGCGAAAGTATGTAGTGGCGTTTGTAGAGTCGCCGAGTCTAGGTTTGTTGGAACTAACGTGTGTACAGAGAGGAGGACCAGTATTGTACAGCGAAAGTATGTAGTGGCGTTTGTAGAGTCGCCGAGTCTAGGTTTGTTGGAACTAACGTGTGTACAGAGAGGAAAACCAGTATTGTACAGCGAAAGTATGTAGTGGCGTTTGTAGAGTCGCCGTGTCTAGGTTTGTTAGAACTAACGTGTGTACAGAGAGAAGGACCAGTATTGTACAGCCAAAGTATGTAGTGGCGTTTGTAGAGTCGCCGTGTCTAGGTTTGTTGGAACTAACGTGTGTACAGAGAGAAGGACCAGTATTGTACAGCCAAAGTATGTAGTGGCGTTTGTAGAGTCGCCGTGTCTAGGTTTGTTGGAACTAACGTGTGTACAGAGAGAAGGACGAGTATTGTACAGCGAAAGTATGTAGTGGCGTTTGTAGAGTCGCCGTGTCTAGGTTTGTTGGAACTAACGTGTGTACAGAGAGAAGGACGAGTATTATACAGCGAAAGTATGTAGTGGCGTTTGTAGAGTCGCCGAGTCTAGTTTTGTTGGAACTAACGTGTGTACAGAGAGAAGGACCAGTATTGTACAGCGAAAGTATGTAGTGGCGTTTGTAGAGTCGCCGTGTCTAGGTTTGTTGGAACTAACGTGTGTACAGAGAGAAGGACGAGTATTGTACAGCGAAAGTATGTAGTGGCGTTTGTAGAGTCGCCGAGTCTAGGTTTGTTGGAACTAACGTGTGTACAGAGAGGAGGACCAGTATTGTACAGCCAAAGTATGTAGTGGCGTTTGTAGAGTCGTCGAGTCTAGGTTTGTTGGAACTAACGTGTGTACAGAGAGAAGGACGAGTATTGTACAGCGAAAGTATGTAGTGGCGTTTGTAGAGTCGCCGAGTCTAGGTTTGTTGGAACTAACGTGTGTACAGAGAGGAGGACCAGTATTGTACAGCCAAATTATGTAGTGGCGTTTGTAGAGTCGTCGAGTCTAGGTTTGTTGGAACTAATGTGTGTACAGAGAGGAGGACCAGTATTGTACAGCGAAAGTATGTAGTGGCGTTTGAAGAGTCGCCGAGTCTAGGTTTGTTGGAACTAACGTGTGTACAGAGAGAAGGACGAGTATTGTACAGCGAAAGTATGTAGTGGCGTTTGTAGAGTCGCCGAGTCTAGGTTTGTTGGAACTAACGTGTGTACAGAGAGAAGGACCAGTATTGTACAGCGAAAGTATGTAGTGGCGTTTCTAGAGTCGCCGAGTCTAGGTTTGTTGGAACTAACGTGTGTACAGAGAGAAGGACGAGTATTGTACAGCGAAAGTATGTAGTGGCGTTTGTAGAGTCGCCGAGTCTAGGTTTGTTGGAACTAACGTGTGTACAGAGAGGAGGACCAGTATTGTACAGCCAAAGTATGTAGTGGCGTTTGTAGAGTCGCCGTGTCTAGGTTTGTTAGAACTAACGTGTGTACAGAGAGAAGGACGAGTATTGTACAGCGAAAGTATGTAGTGGCGTTTGTAGAGTCGCAGTGTCTAGGTTTGTTGGAACTAACGTGTATACAGAGAGAAGGACGAGTATTGTACAGCGAAAGTATGTAGTGGCGTTTGTAGAGTCGCCGTGTCTAGGTTTGTTGGAACTAACGTGTGTACAGAGAGAAGGACGAGTATTGTACAGCGAAAGTATGTAGTGGCGTTTGTAGAGTCGCCGAGTCTAGGTTTGTTGGAACTAACGCGTGTACAGAGAGATGCTTCATCGGCACATCTGCAAACCCAGAGAATGGCAATGTAATGGCTCTTTAATGGGTTACCTGATCCAGTATTTCGGGGCTGTGGTGCCCTGAAACTTAACGAAACTGCAAAAACTTGAAGTGAATTTCACGTACTTATATTCTGTAACAACAAGAACAGTTCAATGATGGATATGATCATTATAACTATTTAATCTACTTATCTTGTGGTTTATTCCATAAATACAGTATTTGTTCCTTTTAAGGGTTGCAAAGGGCTTCCTGCAGCTAGACATGTGCTGCAGCTTTGTGTTTGAAACTATTATGTCTACACACAAATCATTTGCTTCAAATTAATACTACAATTATATCCTGTATTTATAATTCATTGCATTCTTTTACACTTGACGATTTACTAAAAAAGGTTCAATATCTGCGAATGCCATCGATAATTCACAGATTTTATAGTTGAACAATAATTCCAAGTCATATTACATTACAAGACAAAATTTTATTAACAATGTATAGATTATTTTGTTATAAATTATCTAGTTATAAACTCAGTTTTCTCTTCTTATTGATTATAAAAACATTTTACATAAACAAAATCAACCGAACAGTACGAAAATGGCGGTAAATGTCGCTGTCTTTGGGTCTTGCTAAGTTTTTATAATTAAACGGTTAGACGTGCTACGCTTATAGTAAGAGGTTTTATAAATTATAAAGGATTATAAAGTTAAATAACTCTCAGAAGTATAAATGAGCTTTTGTAGAACACCTCATAACTATGGTTTGGCATTTTATTTGGCGCGATTCGGGTATTTGGGCAAGACGCAGGAGCTCGATAGGCCGAAGCCTCTGACCCCTAAAACAACACGCATTGTTGTACCAGCTGTGCGCCAAATCTGCCGTCTTGCCCGGCGTAATCACCGTGACGATGCATACTAGTAACTCATAAAATCTTGTAGAAGTTCCTTAACCTTAGCAGCCGTTGCGAAGGCCGCCTTCACTCTGTCACAACTTTGCTTAATGCGAGAACCACTCTTCACTAAACATATTAGTCAGATTATATTGTAGGATTAGCATTATTAATATCGCAGAGATCAAAACTAAGTAAATACTTCAAATATTGAGCCGAGATTTGTTCTCAACTCGCTTTAATATCCTAAGAAGCCCTTTACTTGCTTTACGAAATAATAAATGTTTTAATAGGGAATGGATACATTCAACAACAATAAAATACTGACTGATGTTTATTTCATGGTTACACTTATATTGTTTTTACACTAAACGGAATTTATGCAACTCTAATTACACATGTGTATCTTAAATAGAATTTATACAACTATAAATTACATATATGTATCGTAAATTGAATTTACAGAAAACTATATATACACATAAGATGAATTTACAGAACTATATATACACATAAGATGAATTTACAGAACTATATATGCACATAAGATGAATTTACAGAACTATGTATACACATAAGATGAATTTACAGAACTGTATATACACATAAGATGAATTTACAGAACTATGTATACACATAAGATGAATTTACAGAACTATATATACACATAAGATGAATTTACAGAACTATATATACACATAAGATGAATTTACAGAACTATATATACACATAAGATGAATTTACAGAACTATATATACACATAAGATGAATTTACAGAACTATATATACACATAAGATGAATTTACAGAACTATATATGCACATAAGATGAATTTACAGAACTATGTATACACATAAGATGAATTTACAGAACTGTATATACACATAAGATGAATTTACAGAACTGTATATACACATAAGATGAATTTACAGAACTATATATACACATAAGATGAATTTACAGAACTATGTATACACATAAGATGAATTTACAGAACTATATATGCACATAAGATGAATTTACAGAACTGTATATACACATAAGATGAATTTACAGAACTATATATACACATAAGATGAATTTACAGAACTATATATACACATAAGATGAATTTACAGAACTATATATACACATAAGATGAATTTACAGAAAACTATATATACACATAAGATGAATTTACAGAACTATATATACACATAAGATGAATTTACAGAACTATATATACACATAAGATGAATTTACAGAACTATATATACACATAAGATGAATTTACAGAACTATATATACACATAAGATGAATTTACAGAACTATATATACACATAAGATGAATTTACAGAACTATATATACACATAAGATGAATTTACAGAACTATATGTACACATAAGATGAATTTACAGAACTGTAATCATAAGAACATTATTACAGAAATCAGAATTTCCTTTTTCTTAAATAGGCCTTTCTAAGTTGTTTAGTTGTTAATTAACACCTACAAGTAAATATAAAATAAATTAATTTGTTATTTAATTATTAGATTTGCATGATGGTCTTGTTTTTGTTTAATTTACTTAAAGTGTTGTTGGTCGTAGCTAAATTGTTAAACCGCTTTCACACTTTACTATTTTGCCAAAATAACAATACCTTTCGTTATACGATTCTCTCTTTGTAACGACTCAGCTACAACAGAAACCTCTTTATACCGACTCAGCTACAACAGAAACCTCTTTGTAACGACTCAGCTACAACAGAAACCTCTTTGTAAAGACTCAGCTACAACAGAATCCTCTTTGTAAAGACTCAGCTACAACGGAAACCTCTTTATAACCACTCAGATACATTGGAAACGTCTTTATACCGACTCAGCTGCAACAGAAACCTCTTTATAACGACTCAGCTACAACGGAAACCTCTTTATAACGACTCAGCTACAACGGAAACCTCTTTATAACGACTCAGCTACAACGGAAACCTCTTTATAACGACTCAGCTACAACGGAAACCTCTTTATAACCACTCAGATACATTGGAAACGTCTTTATACCGACTCAGCTGCAACAGAAACCTCTTTATAACGACTCAGCTACAACGGAAACCTCTTTATAACGACTCAGCTTCAACGGAAACCTTTTATAACGACTCAGATACATTGGAAACCTCTTTATACCGACTCAGCTACAACAGAAACCTCTTTATACCGACTCAGCTACAACAGAAACCTCTTTATACCGACACAGCTACAACGGAAACCTCTTTATAACGACTAAGCTACAATGGAGCCCTCTTTATAACGTCTCAGGTACAACAGAAACCTCTTTATAACCACTCAGATACATTGGAAACCTCTTTATAGCGACACAGCTACAACGGAAACCTCTTTATAACGACTCAGATACATCGGAAACCTCTTTATAACGACTCAGCTACAACAGAAACCTCTTTATAACGACACAGCTACAACGGAAACCTCTTTATAACGACTCAGCTACAACGGAAACCTCTTTATAACGACTCAGCTACAACGGAAACCTCTTTATAACGACTCAGCTACAACAGAACCCTCTTTATAACGTCTCAGCTACAACGGAAACCTCTTTATAACGACTCAGCTACAACGGAAACCTCTTTATAACGACTCAGCTACAACGGAAACCTCTTTATAACGACTCAGCTACAACGGAAACCTCTTTATAACGACTCAGCTACAACGGAAACCTCTTTATAACGACTCAGCTACAACAGAACCCTCTTTATAACGTCTCAGCTACAACGGAAACCTCTTTATAACGACTCAGCTACAACGGAAACCTCTTTATAACGACTCAGCTACAACGGAAACCTCTTTATAACGACTCAGCTACAACAGAACCCTCTTTATAACGACTCAGCTACAACAGAAACCTCTTTATAACGACACAGCTACAACGGAAACCTCTTTATAACGACTCAGCTACAACGGAAACCTCTTTATAACGACTCAGCTACAACGGAAACCTCTTTATAACGACTCAGCTACAACGGAAACCTCTTTATAACGACTCAGCTACAACAGAACCCTCTTTATAACGACTCAGCTACAACAGAAACCTCTTTATAACGACACAGCTACAACGGAAACCTCTTTATAACGACTCAGCTACAACGGAAACCTCTTTATAACGACTCAGCTACAACGGAAACCTCTTTATAACGACTCAGCTACAACGGAAACCTCTTTATAACGACTCAGCTACAACGGAAACCTCTTTATAACGACTCAGCTACAACAGAACCCTCTTTATAACGTCTCAGCTACAACGGAAACCTCTTTATAACGACTCAGCTACAACGGAAACCTCTTTATAACGACTCAGCTACAACGGAAACCTCTTTATAACGACTCAGCTACAACAGAAACCTCTTTATAACGACTCAGCTACAACGGAAACCTCTTTATAACGACTCAGCTACAACGGAAACCTCTTTATAACGACTCAGCTACAACGGAAACCTCTTTATAACGACTCAGCTACAACAGAACCCTCTTTATAACGTCTCAGCTACAACAGAAACCTCTTTATAACCACTCAGATACTTTGGAAACCTCTTTATAACGACTCAGATACTTCGGAAACCTCTTTATAACGACTCAGATACATCGGAAACCTCTTTATAACGACTAAGCTACAATGGAACCCTCTTTATAACGACTCAGCTACAACGGAAACCACTTTATAACGACTCAGCTACAACGGAAACCTCTTTATACCGACACAGCTACAACGGAAACCTCTTTATAACGACACAGCTACAACGGAAACCTCTTTATAACGACTCAGATACATCGGAAACCTCTTTATAACGGCTCAGCTACAACGGAAACCTCTTTATAACGACACAGCTATAACGGAAACCTCTTTATAACGACTCAGATACATCGGAAACCTCTTTATAACGACGTAGCTACAACGGAAACCTCTTTATACCGACACAGCTACAACGGAAACCTCTTTATAACGACTCAGCTACAACGGAAACCTCTTTATAACGACACAGCTACAACGGAAACCTCTTTGTAACGACTCGCTGTAAGGATCTCAAATAGGAATCAACATTGATTTTCTAATTCCAGCCTTCGATATATCGATCAAACTCGGTCAGACGACGTTCGAACTGATTAAATTTACAGGCAACAAATTAAAGAGGAAATACTACCTTACTAAAACAATGCATATACTGTATATATATATATATATATATACTATATATTACTTCAAGAATAAGAGTTATTTAACAAAAGAATTAAAGATAATCTTTTAAAAGACTAAAAACTGATCGCCAACTACTATCAGCATCTTCAAAATACCTGTGTTAAACTACAATACCAACACATTTTGAACCAACAGTAGTCAAAGGGCCTTGAAGATGCTCGCATTACAATCAACAAAAGCTTTGACCTCTATTAATTGTTAAAGTCACTCGTATCATTATCAATAATTGGAGATATTTTAATGTGAAGTAACAATGCTGAAACTTTTCAATGTCGATCATTTTAAAATAATTAAAGGAAATATGTTCTCAATTGAATATTTCCTGCATTATTAATGTTCGGTCGTCGTTATTCACCTGATCAGATAATTTGAACAATGAACACGAAATACAAAATAATGACGAAATCGTTTTGCCGGACCAGATATGTTGTCTGACACAGTTACGCCGCGAACGTGTAGTTGGTAGCGAGGTCGCGGCGGAGACACTGCCTCGGAGGTCACACATACACTAACACTAATGAGGAGACACGGAACCCGATTGCATGCCGGGATCCGCTTCAAAACCCCGAGGAATTTATAGTAAACATAAAGGCGAAGCAATGAATTAGCTGCCCCTCTGGAGTGACGGTCCGTCTTCAGACCCATGCTGTCGTGGTCTGTCTATGAGCCGACCCCAGAAGGAATGACAATTAGCACTCTACAAGGAGGATTTCCACACAATGCCCGGGTATTTACCAGCATGCAGTGCGGTCCCTTTGTCTCTTCAGGACTCTTGCATATGCTTTATCCTCAAGGTTATTGATTACGCATAAATAACTTGCTATAAGTTTATTGTTTTGTAAAAACCTTTGTGCGTGTTTTATTACCTTTAATTCAATTCTTTTTCCAAATGTTGTTTATCCAATTCCGTACTTGTTAACGGAAACGGACTTTACAAAATACCAATTCCCGCATGTTGTTTATGTATGGAGAAACATATTTATAGCTAATCGGTTGTTCTTGGCTATTCTTAGTTGTTCCATTTGTCAATCTAGCACAAAACTATATAAACTATGTATATTGCTTGTGTGCGTGCGTGTGTGTGTGTGTTTGATAGAATAGAGTGTCTGAGAGAGATATTGTGCGTGTGTGTGTGTGTGTGTGTGTGTGTGTGTGTTTGAGAGAGTAGAGAGTGTCTGAGAGAGATATTGTGCGTGTGCGTGTGTGTGTGTGTGTTTGAGAGAGTAGAGAGTGTCTGAGAGAGATATTGTGCGCGTGTGTGTGTGTGTTTGAGAGAGTAGAGAGTGTCTGAGAGAGATATTGTGCGTGCGTGTGTGTGTGTGTGTTTGAGAGAGTAGAGAGTGTCTGAGAGAGATATTGTGCGTGTGTGTGTGTGTGTGTTTGTGTGTGTTTGAGAGA